>JAUPFN010000010.1:5188681-5553681 GCA_036924255.1 Apodemia mormo | reverse complement strand
AAGAATGAATGGGATATATTGTATTTTTTAATGCTTATGGTACGGAGATAGCAAAAAATTCAAATATTTGTTATAACCCAACAACACCCAGCGCGACACTTAAGCGCCGCACCGATTCTCGGTGGAATTTAGTTGGCACCCACACGACGCTTAAGCGTCGCATTCCCATTTAGTTTTCAACGTCATACTACTAAACATACAGACCACTTTAGCATAACGAAGTTTTGTGATTTACGCTCTTTGATAACGAGAGATACGAAAAAAAAAGTTTATAATTGTCAGTCACTTTTGCGCCGCGCGTTTTAGTGTGTGCAGTGATAAAAGTGTGAATTGTTGGATTATCTCATGAGAGGTACTGTTTTTTTATCTTTACATATAATAAAATTGTAGGAAAATTTAAACTGTACATTGAATATTTTTTTAAAAGAATACTTGGGGTGTGATCTATAATAGATATCGAAGCCAAATATATAGTTTTTAGAATTTTTGTCTGTTTGTCTATATGTATGTCCGGGGTAAACTCAAAAAGTACTGCATGGATTTACTTCAAATTTTGCACAAATATTACTAACAGGTCGGGTCAACATATAGGCTACATATTATCACGCTATCACATACAGGGGAGGAGCAGTGCGGAGTAAACGAAGTCCGCGCGGACGAAATCGCAGGCAACAGCTAGTTTATTATAAAAGGTTTATTTAGCTTATAATGATTGTATTTAGATAATTAGTTGTAAGAAATATACTGTAATAATTAAAAATAAGGACCGGTAAATGTCAGTCAGTCAGTCAGTCGCTTTTCGATCTTCATGTCATCTAAAAGAAATAAAATATTTTTATGATCACTTCATTTTGATGCCTAATAGATAAGAAATATGTCTATTAGTACATAGCCGTTTACAGAATGATGAAATATGCCTTCATTCTAAAGTAATAATCTTTTTGTATAACCACGCCAAAGCGACGCTATGTCCGTTGAAAACGCACGAGCGCGCTTTGTCTTGCAATTACTTCTTAATTTCGATTGGGATTTTTCTTGAGGGCTGGTAAGATAAAAGATAATGATTAATAATATTTTTGGTTATAAATTCGGCAAAAATAAACATTAATTCACGCGACGGTAAACGCCAATCTGGAAGTGTTACGTCACACCGTGGTAAAACGTCGTCTTGATGTTGCCTATTCCCCGTGTTGGTCTAGGGCTACTTTGAAGAATAGGCCAACTCCCGATTTGCCAGGCAGGTTGTAAAGGCGACCGATTGACTATGCGAGTGACTCACATCGTGGCCCCGAGGTGGTAGTTCTGCATTGTCTCGCCCGGGTCTGGTACCACCACTTTACTATATTATACTTAGTATTATATTAACTAGCGACCCGCTCCAGCTTCCCTCGAGTAATATATACAAAAAGCCTTGACAAATTGTACACCTAATTCTTTCTCATGAATTCCTCAATCCATTGGTGAAATCCGCATGAAAAATCATTCAGTGGTTTTTGAGACAGACAAGACAGAAACAGACAGACGCGTCATGGGACTTTGTTTTATAAAAGGTACAGATATAGATTAATATATTACTATATATAGGTTACTTTTAAAGGTCCGGCCAAATTTTCAGAAGCTGTTCAAAATCGACAATATGTTCGACTTATGTAAAAAAAATAATTGAAATTCAGAATTTCATTTTTATCCAACAAAAAAAACGCATGATATAATGAAGTTAAATAAAACTCGAACTAAAATATTTTTGTGCCTTTAATAAATTAAAATTTATAGGAAAAAATGTACTTAAAGCGACAGATTACATAATAGTTACTATCGTAATTATAGGTAAATGTAAAATGACACACTGCCAGCATTACACAGTTCATTTATAAGACTCGATGCATCCAATTCATGAATTTAGTGATATTTTTAAACGAATATTTTTATATTATCTTGTAATAAATTTACAATAATAATTAAAACGCATTTTCAATTAAATGTTTAGTTCCTAATTTTAAAAATTGGCCGGGGGTTTTAAAAGTAATCCTGTAGATAAAAAATAGAATGACTTACAAGTCGCCATATAGGAGATTGTGCGCCCTCTCCCGTAACATAACAAAGGAATGCACACACCGAGCTAACTGTACGCCAGGCCATTCCTCATCCGGTAATACTTCACGGATCACTTCTGCAAATGAAAATGAAAATGAAAAATATTTATTTGCAAGAATATGGGTTTTACAAGTTATTAAAATAATCAAAAGTTCCCAGCATATTCTACCATAGTATGGTGAGCATATATTTAATAAAATATGTGTTAGCGACTGCACTTAACGAAAAGTTACAGATGTGACGCAGCTGTGTAATTTATGCAGCTGTTGTTATGGGATGGTGACTTCATTATAAACAGCAGTGGACAGATGTGAAGGAGGATGGATAAGCAGGCGGGGATAACATGTTTCCGGGTCATCGTAATTCTATCGCTTCTTGAGGGCGTTACTCTGCCCAAAAATTATACCAGCTACCTCACTCTCCAAACCGGAACACGACACTGACTAACATTGACGCTATTGCGGCAGGAATATATAAGGCGGTGGTACCAAATACCCGGGGGAGACATTTTGGAACTCTACCACCTAGTAGTCACGATGGTAGTGACACGAATAGCCAACAGTTACACTCTTACGACCTGGTTGACAGAAAAGTACAGAGTGTGTACTTCAAATAAGGGTCCGGACCATCACGGGACCAACAGTAGGTACTTTAGCCAGAGCCTTTAGACTTGGAGCTACCAGTCTATACATAAGCCCCACACTAACACTTCCATTTCAACCGGGAAATTGAAAGATCCTGAAGATGCCTGAAGATGCTTTAAAATCGAAACCGGTCGTTTAATTTAAGATAATTTAGTTGTTACCTATAGTGAAATAAAAGTACAATTTATCTATTGTAAAACTTGTTACAACTAATAATGAAATAGAACAGACCTAAATACTATGGTACTATGCGTTTCAACTGATTGTCAGAACGCCATATTGTTTCGCATTCTGCAAAAACTTCATTAGTGATGACGATGATGAGCAAAAAAATACTTACAAAGAAATTTATCAAAAAAAATAGTTTGCGTTCAATTAGTATATTTTCTATCCGGTTCCCATTTGCCCATGCTAGTATATTGCCAGACCTTTTTTTTAACGTGGGGAAACCCGTCATGGGTACCATCCTATCATGGGAGTGACAGAATGGTTATGTCGGACTCGTACCGACTAAAGCCCCACGATTACCGCCTTCGGCGTATATGAGGAAGCCCCGGGACCTCCAGAAAGGAACTTACACAGTGCTTCCACAAGCGCTTTGCTGCAGTGCGCAGCTCTTCTCTAAAGAGTAGGATGGAGTCTCTTTTACAAGTTCCTTTTTTCGAGGGAATCATGCAGGCAATGTCCACTATTCCTCCTTCTCTGTGTTGCTAATAATGATGCGCAAGGCCCCCGCCCTTCACAATTAGCAACGCCAAGGTAAAGGGCACAATCAGTGAGGACGTGTGCCCTTGCGGCGTGTTCCGTGACGAGCGGGATTGTTCCGCTCGCGTTCGCGTTCGGCACTTTCTTTCTGCGTCATTAAGTATATTGCCAGACCTACGTAAGTTTTCGTAACTTAAAAAATGCGATTTTTGTTTTACTTATGGAAGTGAATCCACTTTTATAGATCTTTAAATAACACGAAGAATAAAAATGAAATTTCTATTAGAAGTTGGATTTTTCTACTAGAAATTTTAGTTGTTATTCGTGTTATTAAAAAAATCTATAAAAGTGGAGTCATTTTCATAAGTAAAATAAAAATCGTGCATTTTTAAGTTACGACATCTTACGTAGGACCCGTCGATATTTTAAATTAAGATGTAGAAAAGAAAATATAAAAATACAAATAGATTTATTTTTATAAAGAAAATACTTCATCAAATTTCTCTATCGGAGTTAAATTCTCTACACCGCTTATAACGAATTTGTTTCGTCATCATTGGTGTAAGAATATTTTTTGTCGCACATAACATTGCAAACACCTAAAATTAATTACGTGTTTCAAATTATGTTTAAAATGACATTATTTAAATAGGTACATTTAGGTAGGTACTACACTACTCGTAATATTAATATTATAGAATTGTTTGAATGTTCTTTAATAAATCAGTCAATTTTTTTAACAAATATATTTTTTTTTGCTGACATTACTAGTATCACACTTATGATATAAAGTTGACAACAGGTGCAATCCTATTTTCAGTTGGAACGCATAATACTTACCATTAAGTGATTCGGTGCGGTCGTTCCACACTTTCAGACAACTAGACAAACACGGCAACGACACTGGCAGTAACTCGCACAGGGTAGCGTAATGGTCGTACCTGAAATATGAATCATACTGATAAGATCTAATCAAAGTCAGTAAGTCCTAGTATATTCTAGTTACAATCCAGTACTACACTGACGCATACAATGGTATCGTAAACGATTACGATTCATCCTGGCGACACCGGCACTTAGTATTATTTTACTAATATTGCAAAGGTTGTTTACAGTTTTGTGATATAATAACGAGATATACAGTAACTCGGTAAGGGTAACATAATGACCGTACCGGAAATATAAAGCCTGATAAGAACCAATCAAATGCAGTAAGTTTACTGCCACGTAGTCTAGTGTTTAGTGCTC
The DNA here is from genome assembly GCA_036924255.1 of Apodemia mormo. Classification (NCBI taxonomy): domain Eukaryota; kingdom Metazoa; phylum Arthropoda; class Insecta; order Lepidoptera; family Riodinidae; genus Apodemia; species Apodemia mormo. The sequence goes on along the minus strand of JAUPFN010000010.1, from coordinate 5,548,990 downwards.
AGGGTTTCCTAACATCGTAAGATAGCAAACAAGCAGATAGTTCTGATGGAAGGAGACAATAATCTCATATTAACACTAAGATGTTAATGACGCATTGTTCTCTGTGTAGCGGGCTATTAATCCCACATGCATAAGTCTATCGACTACCTTACCCTCTAAACCGTAACACATTAGTGACAATCATTGACGCTATTGAAGCAGAAATACAAAAGGCGGTGGTGACGCTATAATTCACATTGTAATCCAGTTGTGAGCAAGCCACTTACAATCTACTACTACACTGACGCAGACGATGGTATCGTAAACGATAACGAATGTGCGTAACGACTCCTGCACTTAATTTTAGTAAACTAATATTGTAAAGGACGTTTCCAGTTTTGTAAGATGTACTAACCCGCCATTGGTGACGTCAATTTCACTTACAACATTGGTGACGCCGGTCTCACAGACCAGGGTTTTCAACCTAAGATTTTGCCAACCATTAGCTAGTTATCCTACTTTTAGTTAGTTTAGGTTTAATTATAAACAAATTTATGAAAATAAAACACAAGTTGTTTATTATTTATTGAAAATTATACTCACAACACTAAAAATATAGATACTCGTAAACGTGCATTCGTGGCAAATTCATGAGTGGTACCAACGGTGTGAGAATTAAAATGAGGCAGTTAGTGAAAAATTTATTCAAATCTTTCGAATAACCCGGTCTCTCAGACAATATATGTCACCAATGGTGGGTTAAAGAATTAACTTGTTTGAACTTTGTTGTTATTTTATTTTAAGTAAAATACAGTTATTTTACGTAAGAACAAAGGTAGGAAGAAAGAACCAATAATTAAACCATAGTTATAAAAAAACATACCTTGACCATCCAGTAAGAAAAACTCCAACAAAATTCATGTTTTTTGAATTTTGTTTTATTTCTTTAAGCCATCCTTCTTGGTTGCTCACATAACGTGCAACTGGTGATAGAACCTGCAAATGCGAATACCATTTTTTTTGTAGCGAGCCGATAATATATCCCCCTAAAGCGAAAGTAATGACATGAATCAAACTTATTTATTCTTTACCAACTGCCTGACAAGAAGTTATAATATTTATTTATTGTATTACCAACTTATAACTTATAACATAGTGTTAGTGTTTTAAATCTTCAATTAAATGTACATTTGTTGAATCTTTTTGACTGTTCTTACAATTATAGGTAAACTCATTCATCGTGCTTACAGATATATTGCTTGGCTTAAACTAAAAGCCCTGATGATGCTATGATAGGCGAAACCGGTTGACTTTAAAATTAATAAATGTTAATGCGAATATGTATTATAAACTATATAATATGTATTATTTAAAAGGGAACAGAAACAACATGGGGAAATAAGATAACTGTCCACTATACGGGGTAAAAGATAACTACAACCTACCAATTCAAGGTCTTATTATGTAAATACCTTAACAATATTGCATACCTGACAGCTACCATTAGCTCCTTTAAAAGCCGATCCAGCCCATACCTTCGGAAACACCTTACTATATGCCTCCCACATGCGTTTGTCAATGTGAAAACATTCCTTTATATTATAATTCCATACAACAGGTTCTATTAATTCGCCTAATTTGTATTCTAAAAATGATACAAAATAGTTTTAACGCATAATGATTTCCCACTATGGACTATAAACTATATTTTTCTAGCGCGCTATGTTATAGACTACGTTATAGCATGTAACTGGAAGACCATGATACAAAGTTACAAACTACACGATCTAATGAACAATGATCGAAACGTGCTAGACCGTTTATGCTAGACATTATAACTTATAACAGTGTATAGTTTATACTGAATGAACGCAGTAACTTTATACAAGCAACCGTTCACAATATTTTTATGCAACACAACATTAAAAAACATCCCATTGCCACGTGTCAGATTTATTACTATTGAAGTAAACTTCATGAAGATTTGACAAGTGAAAACTCCCTCCTTAAATAGATCTTGTAAATTATGAAATTCAAAGTAACAATTATTATTAAAATGTAATGAATCGCACATACAAGGTCACACTGAAAGGCAAATTACCTAGAGATGGGACCTATCAATAAACGTAAAAAGTTGTAGTTTTTTTTTTGTTACTTATGGTATTGCTATTGAATTATTTGAGAAATTAATTATAACTGTTACTTTTAACTTAATAATATTCGTTGCTATGGTGGCAATACTGCCCCCCGCTATTTTGTTGCTTAGCATAAAATAATTGTATTCCAAAGTCGACGCTACATTTATTTTAATGGTAACATTGTAGCCGCCATTTTGTTAATCGTAATGTGACGCGCACGTCACTTCATTTCAGTACGAGTACATAAGCCTTGCTATCACTTCGTCTTTGCGTTCACATCATTTTGTGTTTTTAACCAACCAGTCATTTATTTTGTTGTTATCTTTGTTGTTTGTTAGTAGTTTCGTTAAGTTTTTGTTATAGTTTTGTTTTGCTTTTATTTATTTATTTTATTTATTTATTATTATCACAAAAGAAAACCCAATGTACATATCATTAACACCAATAAACTTTGTGAAGGTTTGTCTTGGTGTTAGATTCTCCACACTTAAATCTAACACAGAAAAGCAAACGGTTAAATTACGCCTTGTTGACTTTGGCATAATGCCGAAATGGACACATAACACTATTCTTAACAGCACTAATCCTGAGTTAGTGATTAATTTGCGAAAGTACTTTGAACGAGAACTACAAAATGGCGGTCCGCTCCTGCTTTTAACTAACGTTCGTGATCGCGTAGTAAACGCTCTCGGGAGCCTAATAAAATGAGGAAAAAGCATCCGACAAAGCGTTTCAATGTCGATGCTATAAGAAACCACATTTATGATTATTACGCGCGTAATGAGTTACCGACATTAAGCAAATTGTCTAACTCTCTTAGAGAAGCTGAACTTTTCCAAGGTAGCTTGCCATCTTAATCAAAATTATTAAGAGACGAAGTGGGTTTTCGATACCAAGAGGCTGATAAAAGAAAGGTATTAATGGAACGGACGGATATTGCTCTCGCGCAGTGTGATTTTTTGCAAAATGCAAAATGCGCAACAAATAGAAGATTGGAATAAAGTTATTTTTTTAGATGAAACATGGCTGAACGCCAATCATACTGTTTCTAAAACATGGAATGATGGTACTGGAAAGTACACAACAAAGGTTCGTGAAGGAAAGGGCGAACGACTAATTATCCAGATATACTTTTTAAAATTAACAGCCAAAGGATTTGGCTTTTAAGTCAATGAAAGCCGTTGAGTATCATGAAGAAATGAACTACAAAAAATTTAAAGAGTGGTTCATGACGTTACTGGCCAATTTAAATGAGCTGCATGTAATTGTGATGGACAATGCATCCTGCAAATGGATAAGCCGCCAACTACCGCTACCAATCACGATATTGAGGCCGATAACACAATGTTGAAGCTGGAGCTCCTTAGGCTTGTGAACTTAAACAAACCACCTGCTTCAAAGTACATTCTGGATGAACTTGCTTTTAGCCACACTGTTATCAGACTCCCGCCATATCATTGCCAATATAACAGTATAGAAATGATAATTACAGGCTTAAATTAAAGGAATGTATTAAAATACATACAAAGGAATGTATTAAAATACATAAATTGCGTACTAGCTGTTGCCCGCGACTTCGTCCGCGCGGACTTCGTTTATTCCGCACAGCTCCTCCCCCATGGGTGATAGCGTGATAATATGTAGCCTATAAGTTGACCCGACCTATTAGTAATATTCATGCAAAATTTGAAGTAAATCCATGCACTGCTTTTTGAATTTACCCCGGACATACATTGACTTTCCTACAATTTTATTACATGTATATATAGAATATAGATATAACATTATCCGGTTATTATTTACCTATTGTAATGTAATGTCTAAATCTATCACTTGATTATAGTAAGGTACTAAAAATATTTTAGTGGGGTTTCTTGTCTAAACAATGGGGTGGCTTGTTTTTTTTGGGTAGTTCTAAAGACAAAACTTGACCTCTCTGCAGTACTAGTTTTCATCCACAGATTCATTTATATGGTCGGCTAATTGAACTTTAATAATAATAATAATTTCTTTATTTATAATAGGGTACGTAATGAGATCTTATTTAACAATATGTTGTTCTTTATTCCTATTTTGCCCTTTTTGTGGCGTGCAAATGTTACAATGTGTTACCCTCGCTAAGTTTTTACTTTAATGAAGTCGTTGGTGTAGGCTAGTAATATCAAAATAATGAAAAAACATTAAAATTAATGACTATTTCTAGTAATGACAGCGACCAACGACTTTTCATGCTCATCCAAGGCACGAGAATAATCACACACCACCCTCCAGACTCCGAGATGATAATAGGATTTTGGATTTTCGAGAAAAGCCTCTTTAAAGTCAAAATAACATTCATGACCACGAGGCAGTTCTGTATACTGTAATAAAAATATTTACCTTCCAAAATCTCCCAGTTGATATTCCTTAACATGTCATCCCACATAAGTAATGTTAAATTTGGTCTTTCTTTCTTAAGAAATAATGCCAATTTTTGTATGTGATCTAAGAACAGCGAGTGGACTTTATGCTTATTTGAAGCTGACCTCCTTTGGCATTCATTACATACAGCTGTATGCCAAACCTAAAATATTAACATAATTGCAAACTAACAAACAACAGAGAGAGTGACATTGTAGACAGCAGATTTCTTTTTAGTATATCTTAAGATAACAAACAAGCAGATGGCTCTCCTGAATGAAAGGGTAACTATCGCCTGTAGACACCAAAGATGTTCAGTTGTTATCCATGTGGCAAAATGGCAATAACACATGCGTAAGTCTACCGCCTACCTTACCCTCCAAACAGGTACACAACAATAACAAGCAGTGACGATATTACGGCAGAAATAGGTCAGGCGATGGTACGTTGCGAACTCTACCATCTAGTAGTCATAATGTTGACTGACACATATAGTCAATCAGTCGCCTTTTACGAACAGCAGTTGGTCTATTCTATAAAGAAGCCCAGAACAGCACGGTGGGTAATATTACATATAATTAAAAATGTAGTATACCTAATTCAAAATGTAGAATATTTTTCTGTGCTCTTTTTTATTTAAAAATAATAGAGATAAAATAAATGTATATAACTTGTAGGAATAATATAAATAAATAAATATTCACGGGACAAATTACACTTACTGGTCTAACCGCAAAGTAAGCAAATTTTTTGCTTGTGTTATGGGTGTTAGTCAACGATAGTAATAGATTGAAATACATATATAAATACTAGAATATATTTAATAAACACCCAAACCCGGAAATACAAACATTTATGCTTGTCCCCGTCGGGGATCGAACCCGAGCCGCCGATCGCGTAGTCGGGGTCGCTAACCGCTCGACCAACGGTGCAGTCAAATTTTTTTTTCAAAGGTCAGTTTTATTTAATTAAATACAATATTTGTGTTTGTCTTAATATTTGTAAACAATGCCTTCCACATTCTTTTCCCAGCTTCACTTTCTGGGTTAGCTGTAAGAAATCTTTGTCTTCAGGGCTCAGCTCACCTTTTGTGCATTTTTGTATCATTTTTTTGCCACTAAGTAAGTGTACAATAAAGTATTAAATTAAAGAACAAATAAAATTCCTTTGGTGAACATAATTTACAATTGGTGTGCATGGGCGTACCGAGGGGGGACAGGAAGAGGCAGCTGCCCCCCCTCCCCGGAATTTGTTTACCTCTCTACTAAATATCTTCCATTGTAGATAAAAATATAGTCTTAAAATGTTACGGTTGCCCCCCTGGCCCAGAACCTGGGTACGCCCATGGGTGTGGCCATGACATTGACTATCAAATTATTTGGTTTATGTCGCTGAACCTGAGTGAAAATTTCAAAACATCAGTTTTAGAATTTTACTTGTTAAACACTGGAAAATGTACTAAGACCTCCTCGTTGATCGACTGGTTAGCGAACCTAACATTGAACCGAGTGGACTCGGGTTCGATTCCAGATAGGGGCAAACATTTCTGTGATGAGCATAGATGTTTGTATTTCTGGGTTTGGGTGTTTATTATGTATGTAACAGTATTTATATATGTATTTCTATGTATTAGTATCGTTGATACCCACACACCCATAACACAAGCAAATTATTTGCTTACTTTGGTTAGATTGATTCATGTAATTTGTCCAGTGATATTGTTATTATTATTATTACTGGAAAATGTAACCTGCTACTAGTTAAATGCTGGAAAATGTAAAGACTGCAATCATTTCAGAAATACAAGAGTGAACAGAAATGTTTAGAATATTAACCGGTCAGCATGTCAGACGTCACATATGCTAGCAGGCAAGCCAACATATGCTATAAAAAATAAGTGCTAATAAATACCTCATCAGCCCCAATGTGAAAGTATTTAGCATCAGGTTGTACACTTAAGGCTTGTTGTACCATGTTACACACTAGAACCTGAGACTGGGGCTTAGATGGACAGAGCACTGCAGGAGACCGTGGTGCTTCACGAAGCTCTCTAAATGCTGGGTGTTTTAGTACAAATTCCATATGCCCTATGGTTTGAACTAGTTGGATCTGAAATGAGATAGGATTTTATTTATTTTATTGGCCAGGATTGGATAAGTGCATAATGGTGATAGGCTTGCTACATATCACATTGTGGGACAGAGTATCTTCGGCTAGTTGTGGATGCACTGATTGTACCTCCGCCTACCTCTTTGGGGATTCGGCCCTGAGGATACTTCTTTTAAGATAATTTTGCCACTACCTTCCTGGCTTGGCAGGTACGATGGTGAATAAAACTATGAATTTGCCATTACATTTCCATTACAATGTTAACAGTACACTAATGTTTAGTGTAGATAATTTATGATATATTAAGGAGTGCGACTTTATAATAAACTATCCTCAAATATTAAGTGTCAATTCTTTTCCTGTATTCAAAAAACTATTAACTCAACATAAAATTGACAATACTACATTGTAATAATAGTGTAATGTATGTGTGAAGTGAGTTCATGGTATTGTATTGTCCCCTATGAATTGTAAAAAAGCTGTGAACATTATTTACATACATAAGTTGACTTGAAATTTTTCCAAATGTTATTTATCTATTTACCTACTAAATTTATATTCTCTAAGAATTATCACATTAGTTTTTTTAATTATTACCTATAAGTTTAATATATTCCATAATATTCTATATGAATTCCTTAAGTTATATCTGCATTTATAATTATTTTTTAAACTTGGGGAATAGAAGCAGTAGCAATACTGGGCAAAACAAGAAATAATTTTTCAAATTGCTAGGTATAATAAGGTAACTCTATCTCTCTTCCTATATGACCAAGTTCTAAGGTAAAGTTTCCATTTTGATGAAACTTGGATTGTTCCCTAAGTTGAAATATATGTGATTTTATACAAAAAGAATGACCTCGATATAGCTTTTAGTTTCCGAGAAACTTGTGGACAAATATAAAAACATATAAACATACATACTTTTACGAAATTCATACTAATATTTTAAATGCGAAAGTAACTGTCTGTTTCTTCTTCACGCCTTAACCACTGAAGCGATTTGGATGAAAATTGGTACAAAGATAGTCTGAGACTCAAAAATGAACATAGGATAGTTTTTATCCCGGAAATCCCACGGGAAGGGGAATTATGTGGTTACAACCCCGAGAATGTTTATCTTTTAAATCTGCTGATGTAATAAAGAGTAACTTAGGCTATTTTTATTTTAAAAACTTTTTCATGCAGACAATGTCACGGGTACAGCTAGTTAAGTATATGTAATTAATCGCCAAAATAAACCATCATACTCAAATATTATCCAATTCCAACAATATTACATAGTTACATGTCAAACTGATAACCTTCTCTTTTGTGTCAGTTGATAAACATTTTTAAAAGATACAACCGAATTGAGGATCTCCTCCTTTTTGGGAATGTAGTTGAAAAAAAAAAAGAAAAATATATATTTATGAATTACATAATCAAATTGATAAAACAAATACTTACAGGCTCCAAATCTCTTTCTTTGATTAAAGTAAATATTTTATGTATTTCCTCCAATGTGTATACTCCATCACCTCCACAACCACCAATACTGCCAATATCAGACAATTCTCCAAAGTATGGAAATGTATCTTCCCATTCTAAGAGAACACCTGTTGCCCCCCATTGTTTAGCACAATCTAGAACCTAAAATAAGATTTAAACATCCAAAATAAACTTGTTTATTATATAACTAATTAATAATTAATTGTTAATAAATAAATATCACAGGACAAATCACACAAATTGATCTAATTCCAAAGTAAGCAAATTATTTGCTTTTGATATGGGTGTTAGTCAACAACACTAATACATAGAAATACATATTTTTTCAAATAAATTTATTTTGATATGAGTGAATTTTAATTTATTCAAGTCAAATATTAAATACATGAGCTGCTATATTTTATTTTACCCTTATGTCTTACTGCAAACAAATATAACATGTCAATCTGATTTTGATAACAAATCACCACTACTTTAATATTCTATCAATTATCACAGTTTTCTTTGTTGTTTTACAACTAGCGACCTGCCCACGGTTTCACCCGCCTACCTTTTGTTCCCGAGGGAATATCGGAAAGATTTATATACTAAAACCTTCCTCAAGAATCAATCTATCTATTAAAAAAATCGCATCAAAATCCGTTGGGTAGTAGGTTGGGTACTTAAAGTTTTATCACACATAGGGACAGACAGAGAAAGCGCCTTTGTTTTATAATATGTAGTGATATTTCTATGAATTTATTCACTTAAACAGTAGATCATAAAAATTAATTTAGAAATTTGACTGAAAACTATTATCCTCTATGTACTATAACAATGTACTATGGTAAAATACCAGCGATAGTCCAGAACCAAGGTAAACTAAATTTATTAATGAACAGCTGCAGTGTGCAGCCCGCTGCATTATAATAGTTTTTGTGAATCTCACGGGATCACCTAATTTTTCTGGGATAAAAAGTAACCTATGTGCAATTCCAGATAATCATTTATGTTTGTATCAAATTTAATTAAAATCCGTTCTGTAGTTATTGCATGATGGAGTAATAAACATCCATCCATCCAAACATCTAAACTTTCACATTTATAATATGAATATAGTCTCAAAACTGGAGTAGGAGTTTAGAAACTGTATAATTAACGATAATATAATTTTGCCGCAGATTTCATATTCATATTTTACATAGCGCAAAAAACATCAGAATAAGTTATTAGAGTAGATATACTAAGAAGAAAGAAAGAAAAAAAATATTTATTTGCAAGAATAGTTATGGGTGTTACAAGTTGTTTAAAATTAATTATGTTACCAACATATTCTAACATTATATGGTGTGCAAATATACTAGAAACTACAATATTTTTTTAAATAAAAGCCACATGATATACCTACTTCGAATTAATAGTAAATAAACAAAAAGTTCCTTTGCTACACCACAATGCTATTTACTAGATTATCAGAACCATAGTGTATAACACTATGGTTCACAACAAATATTAGTAAAATTTTACATTTGGGGTTTGATTTATTGAACTTATAAGATGCCTATACCTAAATCTAAAACCTTATAAAATGTTTGTACGTGTTTGTTTGTCCGTCTTTTACGGCAAAACGGAGCGACGAATTGACGTGATTTTTTAAGTGGAGATAGTTGAAAGGATGGAGCTATATATATAAGCTACTTTTTGTTTCTTTCTAACCCACCACTTCGATTTAACACAAGCGAAGCCGCGAGCAAAAGCTAGTGTTACATACATGGTTAGTGAAAATGTTTTATTACCTTTTCAATGTAGTTCACCTTTGGCGGAGCTCCCTTCAAATCCAAGTGGAATATCCTTGAATAAAACTTAAGCAATATTAAAAGATTCAAAGTTAATAAGAAATATGCAAAAATCAAAAGTAAACTAATAGGTACCTATGCATTATAAAATAGTATAAATATTATACTATGAGTATACTTAATTTCTAAATACTCCTTCACTCGTAAGATAAGGTTTATATTTGTAACAAAAAGCCTGGACAATCCTGATTAAAAAGGAAAAATTAAACCGCACTCCACACTCCGCAACAGCTGATTTATTATTTGCCGCCATTCAAGTCAGTGTTACCAACTCTCAGAAATATTTATTCCTAAACACAGAACATTTATACCACTTATACTCTCTGAGAGTACTTATACTTACCGCCCGGCCAAGCGGCGGCGCTGGCGGTGGCGTGGTGAGATATTTGCGCGGCGCGAATTTCAGGCCACAGAAAGTTGCGGTCACCGCCGCGACCATTATAGTCCGAGAGGGAAATGTGTTTCCAACTTTAACTCGATATTGCTTGGAGGGGGGTAGTTTTGTACTTTAGCACTTACTATTTGGAAGATAACGTAAAACATGACATAAATAAGAATCAGGGTGTAGTATAGACGATGAATTTCACAAGAAATACGATAAATACATAGGTACTATTTCCAGACATATTTTTGGATTTAGTATCGAAACCTTTGATTTATAGTGTTTCCGCTTGATAGTCCATTATCGATAGGGTTTCATTATCTAATTAACTACAATACTTTCATTAAACAGCAATACAATCGAAAGCATCGATAGTATTTAAGATTAAAAAAACTGTCAAAAGTATCGATACTATCGATAGCAATGCTATTTAATATTGCATGACCACCCCGTTGGTTGAGTGGCTAGCGACCCTGACTACGCAATCGACGAGGCTCGGGTTCGATCCCCGACGGAGACAAGCATTTGTGTGATGAGCATAAATGTTTGTATTTCTGGGTTTGGGTGTTTATTATGTATTATGTATGTAAAAGTATTTATATATGTATTTCTATGTATTAGTATCATTAACTTACACCCATAACACAAGCAAATAATTTTCTTACTTTGGGGTTAGATCAATAAAGTGTAATTAGTCCCGTGAATATTAATATTATGAAATGAATATTTATATTTATTTATTTATTAATCACCATTACTATCGATACTATCATGAAAAGTATCGATAGCCAACTTTATTCTAATACTGACCGATGCTATCGATCGCATATATATATATATATATATATATATATATATATATATATATATATATATATATATATATATATATATATATATATATATATATATATATATATATATATATATATATATATATATATATATATATATATATATATATATATATATATATATATATATATAGCCGGTAAACTTATGCATGTGGCATTAGAACTCGCCACAAGATAGCAACGCACCATTAACATCTTTGGTGTCTATAGGCGATGGTTGACTCTTTCCATCAGGAGACCCATCTGCTTGTTTGCTATCTTATGATATAATATATATATATATATATATATATATATATATATATATATATATATATATATATATATATATATATATATATATATATAGCCTTTTCCACGAATTAAACATTGAAAATAAGAGATTAATGTTTCTTAAGCAATCCCACTGAACAATCGCACTCAAAATATTCAGCTCTATGGAATATTATCAATTTCTGAATAGAAAATATAGGTCAGTATTTTATATTTAACTTCGTCACAATAGTTTTAAAGTTGTTATTTTATTTTGGAAAGTAATTAGTGACATCTTCTATCTTCTAGTCTAAAACCAGTCTCATTTAAAATGTGATCAAAAATACGTTTAAAATATGGAATAATATAAAATAAGAACGTCGTCAAAGGGACAGACGTGGTGTAGATTACTAAGCAATCCGTTATACTGTGTTCTATATTACTTTTTTTATTACGAATGAGTGATATGCGTTAAGGTCCCGGAGCTGGTGACGAATTTTGAGAAGGTCCTTTTGAAAGATTACAATTGCGAAAAAATATGATTTCGTCAAATGGCGATACCAGGCCTGCGAGTCTGGCAGAGCATTCGCGGTTATTTCGCTACTGCTTAGTATATAGCATTTACTATAGACCGGCTATTAAGAAAATTGCAACAAAATGGCTTAGTCGATAATCGTCTATAGACACCAAAGATGTTAATGGTGCGTTATGCCACATGCACAAATTTACCGCCTACCTTACCCTCCAAACCGGAACACGACAGTGACAAGCACTGACGCTATTGCGGCAGGAATAGGTAAGGCGGGGGTACCAGACCCGGGCGAGACAATGCAGATAAATAATATTCTTAAAAATAAAAAAAATAACGGAACAGGCTCAATGCTTATTATTGTCATAAGCTGGATTGAAAGGTAAGTTATGCAGTAAACTTATGAATGTGGCATTGCCATCCTGTCTAGAGATGGGTTAATACCGATATTTCTCAAGATTAGGTGATACTAATATATTCACTTTGAAATATTATAATGTCTTAACTAATATGTCAGTATTAACTAATATTTCACTGTAATTTGGACCTTAAAGTAACAGTAATAAGATCTGATACTGATACGGCAGGAAAATATCTTAACTAATATTTCACTGTAATTTGGACCTTAAAGCAACAGTAATAAGATCTTATACTGATACGCCAGGAAAATATTTTAACTAATATATCAGTATTAACTAATATTTCACTGTAATTTGAACCTTAAAACAACAGCTACAGTACTGCAGGAAATACTTCTGTCTCATTCGTACGTACGACGCGACGTATCGTGAAAATATTTTAATATTTTCACGAATCCGCGCGACGGGCGCCAATCTAGTGAATCCGAACTATTCCGAAGACTGAATGATATTATCCGATTCATTTTGGATAGCCGTTACAGATATTAGGCGAATATGAAATATTAGCATGTTACAGTTCGCCGGATTACTAATCCACGAATTCTTTCAATATTACTAATATCTTAGCGAATACTAATATATCAGTCACACCATTAATCCTGTCACATAGAATATAGCAACATACCATTTACATCTTTGCTGTCTATATGCTATGATTTCTCTTTTCATCAGTAGAGACATTTATTTGTTGCCTGTCTAATAATAAAAAATACCATACATAATATTTACATTGAATAAAGTTTACATTTTTGGGAATTTATTAAATATTGTATAAGTTGATGTCACTACGTATGACTGTTCCAGGGCTTCTGCTTTTACTTCTTAATTTAACTTTCAAGTCTCAAAAAAGTCCCTGAAAATTTCCTGAAAAGCCAGATCCCACATATTTACCCCCTAGATTTGAGGGAAAACCACTAAGTTAGGAACCCAGGTTCAAATTACAAAATGTTTTTGCCTCCATGAGACACGCACAGATCGATGGCCATGCAGCCTTCATTTTCTTTTTTTTATATATATTCTACTCCAAAATATTTAATGGATTTTATATTCCAAAAAGCCTTAAACGCTTGAAAATAAGGATGTAGTTAGAAAAAACACGGTTTATTCTTATTAAACAAAAAAAAATATTAAATAGCATGTACTGCATACTCATGAAAAATCTTGCAGTGAAAATGTCATATTTGGTAACTGCGATGGTTGTTTCTTTACATCAGGAGATCAACCTGTTTATTTGGCATGTTAAACATATTTTCACACCAAATTCTTTACGGAGTAGGCAGCATTCATGATTCTCTTGATGCGCAAACACGCCGGCTTCGTAAACTCTTACAGCCCGGCCACGTGAACCGGCTGCGGCGGCAGTGGCGCAGCAGGCATGGCGAAAATTTGCGCGGCGCGGATTTATATGCCACGGGAGCTTGCGTTTACTGCCACGACCAGCATCGTCCGAGACTCGACAGCGAAATGACATTTTCAACTTTATCTCGATATTGCTTGGAGTTCACTCCAAAGTAGTTTTGTACTTCAACACTTACTATTAGGAAGAGAATATGTAACCCATGATTTGAATATGAATCGAGATTCGGTAGAGGTATAGACGTTGAATTTCACAAGAAGTATGAGAAATAATTACTAAATCCAGACGAAGTTTTGAAATGAGTGTCGAAACCTTTGATTTATAGTGTAGCCGCTTGATAGACGATAATCGACAGGATTTCATTACCTCATTATATATACTATTCACAATTAAGTAATAAACTGTTTAAAGTAACGATACTATTGCTTTTTCATATTGCATTCATCACAAGTATTATCGATAGTATCGATACTATCAAAAATATCGATAGTCAATTTTATTCTGATATCCCCTCTTCTTCCCGTGTTGGTCCCGGGCTCCTTTGTAGAATAGGCCAGCTGCCGTTCTACTAGGCAGGTCGTGAAAGGCGACCGATTAGCTATTCGAGTCACTACCATCGTAGCTACGAGGTGGTAGATTTCTGTATTGTCCCACCCGGGTCTGGTACTACCGCCTTACCTATTCCTCTCGCAATAGCATCAGTGCTTGTCACTGTCGTATTCCGGTTTGGAGGGTAAGGTAGGCGGTAAACTTATGCATGTGGCATTAGACCTCGCTACAAGATAGCAACGCACCATTAACATATTTGGTGTCTATACGCGATGGTTAATTCTTTCCATTAGGAGACCGATCTGCTTGCTTGCTACCTTATGATATAAAAAAAAATACTGATCGATGCTATTTATTGTACAAACTATCAATTGTATCGAATATATCGATAGTAAATGCAATATTGTCTAATAATACCATTGATAGAATCGGTAGGTACTTTATTTATCTCCAACGATTGATACTATCGACACAATCGATAGTTTATTTGCAGCATTCAATACTATGGATACTATTGACGTTGAAATCGATATTATGGCGTTTCTAGACTAAAATTATCGATTTTTGGCGACACTACTATAATTATAATCTTATGAATATTCAACACTGTGGGAAGAAACAAAAATTGTATCTCTGGACTTAGTTTATCTTTATACCATAGATATACTATACTCAAAGGTTGTTATACATACTTAACTTAAAAATTGCTCGCCTTAATAAATATTTGAAAATTAAAGGTACTATGTTCATTAGTGTATTAGACAAGTTACAATTAAACCGCTTTGATTCCTAAACTATTCGCCGCCTGAGTCCGTGACATTCGTAGATGCGTAATTCATACCTACATTTATTTTAATCGCCCACCGCCTCACCCCGCACCCGACGCGCGCTCGATTCGTTCGGCAAAATTCATCCGTCGCCCCGCCTATGAGCTTTGTCGTCCGCGCCGCGCGATAAATCGCGGGCGCGTCTTTCCCGTGGCCAGGCGGTAGGTGATGTGGAGAAGCCAGGAGAGCCTTGCAAGGGTGTGGAATCTGAACACAAGGCAGAGGTTTCCCTCAAGTGCGCGTCTATATGTAAACACCTTATAACTTTTAAACGGTTTGACCGATCGAAACGTAATCGATGACATTCTATTCGGCGAGGGAAGAAAATATAGAGACATAACTCCAAAAAAATATCTTTCAAGTCACAGCCCCATGATATTTGTTTTCTTTAAACAGCTAGTTTTTTTTTTCAATTACAATCACATAATAATGATTGGCGTTATGACCAATGCTCGTCTCTGATTGGGTAAACATCGCATTATAATAATTAAATCATTCTAACCCAAACCCTTAAACTAAGAGATGGAATTTTGTACGAGACTTTTGCTTTGACTTTGATGCTAGTGGTCTGAAAATAGATATAGGGACTGCCTTGTTATTACTGTCACAGGGGCGTAAGATGAAAAATTTAGTTATTGTTCATTGCTTCTCTGTTATAATAGTTCTCGTAGTAACAAAACGGTTAAACCACAGATTTTGAATAATTTCTAGAGTTTTTGAAGTAAGGGCTTGTCGAGTTACAAGATAGAGATTAAGAAGCTTGGCTCTACATGAGATCTGATAATTATTTAACAGTGCGAGCTATATGGTCTTGCTTTGTCAAGACTTTATAACATCGCAAAGAAATTGTTTTAGTTACCTACCAGTTTCTATGAAAGACCGGCTGCCCAACCTTGGCAGGTTCCAAAAATCATTGTAATTATTATATTTGCAGGTTCCTTGCACCGCTCTATGGTACAAGTATATAATATAAAATATTAAATCCTTTTACTAGGTGTTTGTTAGTTATTAAATCCTAGGCTCAAAATAAAAATGCTTCGTTTAAGAAACTATTTTTAATACCAAAGAAACCATGTCATTAAATTTAATAATTATAGTAATAAGTAGATTCGAAAAAATACTTAATCTAAAAATACTTTAAATGTCTATATTAAATAACTGGAGTAAAATATTAAAAAAAATATTAAATATTATAAAATACCTATTTGTCAATTATCGAACCAAGATATAAAATTTCGTTATAAATCAGGTTTACCTATGCGTTTTGAACACTGCTGCAGATACTGTCGTTGATGTAGTGTATCTACGTTATTATTTCCTTATCGAAACCATTTTTATGTAAACTTACACTGTGTCGAAAAACACAATTATACACTATTGTTAGCGAGCTATACATTGATCAATTGCAATTTTGACAGAGATTTAGCGCATTATATTCGATTTAAAAAACATTATTAATAAAATTTCAATTAAAAAATTTGGAGGCATATAATAGAGGACACGTTATAGGTATGTCGTATAAAAATAAGAAATCGAAAAAAAAACAAGTTAACGTAATTTACGTAGATGGTGTTGGTACTTAAAATCTAATATTTCGAAAAAGCGTTTATTTTATATAAAACCACAAATAGTTTAAAAAATTGTAAAGATAATACAAGAATAAAAAAACTTAGTATGCTCATATTTAAGGCATTAAATACTCAATTCATTACTTTATCTCACTAATAAAATAAAAACTGTATCAAGGCTACATAAAATGACAATTAAGATTACATACATAAATACCTATTGTTTACATATCCTAGCAAGCACTGGACATTATAATTTATTAAATACCAATTTAAACGTTTTTTCAAAATGTAAACAAAGTCCACCGTGTAAACAAAGGCAGACATGTCAGTTGCCATTATTAATACAATACCGCGCAATTTAAAATTGTACAAATATTTTTTTATTACAATATATCTTATAACAAACGAGAGTCTATACGCAGTTTCACCTTTAATTTTTAAATCATTTGACTTGACTATTTGATCCACAAATTCACATTCCAAACTTTGCTAATTAAAAAACTTATGTAAATTGTTTTCTTCAAAATTTTACGCATCAATCAAAAACAGTTATTATTCAACAAATTATTCAACATTATTTCGTAAAAGAAAAATCAAAAACTTATAGAAATTATTTTATTACCACACAGATAAAACATAATATCATTATATCTAAGTACGTATTTGTTTTAATTTTATAATTAAAATGTAGAAGACATTTGATAAACGATTTCCACAGCGGCCGGAACGGTTTTAAAATAAATAAATAATAAATATCGTTGGATAAGTTACACAAGTTAAACTAACCCTAAAGTAAATCTTTTGCTTGTGATATGGATGTTAGTTAACGAATTAACTCATAGAATACTCAAATATATTTAATAAAAATACAAACATCAATGTTCATCACACGAACGCTTGTTCCTCTCGGGAATCGAATCCTCTCGGGCGCTCAAAATTAATTTACAATACAACTGTATAGAAGCTTGAATTTGCTTCAGCGCATGTTCTTTATTGAAATGACAATAGCCGATAGCCTAAAAGGCTGCAACAACGATACCACGTTAGTAGGCTAGTGCTTAGCCAGAATCTATACATATAATAAAATCATAGGAAAGTCAAAACTGTACATTGAATATTTTTTTAAAAGACTACTTGGGGCGTGATCTACAACCGATATAGAAGCCAAAAATATAGTTTTTAGATTTTTTGTCTGTTTGTCTGTATGTCTGTTTGTCTGTATGTATGTCCGGGGTAAACTCAAAAATTACTGCATGGATTTACTTTAAATTTTGCATGAATATTACTAACAGGTCGGATCAACATATAGGCTACATATTATCACGCTATCACCTAAGGGGGAGGAGCTGTGCGGAGTAAACGAAGTGCGCGCGGACGAAGTCGTGAGCAACAGCTAGTTTTAATTAAAATTAATTGGTTACTAAAAGAATACGCTCCGGCACTATTTTTTATACTCTGCGTGGTTGGGTAGTTGAACGTCAAAAGCGCCAAAAAATCTATCATTTTTAACATTTTCACTGCTGTATATTAAAAACTTTAATTAAATATTTTAAATTTAGTAAAAAGGTCGGATTTTCCAAGCGAATCGCTAGTTATCAAAGGTTTTAAATGAATAAGCAATAAAATTCTGGATATCTTATATAAACCAGAAAAAAGTTTGCTTATTAGTGTATTATATCTATATTAATATTCGTTGCGAGTAAATATATAAGATCAATCATAAAAAAACCATATTGTCATAAATTACGAGATGATATTAAAAACATATAATAATTCAACTCACAGATGTAAAATCGACTATATAATATTAATTGTCTACTCAAACGTTCAAAAACAAAATTCCTAGTGGGTAATAATTATTTTCATTCCAGGTTCCGGATCTACAGCAACATCTTTAGCAAGTGGCGCGTTACCAATGATTCGGAAGTTCTGGGTGTAGGGTATAACACCAACCAGTAGCCCGGACACTACCACCCAGAAGCCAGCCACGTAGAACGCCGCGTCCCAGTAACCAGTTATATCTTTGAGTGCACCTTGCAACAAATACATATTTCAGTTAAATGTAAATAATATTATTACAGCAAAAGATATATTTTAGAGAATTAATAAACACAATTTGTGGCCATTTTTGCGGCCCTTAAAGCATGAACAATACATGAAGTATTAGGGAAAGGTGGTGCTAGCACTCGTATTAATCATTTGAAACCAATATTTACGTTATATCTCACTCTATGAGGTCTCCACTCTCCTCACCTCTTTTTATACAGCTGTGTTAGAAAGAGAGGGCAAGACCTCAGAAGATGACAGCAGTATTAAAAGTTGTATTTCATGTAGGTATTAGAAAGGTTGCCTCCAGAATCCAGATATAATACAGCTTCATGGAACAACATTGCATGTTTTTGGTTGTTCATTTTGATTCCTGTCATTTATGAGTTATGACACTTGTTCCAATCCTATAGTAAATTTATATTTTTTAATTTAATTTAATATGCCCTTGAGCTTCGCACAAATGTTTTAAAAAAAATCTAACGAAAAATATTACGCACAAGAAATACAGGCACAATATATTCTTGCTTGAGCTAGTACGAAGTCATTTGGTAGAGTGCCATATTGTGTTATATCATTAGATAGCAAACAAGCTGATGGCACTCCTGATCAAAAGAGAAACCATCGCCTATAGACAACAAAGATATTAATGGTGAGTTGCTATCCTTGTGGTTTAATTGGAATATCACATTCATAAGTCTACGGGTACATTACTCTCCAAAACGGAACACAACAACGACAAGCATTGACGCTATTGAAGTAGGATTAGAAGGCCATATACTAAGGCAAGGCGTTGCAGATCTCTACCACCAGTAGCCATGGTAGTGAGTGATGGTACAGGAAATATTTTTTTTTTATATCATAAGATAGCAAACAAGTAAATGGTCCTGATGAAAGGAAACGATGAAGGAAAGAGTCAACCATCGCCTATAGACACCAAAGATGTTGTTGGTGCATCGTTATTTTGTGGCGAGGTCTGATGCCACATGCATAAATTTACCGGCTGCTTTACACGACACTAACAAGCACTGACGCTGCGACAGGAATAGACAAGACGGTGGTACCAGACCCGGGCAAGACAATGCAGAACTTTACCATCTAGCCACAATGGTAGTGACTTGCATGGCAGAACGGCAGTTAACCTATTCTTCAAAGGAGCCCGGAAAGGAAAAGGAGCCCGGCGGAAGGGGGGGGATCGCTTCCCTTTTACGAACTACTTGGTAGAATAGCACATAGAATATAACCAACAGATAGAAGAATACTAGAGGAATCAGAGATTAGAACCTATAATTCGTCCAAAAATGTCTGTTTTCACATCAAGCGGTGGTGAAATGTTTTTTTTTTGTGCCCCACACCACATACTTGCAAAAGACTTAATTGCTTAGAGATAAATTTAACCGTGAATTTATGATGTTATAAAAATAAATCATCATGGATTATACCAAAAAAAAAATGCAATTGCGTCAAATTGCAATAATCGTAACAATAAACGATAACTTAATCTTTATTTTAAAAAGTTGTAAAAAGAAGATTATCTACTTAAATGTTAAATAATGTGCTCAATCAATAATCGCTGGCTAGATAAGAGTTTTTTTATGTTATAAGATAGTAAACAAGCAGATGGAGGGTCAGGTAGCCGATAAATTTATGCATGTGGCATTTGACCTCGCCACAAGATAGCAACGCACCATTAACATCTCTGGTTGACTCTTTCCATCAGGAGACCCATCTGCTTGTTTGCTATATTAGGTATGATATATAAAAAAGATGACTCTCGGGGTATAAAGATACAAACTTCCCATAAAGATAGCAAAGAGATAGGTTAGCGGCCGTGTAAATGACACGTCTGTGTGCGTGCGGCGATTCGAGCGCCCTGAATGGAGTTGTTCTACTGCGTTATTATTCTATAGTGATTAATGTTCACTAAATTATTTTGATAATTTCAGCTGACGCTATATTCTTGTGGCACTTTGAACCTGATCTAATCAAACTATGTTCTACGAGAAGAACTAAGAAAATGAGAAACTTACCAGCCATAGGCGGTCCCACAAGATGTCCAATCCCCTGACTTAATAACACCAATCCGTACGCCATTGTGAATCTCTCCAAAGCGATCAGCTCCACCAAGATACTAGGCGTATACGAATATGAACTTGAGAACGTCAAACCGAAGAAAAGAGCATTTATAATTAATATATATAAACTTGCTGGCGACTCCGCGTTCATAACTTTTATTAATATAGGGAACATTAACGTCGATACACCACAAGCTATTAAGCATACTGCATAAGTCTTCGTTATGTTCACCCATGGCAAGTCACCGATCCAACCAAGGCCAACCTAAAAAGATAATAATATACATATAAAAACAAGCTGATAAACACTGACGCTATTATGGCAGTAATTAGTAAGACGGTGGAACCAAAACCCAAGCGAGACGTTGCAGAACTCTGCCACCTAGTAGTCACGATGGTAGCGACACGTATAGCCAAATGTTCGCATTTTATGAACTGCCTGGCTGAATGGCAGGTGGTCTATTTGTTATAAGGGGTCCAGACCAACACGAGATAAAACCTAGTAGTCATGTTGGTAGTGCCTAGTGTAAGGTATGGCAAATCGTTTGTATTTTATGAACTGCCGACAAGACGGATCGATACTAAAAAATGTTAGATGGTCTAATTTTCAAATAGGACGACCGAGCAGTATGATTACACGTCATACTCTTACGGCGTTATGACATCTTGCATATCTGAAATGAATCCCCAAGTCTTTACAGAGAGTCCTTGACACCTAAGTCTCGTGGTGTTAAGTATTTATAAGCAATGTACATAGCGGGATATCGAAGAGGCATTTGCACGTAGATAAGATAATATCGTTGATATGATGCGGAGTAGGGTTGTTCTTAATTGGTGTACAACTGGCTCTTACTGGAATTATTGAAATAATAATTTGTGTTTTTTTATTGAATTGGCAGGCATACGAGCGAGTGGGCTACCTGATAGAAAGCAGTCACCACTGCCCATGGACGTTTACAACACGAAGTGTTGGTTGCCAATGTGACGATTTTAAGGAATTTGTTGATCCTCATACTAAAAATCTCGATTTCAAAGATACTCAGAAAACCGTGTGAGGTAGGCTGTTCCAAAGTTTGACTGTCTGCATAAAGAAGGTACGTTTTAATTAAACAGTCGTAAATGGCTAATTACCAAGGTGGCGTGGGTAATGTCTAGCAATGGGAATAAAAGCTATTTTTATTTCACTGCCATGTCGTGATTTTGTCTTTTGTTATTTGTCACTGTTATATCACGGGTGATAAATCACGACCGTTATATTTTATTTGTGACGATTATTGTCACAGTGAGTACATTTTATTCCGTTACATCGCCGTGCAGTAATTATTATTTATACGTGATTCGTAAAGTGAAATAACATATTAAAAATATTCTCTCTTCTAGTTGGTGGCAAAGTGTTGCTCAAATGTTGTTGTGTTGACTCTTTTGCACGATGGATTTTTACGAATTATAAGCTTCAATAGTAGCTTCGCCCGTGTGAAATTAAATCACGCTCGCGTTATATATAACGGACGGTTTCGATACATATAACTGGTGTGACACGTGAATTATTTTATAACAAGTGATATAACCAGTGATGCGTGAAATGTGCCATGCCTAAACTATTGTCAAATGATAGTGTTGGAAAAGGTATAAGAACCTTTACGACGTAGATAGTCAAACTTTATATTTGAACTAGCTGAATCGGCAAACGTTGTTTTGCCATACAAATTACTTCTATTGAAATATTTTGGTGGAGAAAGTAAAAGAGAGAAGGGTAATTGAGATAAAAATATGCTATCATTTAAGTTTGACCAAACAGTAGATATCTACGAAACATTGAAATCATTTCAGTAGTTTATGAGTCCATCGCGGACAAACAACATGACACGTAATTTATATACATATATTAAGATCATCTTCATAGCAATTCAATAAAAAGTCTCTTTAAACTAATCGATATGTCGCAGGCAAATTCTATAATTCGTCCGTATACAAATGGCTTCGCCAAATTGCAAAGATAAATATGTTTTAGAAAATGCCTGATGCCGATTGTAAAATGTCGTCATTATATTATAATATGCATGATTTATATTGTTTAAATTATTTGTTATGTAAATGGGTTGTTTATTTAGAACTAGAATTATATCCGCCTTATTACATAAAAAGTAGGTTTGTTAGGTTGCCTTTAAGTTCCACACCCGGGAAAAGTTGAACTGTTGGCGACATCAGAGTTTATAGTTGACATTGACGCTATTTATGTTATCAACAATTTGCTTTTGGCAATTTGTATTGACAGTTTATTTACCGTTATAAAATGACGACGCATTTATATATGGACGAACTATAGCTGCAGCGTGCAGCCCGCTGCATTATAAAAGTTTTTGGCGAATTTCGCGGGATCACATAAGTTTTCAGGGATAAAAATAGCCTATGTGCTATTCCAGGTCATCCTCTAAGTGTGTACCAAATTTAATTTAAATCCGTTGAGTAGTTTTTGCGTGATTGAGCAACAAACATCTGTCTAAACATCCAAACTTTCGCATTTATAATATTAATATAGATTGTAGGATTTGCCTGCGACAGATACATAATATACAGCGTATAAGGGACGGTCTTCCGAAAATCGGAACCGCAACTTTGAAACAGTACTCTGAGATGAAAACCGTTGGAAATTTGTGTAGGAATTTTTCGTTTTTTTTTTTGTCAATTTTTAACACTAATTTTGTATAATTTGATTTATTGTAATGCTCTTTACTTAAAAAAGTAGCTTTTAGTACGCTTTAAATTGCGTGGCGTGAGAATAAGAAAAAAATAGCAAAACGCAAATTTTGCATTTCCCGCAAAAAAAGGAATTGCCATCATGACAAGAACGTAAAAAATATATGTTTTCTTAATTTTTCAGTAGATCGTGTCCCTTTCACGCTGCTAGGAAGCTAAATTTGTGCAACAGCACATTGATGTTACAGTTAAATTAGACATTAAATATAACCGTTAAATAAGTATTCTACATAAATTAACATTACACCACAAATTTAAATCCAGGAAATTTGCATTAACCGACTTCCGATTTCCTGCATTCCTGGAACTCTGGATCAGATCTTCAACAAATTCATATGAGACCAATTCTTGCTAGAGCGTGAAAGATGACGGGAGTGCGATTACACGCGGCGGAATTGTAAAGGCCAGATCACAGACCACACAAATACCAATAAACACGCATTTGGGCGCAAAATGCATAACCGCTCATTTGAGTAAATGTATGTAAATGTGAAACGCTTGCAGATATATCGTAAAAAAATTGAAATATGCCATATTGTGTTATTTTATCGTGACTCGCTCAAAAAATACAGAGTTATAATAATACTCGTGAGTATTATTATAACTCTGTATTTCTCTGTGTGAACGCAAGCGACGTTGCAACCTAAGAGATTGTCTGCAAAGGCGTTTCCAGTTTAATCTGTGGGCCAGATGTAGCTTGAGAAACTGAGTCAAATACTGTAAATATGTATAACGACAATCGCTTGATTCGTTCGAAATTTATCAATGATAAATTTGTATTGAGTGCTATTCGAAAGATTGAAATCGATCAACGTTTTGAAAATATACAGCTTTACAAAAATTAAAATACTGGCATTTTCATTTTTAACAAACCTTAAGTGTTTTGCTCCTTTCAGCTTACAATACATCAATTTAACGGAAAGTTAATGCAATGGCCTGCAGGATCAACCGGTTTACAGATTATGATGATGGTTGTACTGTAGATAGTTATACTGTCCGCTTACGAGTTTAACGAGGATATATCTTAGAGTCACAAAAATATTTCCTTTCTGATGTTTTCACTTATTCTATTAACTTATTTGTATAATTGGCTTAACCTTGGCAAGCGCGGCCTCCTATCTATATATGGCTAGTGCACATTAGGATTATAGTATGACAGCCTGGAGTTTAAGGCCATAATGTATGCATAATGCTTTATCACGACGTTAAATACATGTGTGTAACATGTGTATTTATACATTTTATTTTTTATATAATCTACTGTCAAATAAGATGACAGGATATTATGATAGCGTTGATTGCTTAAGCACTAGCCTTAAAATTTTGGGTGAGTTCAAAACAACTACTTACCTTAGACATTTGAATAAGTGATTAGAATTTTTAGAGTAAACAAAATTTTATTCCAAGCATATAAAGTCAGCCAGTTTTGTATATCATAAGATAGCAAACAAGCAGATGGGTCTCCTGATGGAAAGAATCAACCATCGCCTATAGACACCAAAGGTGTTAATGATGCGTTGCTATCTAGTGGTGAGGTCTAATGCCACGGTTTCGGCCTGGATACACTTTCTATCTTTAACTGTCAAAACCAATAAGAGATGCTTAAGAATTATTCAATAGTGTCTTGACTTACAAAGTAAAATGGCCGCATAAGTAAATACATAAAAGTCCTGGCGAAATATTAGCATGAAATTCTGAAAATCTAACTAACTTAGATTTCTGAGATTAAAAGTTACACTGAAACACAGATCTTGTTGAAATGTGACATTGTAAAAGTATTGCGAAATGGGATAGTCACATGATATTGTGTTCTTTAGGAACTGTTTCAAGCTTAAACGAATTAAACACTTATAAGGGAAGATCTACCGCAAGCCAAAACAACGAATTGACACTTCGGTTTTGAGATCGAAACTGTTGGAAATTTGTGCGAGGTTTTTTTGTGTGTTTTGTTACCTTAACTTTGTATAATTTGATTTAATTTAATATTCTCCAGTGCTAATTTAAAAATATATAAAAATTTAAAGAACCGCTTAAAATAAGTTTTTTTTTTATTATCGATAGGTAAGCGCTTGACCTCGATCTCGCCTGATGGTAAGCTAAGATGCGGCCTAAGATGGAACGCGCTTCCCTAGAAGGTACCTGTTCACTCTTCTCTTGAAGATCCCCAGATTGTACTCGTCCGGGAACACAGACTCAGGAAGCATGTTCCAGTCCTTTCTATTACTATATATACTGTTGTCAAACTTAAAAGAGATGTTATTGTTTAGTCTATCGTCGACTTTTGACTATTTAGCAATCGAAGTATGTATATATGTGTACTTACAATTCCTATTATAGTAGCGACTCCGAACATACTCAGCATCAAGGAACCTTGAGTGTCTGTGTAGCCATTCATCGTCATTAACGGCGATATGTAGAAGTAAGGCACAATAAACCACGTGAACAGCACCAGGGTTGAGAGATTCATCATCAGGAAATGAAATTCGGTGAACATATTGAAGTCGAAAGTTTTGTTTACTGCGTGGAGAATCCTTTTGCCCCATGTCTGAAAAGAGACAATTTTCCGAGATACTAAAAATAGATTAATGTATTACGTACTAGAAAGGTTATTCTAAGTAGAAGCCATGTTCCATTTCGTTAGCACCGAAACCAATTTACGTGCTATGAATTTGCAATAAGTATAAAAAGGTATCATCACGGCTAGTTCCCGTGCGGGGTAGGCAAAGTTTACCGAATGTCTACAGACTTTCTAGCCAGACACCAAGAAAGTTACATTCTACCCGGAATGTTCACACGCGCTTTAAAATCGTTCCGAAGAGTACCACGACATGGGTGGAGTGTGTCCCTTTCTACTAAATAAAGCGCCAATCGCCATATATAAGTGCGGCCATGCGTAGTTTGCAAATTACTACTAAGTAATTCTACTAGTTTGAGAAACAGTTTTTGCATTGCATAAGTAATTACGTAATAATTAAAATAAGCACATTTTAGAACTCACTGTGTTAATTACAATACATTATATGCTAATGTATTTATGGACGTGTATGAATAAAAGGGATTTAACGATTACCGACTAGATATAAAAATCTACCATCAGATAGTTTTATTTACACTGGCAATTGCAAGAAAGGGACAACATCCACTCTTGTCGTTGTCTTGCTCAGAACGTTTTCCCCTCTGTTAAGTAAGAAACAAATGTCAACTTTATTTGTAACGAAATAAAGTATATTTTTATTTTTCAAATATTGCTTCGTAGGACACAGACTTTCATCGGTTTGTCAGTTGACGAGATGAGTGTTGATCCCCGTCGCCGCATTTTACCGACCTGATAACGATTATCGGTTATTACTAATGATACCCAATACCGACGGCTTTACGTAGATACTCATTCGAGGCATGCAAGTGAAAGACACCAGACTTCGAATTGCTACTGAGTTTGAGAGTACTGATTTTGAATTTTTGAGAAAACCTCGATAAACCTCAATAACACTTTTTCCCGACTCAGAGATCTAATCCGGGACCGCATGATCTAAACCGCATAGGCTATCTCCTAAACCAAGAAACAGATTACGAAGCAAATTTGTAATATAGTAAGTTTTGAGTGTTTAAAACACGCAACGCGTCACACCGCGGCCCACAATGGAATGAAGTAGGTGCAATCCATGGACTGCACTTTAGTTGTTCGCTTGTAGCATGGCGCATGCTTTGTCTAAGTATAATCACAGTCTTTGGATACTAATAGTGCTGTTAACAAACACATTTGAGCATGCGACTAGATCAGTGTTCTCTCTGTCGTATAAACTACAGCGTAACACGTGATAATGACCGAGACAGAATGGGCGTAAGCATACGATTAAAGTCGTTTTTAACAAAACCGTAAAAGG
Organism: Apodemia mormo; assembly: GCA_036924255.1. Classification (NCBI taxonomy): domain Eukaryota; kingdom Metazoa; phylum Arthropoda; class Insecta; order Lepidoptera; family Riodinidae; genus Apodemia; species Apodemia mormo. The sequence goes on along the minus strand of JAUPFN010000010.1, from coordinate 5,521,536 downwards.
TTCTCATCGACGGGCGAGTAAAAATGCAACTTTATGGCTCGTCGGTAGAGCTCACGCGTGTATATGTCGCAGGTAATTTATATGTTTAGTCATGACACAAACGGGGTCGTCATTTTATAAACGTAAACATTCAATACAAATTGCCAAAGGCAAATAATTGATAACATAAAGAGCATCAATGTTAATTACAAACTTCGATGTCGTCGACGATCGAGCCCGACTGCGCTAAGTTTTTCCAGGTGTGGGATTTAAATGCCAATCTAACGAACCTACTTCTTTTTATGTAAGAAGCCGAAGGTTTTAATTCTATATAAACAACCCATTTACGTTACTAGTAATAAAACAATATGTCGCGGTAATTTGTTAACGGCGGCGTTGAGTGTCATCCTTACTAAGTATCGGTACCTACACCTAATGAGTAATAACATAATATATTCGGCGTAAGGCATTTTCTAAAACGTTTTTATTTCTGCAATCTGACGACTTCATGTGTAAACGGATAAATTATAGATTTATTTTATATCATAAGAAAGCAAACAAGCAGATGGATCACCTAATGGAAGGAGAAAATTCAACCATCGCCTATAAACACCAAAGATGTTAATGGCCACCATTACCGGCTGCCGTATCCTCCAAACCGCAACAAGACAGTGACTAGCATTGACGTTATTGCAGCAAGAATAGGTAAGGCGGTGGTACCAGACCCGGGCGAGACAATGCAAAAGTCTACCACCTACTAGCAACGATGGTAGTGACTCGCAAAGCCAATCGATCGCCTTTTACACCTGCCTGGTACAACGGCAGTTGGCCTATTCTTCAAAGAGACTGGGACCAACACGGGTAACGGACATATACACAATACTGCAGATTTATATTCCGACGAGCTTGGCTCGCGGCTCTTCATGTTCGCTACATTTGTTTCACGATTCTTTAGACACGACAGTTTTAGTTTTACTCGCTAGTCGCATTCAACACCAACGAACTGGAAGACCGTCGTTCTTTAAAAACGCGGTATAGGCTCATACGTCGATCAGTGTATTTCGATCGTCTATCGAAATCGTTCGAACAACTTTGGCGCTTTTAATATGCAAATTATATTTTAACGACTAGTTTGGCTTATGTCTCACGCGATGCTGCCGCAAAGATGCTCTTTAAAATACATTTATCGGTACGACAATGTCTCTCATGATGGCGAAAGATAATCACAGTCCATAGAGAAAATATAGTAATGAGGTGTTGTCATCCTACTAGTTTACCATCGGGAACGCAACAGTGCCAAGCACTAACGCAAACGCCACAATAGAAGGCAGAAATCGGCAAGATTGTAATACCAAACTCGGTCGAGACATTGCCGAATATTGCACCAATAAGTCACGATGGTAGTGACACGTATGGCTAATTGTTTGATGAAGGGTAAGATTACATCCGCACAGGCGGCTTGCTTAACGCCTAGAGCCTAGCGAACTACCTAACGAGTAACTTAGTAAAACGAACGTTGTAGAATATTCGCAATCGGCCGCACTTCGGGCTTGGTGCCTAACTATTTCCTTAGCGACCTATCGAAGTAAAAAAAAAAGTTGTTTATGTTCTTCTATCTCGCCCAGGTTTTTATCGCAGGCTTATCTATTCCAGCCGAAATAACTAAATGTTTTTTTAACATCTTGTAGCGGTTTGGAGGGCATGGAAACCGTTTAACTTATGTATGTGATATTAAACTAAGGCCACATGTAAAAACTCAGCATTAAAATCTTTGATGTTTAAAGGCGATATTTGCTTTGCTACGATGTAAAAAAAACTTAAAAAAAACAAATCTGCTTTTTCATCTATGTTATAGTTATCTGTATTAAAAGGTATTATAAATGCGAGTTTGGATGTTTGGAAGGATGGATGGATGGATGTTTGTTACTCAATCACGCAAAAACTACTGAAGGGATTTGAATGAAATTTGGCACATAGGTAGATGATAACCTGGAGTAGTACATAGGGTATTTTTTATACCAAAAATTAAGAGGATCCCGCGGGATTTGTCACAAACTTTTATAATGCAGCGGGCTGCGCGCTACCTCTAGTATATCATAAGATAGCAAACAAGCAGATGGATCTCATGGATGGATGAAAAGTAATACCATCATCTATGGACATCAAAGATGTTAATGGTACATTGCTATCCGTGTGGCGGCATGGCAATCCCACATGCGTAAATCTATCGTCTCACCCTCCAAACCGAAACATGACAATGACAAGAACTGACGCTATGGCGACAGAAATATGTAAGGCAGTGGAACCAGACCTGAGCGAGACAATGCAGAATTATACTACCCAGTAGACAAGATGGAACTGACTTCCATAATTAATTGTCCGTTTCTTACGAACTCCCTGGCAAAACGACAGATGGTCAATTCTTCAAAGGGGTCTTGTGTCAACACGGGGGACCAACCTGCTTGATTGGGAATATTTTTTAAACAAATATTTTAGTTTTAATTTCTTCAAATTATAAAAAAAATACTCACTCTCTCTACTTCCTCTTCTTCCATAGACCACATAGAGTTTTTGTAAATGTCGGGACAGGAAGACGCGCGTAATTTGTACTTAGCAATATTCATCATAGCACCACGATGCATTATTGAATTTCTGTGTACTCTGATATTACGAAGATATTGATGGTCTGTGGTATGGAAATACCTCGAAATCCAGTCTTGCTTATCCGTTTTCGGAGACACAATAATGTTATTCTCCGGTACCGGTTGGAGCAATTTTTCTCTGACACTTTGTAGTTTCTTGTCAAACTCTTTCTTCTCTTTTTTGCTTAAATTCGCTTTTGCTTTTGGCTCAACAGGAATCTTCAAATCGGAATTACTTTTTAAGGCTAACAGTGATGGATAATTTTGTAATATAATATTGTATAAACGTTTATTTGATGTTATTTGATCCAGTACTTCAGGCGTTATCTAAAATATTAAAACAATATTTCATTACATGTACAGTTAAATCTAAAAAATAAAATATTTTTATTTGTAGAATGTATCAATTTTACGTAATTTTACGAGTCAAATTTATTAAGCAATTTTAAATACAACGCAAATTATATACGTGGTTGCTAATTTATCAAAAACAGGTTTTAAAAACATTGAAAAGACTCTAATTTACAATTTTATCTTAAAACTTGTTAAAAGAGTGTCAGGAACTCTCCAAACGAAATAACATTGTCAGGCACATATAGCACAAAGTTTTAAAGTATTTCCATAAATCACTTTAAAATTTTTGAGTAAATGTCACACTTTTTTACTCCTGGTGCATTCTACTAAGGTTGATTGATGAATCTTAATGAACCTTAGATGTTAAATGTTCAAGATTGTAGAAGATAGGCAACCGTCGTGAAGATTACAATTAAAAACATCAAATAATTAAATAGTTATGACCTTAAAACCATAAGATTTAGGTAAGGCGAATTATTAAGGCAGAATCTAAGTGTCAAATCATGAATAATGAAGATTCACAAAATATGAAAAAATACAAAAAACAAAAGCCCAAATTAAAAGGAATAATCTAAGTCCCTAAAGTGTTTTAATTATACATACCTTTTCGTTATGCTTCAAAAACGTAGGCAAATTAATAACTGAATTGGTTTTATGTTGTTGTGATAATTCAGCATTTATCTTTGTAGTGGCTTCTAAATTTTCAGCATCGGCTATCGCCGCAAGTAAAGATGTCAATATGTGTTCTGGTGCTTCGCCACTTTTAATTAATGACTTTAATTCCTCAGCACCAGGATATACAGATTCCGCACCTCCAGAGCGAGCAGATCTAGCAGATATTGAAGTCGAGCTTGAAGCTCTTTTCACCTTGCTCAGCCTCCTCTGTTTCTTTTGTTCCAATATCAACCATTCGGGATCTCTCATAACAGCACCACACACGCATACATTAAGTACAGTACCAGATAAAAGGAGAAGAGCACCCCTCCATCCAAATTCATCTAATAAATAAGTAGTCAAAGGTGAATATATAAATGTACCAAATCCAACGCCGCATGATCCAAGACCAACTGCAAGATTACGACGTTTTTCAAACCAATACGCTATAGATACAACTGCCGTCACATATAACAAGCCCATTCCTAATCCAGCTATGAGACCATACGTAATGCATAATGCTGCTATTGAATTACAATAAGAAGCAGCAACAAATCCAATTGTTGCAGCTACACCACCAACTATCGTCATTTTTTTACAACCGTATCTATCTACAAGCGCACTCATAATCGGACCAGCTATAAGAGGTACCGCTATAAACAAACTTCCAATAAATGAGGTTATTGCTTCACTGGCATCAAAGAAATCGACGAACTTAATTTGTAATAATCCATAAGAAAATGCTAAACCATCAGCAACAGTTGCAATAAGGAAAGACGCAGCCACAACTACCCAACCCCATCCACCATCAGGTATTTGGGGTCCCTGTTCTTGAGGTGGGTTACTAGAACAAATACTGTCAGCATCACCCACTCCTAGGAACTTTACTCTTTCAGTTGTTGACTTTGAATCTTCATCATCTTTATGATACGCCACACTAAGACGATTTTCTCCTGCGCCATTACTTTCCGTTTTCATTGAGTTCACTGTATTGAGATCATTTTTAACTTTGTCCATATCTTTCAAATCGTTTGCCGAATCTATGTATTTAATGTCATTTGATTTAGTGAGAAGTGGTGACGAGGTTTTGTCTTCATCTGATGGGACTTTCGAATCATAATTAATGTAGTTATCCTTGCTAGCAATTCCATTTGCATAAACTCTTTGCGTGTCCATTGATCTCGACCCGCTTACTTTAAGTACGATCTAAGTACGTACTACCTTGTTCTAAATTTCTCTTTCTGTATTTTGAAACACAGAAGACCAATTAATTCTAAGTGGAAGTCAATCAAGTTTACGTTGAAGCGACGAGTTCTCGTGACCAGTGTCTTAATCTTGGATCTCTAGCTGAATACCGACAATGGCTTTTTGAAATACACAAGGTAAGAGCGCAGGGGTTATACCTTGACAGGTTCATCAAGGACCTCGTCCTCGATTTCAGAATATTAAAAAAAACACTTTCCAAATTGTTTGTCTTTAGGTTATTAAAATTCGTAAACCTTCTTGACATGTAGAATTAAAGTTCTGCTATGTGAAACATTTCAAAACACGAACGAAGTTAATCTGCAACAATACAAATTAAATTGTTAATTTTATTAAAATAGTTTGTTTTTTGATACAACAATATATGAGTATGGATATGAAATAATAATTTTAGTATAAACATCTTCAAGCCAAGTTTATATAATACCTATAGCCAAAACTACATACTTCAAGATAGCAATAAATCCCACCAATCTCTTAATGGTAAGAGACACTACTAAAGCTGTAAACTATGCGTTGCTATCGGTAAGGCAGGGATGTAAAATCACATTAGTAAATTAATCGACTAAGGAATAAAAAATTAAATCGGCTATTTTACCCTCCAAATATCGAGTTCTGATACGGCAACAGAAAACATGGACGTTGTGACTAGAAATGCCATGAATGTTCGGTTTCTATTCGGTGTTCGGCCTATTCAGTAGTTTTTTTTTTAATTTTCGGTATCGGTATCGATCGGCCGAATATTGGAAACTACTTTGATGAATACTGAATACAAAATCATGAGAAAATTCGCACCTATTACTCCAACGAACATTATAATTTTTGCCCCTGTTGGTCCGGACTCCTTTGAAGAATATGCCAACTGCTTTTCTGACAGGTATGTCGTAAAATGTGATCGATTGGCCAAAGGTGTCACTACCATCGTGACTACTAGATGGGAGAGTTCCACAACGCCTTGCCCGGATATTTGGTACGACCGCCTTACCTATTCCTGCCACAAAAGCGTCATTACTTTGTCGTATTTCGGTGTGGAGGGCAAGGTAGCTGGTAGACTTATGCATGTGGTATTGCCATCTTACAACACGGAAAGCAACACACTACTAAGATCTTTGGTCTCTATAGGCGATGATTTCTCTTTCCATCAGGAGAGCCATCTGCTTGTTTGCTGTTTTATGATATACCTAAACAATTATTGCTTAAAATTTATCAGAGGTATTTAGGTTTCAACTAAAACATTTGTTCAGCATTTGTTGATATGGATTGTTCTTTGGGTGTCTTAGCAAGACAATATTTTTAGCAATACAAAATATTAGTAACTCAATCTGTTATAAACAAATAATATGCGTCGTGAGACGAATTCACAGATGAAACACTCGTCCCTCTGCAAACTGCTCTACAATGAGACAAATCGTAACCTAACAGTGCCGAATATTTGAAAACCGAATATTCGGCAAAATCACTATTCGTGACATCTCTAGTCTTGACAACAAGAAAATTTTGTACTTTTAGTGACACGAACCCGGGCGACTCATTCCCTTTTCTTCCCATGTGTTTTCTCCCTTTTGTATAGTTGAAATATTACCTCATGTACTCAAAATAAATATTACTACCACAAAATGTTAGATAATATCGGTAGATATCGGCCATAGATTAAAATTCAGTGTCCCATAGTAACTAGGTGCTCAGAGTGAACAATTAAACATGAGGTAAACTGTACGAGGAATCTTAGCCATGTAAAAACATTAACACGACTTCCGTATAGCTGTTTATCTGGTAATTACATCACTAAACTTATATTTCTACGTATCTAGTAGGTAATTTAAAACTGTAAAGTTATAATTAATTGGAAACTCATGTTTTATAATATAATCAATGCAATACGCTAATGTATTGGAGGCTGAAGTCATGTCTCGCTCGTTTATGTTATTTCTACGTCATGAACTCGCTCGACTGTATATTAACGGTTCTCCATTCGAAGGCTGACGTCATAAGAATGGCAGCTGCATGCATGAGCTGTTTACGAAATTTTATAATTTATTTGCGTAAAATGCAACTCAAGGTTTCTTGCCAGTGTTTTGCATAAACTTATACTTACGTGTTTTTATTCGGAATTGGCGTGTTGGTCATGGCCCCTTTTGAAGGTCTATTCTTTAAAGGAAGCCCGGACCAATACGCCCTTGTATTGGTTCAGGCCCCCCTTGACGAATAGATCATCTATCATTCTGCTAAGCAGTTCGTAAAAGGCGAACGAATGTGTATATAGGCTATATGTGTCATTATCATGGTGACTACTAGGTGGTAGAGTTCCGCAACGTTTCGCCCAGGTTGTTTGTCATTGTCGTGTTCCAGTTTTGAGGGTAAGGTTGCTCGTAGACTTATGCATGTGGCATTGTTATCCCGCCACACGGATAGCAGCGCACTATTAACATCTTTAGTGTCAATAAACGATGGTTTCTCTTTCCATTAGGACAACCATCTGCTTGTTTGCTACCTACTTCATGTTATAAAAATATCTTAATATTTCCGCGGGATTGGAACCTAGGCAGGCGGGTTGTAACGCAGGAAACCGCTACATAGATACATACATATCTTCACGCCAGATCCCTTACGGGGTAGGCAGAGAGAACCGAATGCCATACATCACGATCCTTGCAGGCCTGTCTCGCTTCCTCCACATTCATCACTCTTCATACACACACAGGAAACCGCTAGTGTAACAGAATTAATTATTAACTTTATAACATTCCAATAAAAATGTATTGTTTCGGATAAAAATAAACAATGTTTACATTTTAAAATGTTTAAATTACAGCAATAATGTTATCGTGGAAGCATAAAATTCCACTTACATTGAAAACAGAAACAAAGATGAATATATTTCTCTTAATTCTTACACATATAAATTAAAACACGAAGGAAAGAGATAGGGAACTCCAGTGAAGAGCATAATCACTTAAATGCTAAAAACGTGCTGTTTATATGGGTCGCTGCCCGTAAAAAGTCAAGGCCGACTCGACATTAAACAATACTAATAGATGTTAATTAGCTTATATTTTTTACCTAAAATCTAAATCGCGGGAAGAATTTTTTTAATAATATTTTCTGATGTGAACCTCCGTAAGGAGGTTGCTCTGCACATCGAAAGGCACATTAAGACGACTGTTACAAATATAAAGTAGATAATATTGTAGCGATTGTAGATTAATGTTTCAAAAACTCTAAGCCGTCTTACATCAAACTATTTAAATACTTTACTATGGTTGAAAACCTTTAATTTTTTATCATTAGATAGCAAACAAGCAGATGGCTCTCCTAATGGAAAGAGAAACCATCGAATACAGACACCAAAGATGTTTTTTTTATTTTATTATTATTTATTCAGGATAACAACAGCATTTAAGGACATACAGTATTAAATTTAAATGGATTACAAATTTAAGCCAATAATAGTTATCCACTGAGTTATGACATTATTGAGAGCAAAAACAAATTTATCCAGTTTAAAAATGCATTGGTTTATAAAAGGTTAATGGCGCGTTGCTATCCGTGTGGCGTGATGACAATACCATATACATAAGTTTACCGGCTACCCTACCCTAAGCTAAAGCTACCGGTTACCCTTTAAACCGGAACACGACTATGACAAGCATTCACGCTATTGAGGTAGGAATAGGTAAGGCGGTGGCAGGTACCAAGTACCCAGGCGAGATGTTACGGAACTCTACCACCTAGTAGTCACGATGGTAGTGACACAAATAGCCAATCGGTCGCCTTTTACAATTAGCCTGGCAGAATGGCAGTTTTAATGGCAATTTTACAAAGTAACCCGGACAAACACGGGGGAAAACGAAAGCCGACCTAAGTAATTTGTCCGGCAATATTATATTATATTATAATATGTGATGTGATGTGGTGTGGTGATCCATTTGCAAATTATATATATTATATTATAATACGCAACATCGCCAGTTTTTTGGCTAATCGGAGCATCAAGGTCGTAGTCGACGGTGCGTGCTCCAACCTTAAATTTGTTAATGCTGGTGTTCCGCAAGGCTGCGTGTTATCGCCTACACTATTTATTCTGTACATCAGTGACATGTTGCGAATTAGTAACATTCATTGCTATGCAGATGACAGTACTGATGATGCTTTGTACTCCGGTCATAGCGGTATTTCTTGGGAACATGTCAATGAGAATCGGGACAAGCTAGTGTCTGAAATCGAGACTCAGCTCGACAAAATCTCGGAATGGGGTCGACTCAACTTAGTCCAATTAAACCCCAGGAAGATACAGCTGTGTGCGTTCACCGCTAAAAAGTCGCCCTTTGTCGTATCACCTCGTTTTAAAAACACTTTCCTGACAGCTTCAGCCAATATTGAAATTCTTGGTGTTGACATATCGAACAACGTTCAGTTCTGTGATCATTTGGAAGAAAAGGCTAAACTGGCTTCAAAAAAGCTCGGTGTGCTCAATAGAGTGAGACAGTACTTTTTGCCGGCTCATCGCTTGCAACTTTACTAAACGCAAATTCGCCCTCACATGGAGTACTGTTCACACCTCTGGGCGGGAGCTCCGCAACATCAGCTTCTTCCTCTTAATCGCATTCAGCGAAGAGCGGTTCGAATCGTTGACGACCAAGCTATCTCCAATCGGCTTGACTCCTTGGCTTTACGCAGAGACGTAAGTTCGCTAAGCATCTTTTACCGCATCTATCATGGAAAGTGTTCCGGCGAACTGTTTGGATTGATCCCTGCTGTTGAATTTTATCATCGGACATCGCGGCAAAATTCAAAGTTCCATCCTCATCACCTCGATGTCTGGAAATCCACAACCGTGCGATTCTTACCACGCACTACTTCTTACCACGCACTACTCCTCTGTGGAACAATTACGGGCGGGTTTATTTACGAACAGATACAACTTAGGCACTTTCAAGAAAAGAGCATACTCCTTCTTAAGGCGAGGCAACGGAGACAAACGGAAAAAAACTGGTTTGCTTAATCACATTTTATGTATTGAATATTAAATAACGGTTTTACGAAAATTACACGATATACCTGAATATATTATCTAAGGAAGGTCCTAACTCATTACATGACAGAATGTACTTTTCTCGATTATATAAAATTCCAAAAACAAGCTAAAAAAATCTCTAAAACAAATAATTTGTTCATAATATTTCTAATTTTCCACTAATTTTAATGACATAAAAAAACAAACATAAAAAAACGGTCGGTTAAAAATGCTGCAAATTGAAATCGCAATGTATACGATTTGCTGAAATTCGAAAAAACTTTTGCATTTTCATAATATAACGTTTGTGTAATTAAGGCTTAACTTATGTAAACATCCTAAATCTGTTGGCTTAGCAGTAAAAGCAGTCGCATAGTGATCAAAATGCCATTTTTTGTTCAACAAAATATTATTTACAACCACGTACTGCTTTTTTAAATACCATAAGACAGCAAAGAAGCAATTTGCTCTCCTGATGTAAAGAGGAAACATCGCCTATAGGCACCAAATATTTACCTATTTATTTAATACTTTATTGTACACTTATATAATGATAAAAATATGTTAATATTGTGTTGCTATCCTTGTGGCGGGATGATAATCCACACGCAAAAATCTTCTGGCTACCTTACCCTTCAAACAAGAACACAAAAATGATAAGCATTAAGACTACTGCAGTAGGAATAAGTAGGGCGTTGGTACCATATACCTAAGCGAGGCATTGCGGAACTTTACCACCTAGTTGTCACGATGGTAGTGACACGTCATATAGCCAATCCTTCGCCCCTTATGAACTGCCTGGCAGAACGGCAGATGGTTTATTCTTCAAAAAGGGTCTAGACCAACACGGGGGAAACTTTCTATATATTAATGCGTGAAGCGAAAACTTTGTACCCCTTTTTACGACAGTTACGTGGATGTGGATGTAGACGAACGATGGAGTATGTAATTTGGTACACAGAAAGTTTATATTGCAAAGGAATGCAGTAAGCTAATGTTTAAGCTAAAAACTAACATTAAACGCGCTACAATTTCATTTGATACACATCGCAATATGCATACACATATACTTTTTTGTGGTTAAATTCCATTCTCAGAGGCTGTTCAGAATCGATAATACGTTCGACTTATGTTATAAAAAAATTCAAAATTTCATTTTTATCTGACAGAAAACACAACACTGCGTAATATGCGTGCGTATGCGTAATATCAGTACGCAAATTAAATTAAATGTTTTAGTGCCTTCAACCAAATTAGAAACTAAATTAAAAAAGAAAAATGTACCTACTTCGAGCGACAGATTGCACAACAGTTACTATCGTAATTATAGGTAAATGTAAAATGACACACTGCCAGCTTTATTTTTTGTTCATTCTCAAGACTCGGTGCATGCAAATTTTGCATGCACCGAGTCTTGCAAAACTAGCTGTTGCCAGCGACTTCGTCCGCGCGGACTTCGTTTACTCCGCACAGCCCCTCCCCTGTAGATGATAATATGTAGCCTATGTGTTGAGCCGACCTGTTAGTAATATTCATGCAAAATTTGAAGTAAATCGATGCAGTACTTTTTGAGTTTACCCCGGACATACATACAGACAAACAGACAAAAATTCTAAAAACTATATTTTTGGCTTCGATATCGATTGTAGATCACGCCCCAAGTATTCTTTTAAAAAAATATTCAATGTACAGTTTTGACTTTCCTACGATTTTATTATAGGTATGTATAGATTATCTTTACGTTCTAGTCATGACGACAATTCCTTTATTTGTGATAATGCAAAGTTTCCAATTTCAGGTATAAACTATAAAAAGTATCTTCAAGCCCGTATCCCTGAATGATTAGGCAGAGGTACAACAAGTGCACCCACGATTAGCCGAAGATACTTGGTCCCTCAATGTGATAGGTGGCAAGCCTATCACCAACTGGGCACTTTCCAATCCCCGGCATCTTTGTGTTTATCAGAAAACTGAAAAAATATTTTTTTAAGTGCCCTACCCAGGAATCGAACCCGGGACCTCATGAGGTCGACGCCAACGCTGGACCACTAGACCACAGATACTATAAATATATGGATATTTCAATTATTAGTACACCATAATAATTATGATAGAGACAATCGTTCATTCGTTCCTTAGCTATCAGTACCTATATAGGTATTTATAAGAATATAATACGATATAATCATTACATAGTATAAAACAAAGTCGCTTTCTCTGTCTGTCCCTATGTCCCTATGTATGCTTAAATCTTTAAAACTACGCAACGGATTATGATGCGGGGTTTTTTAATAGATAGAGTGATTCAAGAGGAAGGTTTATAAGTATAATAACATTCAATATATTATAGAGAAATACTGCAATTTTTGAGTTTTCTGATGTCATGTCGTAAATAATTATATTTTTTTCCGCTTACTTTGCAAACGCAGGCTAAACCCTACGAGATTTATCAAAATAATGTACTAAGTATTTGTACACCTTGAAAAGGTCTACAGAAAACTCCGCAATGGTATATGTCTATCTCTTATGGATAACCCACAATAGCATTTTTTTGTCATTTACTTTTTACGAAAAATAATGGCTTTTTACACGCTTTTTTTACACGCTTTTTATTAGCTTCACCTGTATGTTTGTATGTTTGTTTGTATGTTTGTTTGTATGTTTGTTTGTATGTTTGTTTGTATGTTTGTTTGTATGTTTGTTTGTAACCGACTTCTTTGGGCGCGATTTTGACCCACTTTAAACGGCCAGATTTCGTTCAAACTTTGTAGATTTATCGAGGACCGATGACAATACACTATTTTGATAAAATTATTCCATTTTTAACCGACTTCAAAAAAAGGAGAAGGTTCTCAATTCGGCTGGTATATTTTTTTTTATGTATGTACACCGATTTCTCCGAGGTTTCTGAACCGAATTACGTGATTATTTTTTTTGTTTGATGCGGAATAGTTTCGAATTGGTCCCATAAAAATTTGATTCAGGTAGGCCCAGTAGTTTTTGTTTTATGAGCATTTTTTATTTATTGTACCTATCTCGATGTTTGAAATCAAATCTCGCAAGTAAATTTGATCCACTTCCCGGTTACCGATTGAGCTGAAATTTTGTATACGTATGTTAATGGAATGACAATGAAACCTTATTATGACATGCAGCGGATCTGATGAATCTGAATCGGAAGGTGACCACAGGAACTTAATAATTAAATGGTTAAAAATCGGTTAATGACAATTGACTAGGTAGAATGAAAAGTCTATTGAGTTTGGACTCATTTGATTCATGTTGACGAGCACTTTGGTGCTTGGTGGTAACTAGGATCCTGCAAGGTCCGATGATGAAGCCAGAAGGTGGCCCTAGGAGCTCAGTAATTAAATGACAGAACTCTATCAAGTTTGCGTTCGTTTGATTGATGTTGACGAGCACATTGGTGCTTGGTGGTAACTAGGTTCTTGCAGGGTTCAATGATGAAGCCAGAAGGTGGTCATAGGAGCTCAGTAATTTAATGACACAACTTTATCGAGTTTGGGCTCGTTTGATTCGTATCGACGAGCACTTTGGTGCTTGGTGCTAAGATCCTGTATGTTTGTATGTTTGTTTATAACCGACTTCTTTGGGCGCGATTTTGACCCACTTTAAACGGCCAGATTTCGTTCAAACTTTGTAGATTTATCGAGAACCGATGACAATACACTAATTTATCTATAGTAAATCTGTAGTAAATCTAAATTAATATTATAAATGCGAAAGTTTGGATGTTTGGATAGATGTTTGGATGGATGTTTGTTACTCAAACACGCAAAAACTACTGAACGGATTTGAACGAAATTTGACACACAGGTAGATGATGACCTGGAATAGCACATATGCTATTTTTATCCCGGAAAAATTAGATGATCCCGCGGGATTCACCAAAAACTTATAATGCAGCGGGCTGCACACTGCAGCTAGTTTTTAATAAACTACAAAACCAAAATGGTTAAAAAAAATAGTTCTGATAAAAGAATAGTAGCCCATACAGGAAGCCCCAGAGTCGAACGACGGGGCCATGCCTGGGACATTATTGGGAAGCCCATCTTGGCAAACCTATATTGTCCTATGCCCGGGCCATAACTGGGCAATCAGCCTTGGCCATTCCAATGATTACCCAGGCTTGGGCCAAGACTGAATAACCTAGCCTTGGCCAAGCCTAGAGTCACCCTAACTTGGGACAAGTTTGTGTAACCTAACCTTGGCCAAGAGTCTTCGCAACCGGCGTGTGTGTATGAAAAGAGTGATGAATGTGGAGGAAGCGAGACAAACCTGCAAGGATCGTGATGTATGGCACTCGGTTCTCTCTGCCTAACCCGTAAGGGATCTGGCGTGAAGATAAGCATATATGAAAAAAAAAATTCGATCGTAAAGCACTCTCTGATGCTTCGCATCATGAGTCGTGCAATAGCTTAAAATTATAAAAACAAGCTATTATAAATAAACCAAACTAAAAAGTAGAAAATAAATAATAGTTTAAAAAAACTAAAAAACACGCTTTTTATAGAAAACCGAACTAAAAAATAGAAAATAAATTTTAATAAATTTAAATTAAGAATAGTGTCAAAAATTTCAATAATTATAAATTAATAATAGTGTGAATAAAAAAAAATAATTTTATTTTAAAAAAAGCGTGGGGTGCTTTTTAAGATATTACCGAAATGATAATCACTCTACTCATATCTGTCAATAAAATATTTATAACTATTGACACCATGCACCCCACGCTTTTTTTTAAATAAAATTATTTTTTTTTATTCACACTATTATTAATTTATAATTATTGAAATTTTTGACACTATTCTTAATTTAAATTTATTAAAATTTATTTTCTATTTTTTAGTTCGGTTTTCTATAAAAAGCGTGTTTTTTAGTTTTTTTAAACTATTATTTATTTCGAAGCAATTTTAAGCAATACAGCACTAATCCTTATCTAATTAAATGCCTTAAATATATTGTTAATTTAATATAGACCAATATGGCCGTTTACAGCATGTAATTTAAATGAATATTTTCGAAGATATTACAGATTTAAAATGCAGGGGGATAGCGGTTCCGGATTTACGGACCTGTGGTAGCGCGCGCGCGGTGTTGTGTTAATTTTCGGATAAATAAATATGGGACTGCCGCTGAAAACCAAAATTTAGTACATTCTTTTTTTTAACTAAATATCACCATATAAAAACATGTCGAAGATTAGAAATATTATTAACAAATTATTTGCTTTAGAGAATATTCAGCCTGTTTTCGGAATTTTATATGATCAAGTAGGTAATGTACCTACTATCATATAATGAGTTAGCACATTCCTTAGATAATATCTTCAGGTATACCGTATTATTTGTGAAAAATTGTTATTTAACAATTAATGTAAAAAACGTGATTTAGCAAACCAGTTTTTAACTTCCCACTACGTATGTAGATAAGGAAGTTACTGATGTTACCTCGATTTTCGAAAATCGAGTTTTCACCAGATGTCCATGTTTTGAGGCCCTAGGAATCTTTTCCGACTATTTTCACGATGACGTCAGTATGTTTGTATGTATGTGTGTGTGTGTGTGTGTGTGTGTGTGTGTGTGTGTGTGTGTGGGTGGGTGGGTGTGTATGTGTGTATGTAAACATCTCATAACTTTTTAACGGCTAGACCGATCGCAACGCGGTTGAAGGCATTCGATTGGATTCCGCTCAGCTTAGATTTCTTTAAAATTTGAACCGATTCGGTCCAGGAGATTTTGAGAAATTTAAAAAAAAACACCAAAAAAAGTTTTGACGAAACAGTATTTTTTTTATATAACTTCCAGATTTATGTACCGATTGAGTACAAAAACTAATCCGCTCTACTCCTCAAAAAACTACGTCTTATACATAAATTGCATCAAAATTGGTTTATCCGTTTGGGAGTAATAGTTGACGAAAAATTTTGAAAAAAGTGTTTTTTGACGTAGCTTTGAAATTTTTCAACCAATCATTTTTGATGTTCTACGATATTTTAGGACTAAAAAAACTACGTCAAATGCCGTTTCAAAAATCAAAATCGAATCTTATTCTCAGAAAACTTATAGCTTTTCAAATATTAAAATTACGTTGTTTTTAGCAAACTTACTTAATTTTTTTTTAAATAACTTTCAAGCTAATTTATTGATTGACTTAAAAATATTATCAGCTTTTGTTCTTTAAAAACTGCGTCAAATACCGTTAATTTAATCAAAATCGGTCAATTTGTTTGGGATTTATCAATGGAGAAACGTAAAAATAAAATGTTTTTTGACATAGCATCGAAATTTTTCAACCTAATGATTATTTAGCTAAAACAATATTTTAGATCTTAAAAATTGAGTTGAATGTGATCATCGTTTTCAAATATACAGCTTTTAAAAAATTAATAATACTGCCATTTTTAACAAAATTGATGTTTGAGCTAAAAAATCTATGCTTATATTTTTTACTCATTTGAGCTTAAAATACGTTAATTTAGTGAGAAGTTTCAGGGATGGCCCGTAGGGTCAACAATTTACACATTTTTTCCCGTTTGCTCCGATGCCTCGCCTTAATAAATCGCAGGGTCAAACCACAGGTCAAACCTTCAACGTTGCAGGCTTAGATTTGAGCGTTGACTGTTTTTCACATGGCCAACTATATATCGCTCTTTCAAGAGTAACCTCTAAAGAAAAAATGTTCGTATTGTCTAATGGCAAGAAAGCTGTGAACGTTGTATATAAAGACATTATGTAATATATTAATTGTAAAAATAGGAGAATAGGTAAAAATGTAAAAACTAAAAATGTAGTACCTATATGAATTTAGATATTTCAAAGATAGCAGGAAATCTTTATGGTACAGGGAAAGGGGAATTGTTTTACTCCAAATTTAACGCGTGCGGGCCACGGGTAGTAATGAATAAATCAAAACTACTGGATCGATTTTAATCAATTTTTTTCCGTGCGAAGCCGGGGCGGGCCGCTAGTTTCTTATAAAATAAAGGTTATTATACCAAAATAAGGGTCGGTTGCAATTTCAAATACCTATCGAGCACATTGGGATGGACCGCAACGGGCCGAGGCGGACCGCAGCGCAATGAAAAATGCTACCTACACACTACCTATGTACACGTTAGAAAAGCCTGCCGCAGCGATCAGAAATCAGAAGTACTTTATTCAATAAAACTTTTTACAAGTTATGTTGACGCGTCAACATTTTTTTAAACTACTACCGGATCGGAAACGCGGCCACACACAGAGAAGATCCGGCGGAAGAAACTCAGCGGGCTTGTCTTTTTTTTCATAACATTTTTTAAATAAAATATTACATAATATTTAATTAGTATCTAATTGTTACATTAATAATAAGGATTGCCGATATGAGGAGCAGTTAATCCCATGCTTTCCTGTCATCAAGGTATTCAGATATTTTATAGTAACCTTTTTTACACAGTTTTGTTTTAACACATTTTTTGAACTTGTTAACTGGTAAATCTCTAATGGCATCAGGCAGCTTATTGTAGAAGCGTATACTTTGCCCTATAAAAGAGTTGCTTATTCTGTGGAGACGAGACACATGCACAGCAAGATTGTTTTTGTTTCTTGTAGGTATTTAGGGAGTGATATCACTATTCTTTTTAAATAAGCAAATATTTTTACGAACGTACATCAAGATTTTGAATATATACTGAGAAATTACAGTTAAGATATTGATTTCTTTGAATTTTTCTCTCAGGGAGGTCCTTGGACTAAGATTGTAAATTGCCCTTATAGGCCTTTTTTGTAATACAAATATAGTATTTATTTCAGCGGAATTCCCCGAGCGAGGTGGAGCGGACCGAATAGCAAAGCAACGCATTCCTGTACGGATCACGTGGATCTTGCAAATCATATAACTCTCTGTAACCTATAACTAAAACTATTACTCGGTCTTTATCCGTAACCATATGATAAAAAAATACGAATCGTATCATGCGCGTAATTCCGCACGTCATAGCATACTGACGATGGAGCGCAGCGGGTCGGTGCAAGCAGCATCATATTTACCGAAATCCGCCTCTGCGCCTGTTCCTGCGCCTCGCCGTTGTTTGCGTGTTCTTATAAAAATAAATGAACCAATTATTTGCAGAGGATTTTTGCGATTTGGCACTGCTTGTTGCGGCCCACCCCAATGTGCTCACTCAATCCTTCAATGTAGGTAGAAAGGCACAAGGTCAAATATACCATTACAATTTCGGTTTTGGCTAAATTCTGGTTCGATCGGATACTGGTTTTTATTAACAAGTTTTTGATACCTACGCTGATAACAAGTATTTCCATTAAACCACTATTAAAACAATAATAATATAAATGACTAGTTGATCCGGCAAACGTTATTTTACCTTTCATATTAGGAATCCATAGCGGACAAAAGTGACACGTAATAATTTGTATAAATAAGACTACAGGATTGTCCTTCTACGGAGCCAAAATGGCATTAAACTTTATATGGTTGTTAAGTATTCTTAAATTTTATAATTTTCCGCGTAGTTTTCTTAATATTTTCTTTTATAAGAACCTTCTCCTTACAATTACAAACACAACCAAAAAAAATACCGAAATTGGTCCACCCATTCAGGCGTGATGTCGTGACCAAGGAAAATAGGGATTGATTTTTATATATATAGATATTAATATAAACTTGTTTCCTTTTAATTGCCATTTGATTTTATTAATTACGACACCCCCTATCTTATCACAAGAGATTTTTGTTAAAAACTTGTAAAATATACTTACTTTTACATTAATAATAGTGACTACAACTGTACTTGGTGGTTGAATTCCGCAAATGGCTCTCCAGGTTCAATAACACCGCCGTATTTATTTTAGTCGCAATAAAGACCGTGATTTTGATTGTTGTTATGGTGGATTGAAAATTAAGATAGCCGGTAAACTAAGCGAAAGACGTCACATCGATTTCACATAAATGAGATGCACCAAAGTATAATACATATTTGGGGCCTTTAAGCCAATGGTTGAATCCCATGAAATAAAAAATACAAACTTGGAAATATTCGAAAGTTTTGATCGCTTTTGTGGTCTAGTGGTCCGGTTTCGGAGTCGACCACATGAGGTCCCGGGTTCGATTCCTGGGTCAGGCAATAAAAAATGTATTTTTTCAGTTATCTGATAAAAACGACGTTGCCCGGGATTGGAAAGTATCCGGTTGGTGACAGGCAGGCCACCTATCACATTGTGGGACAAAGTATCTTCGGCTAATCGTGGGTGCACTTGTTGTACCTCTACCTACTTCTTCGGGGATACGGGCGTGAAGATACTTCTTACTTAGACAAAGACTTTTGTATTTAAGTCACAGAGAGACTACTGCTGCTCGTAAATCTATCCAAATTACATAAATTATTGCCGGGCGAAATCTAAGTTATTTCGTTAATTGACTGCTATCTTATTGCATTATTAACTGTAAATTGGTTTTAAATATATATATTAATTATTATTATTGTGTTATAGCACTCACCCCGTGCTTGGGAAAACTGGAAAAACTTTAAAAACAACAAAGAAAAATATCGACACGCAGGGATTGAACCTGCGACCGTCTCCCTAACGCCGGGACGCTCTTCCACTGAGCTAAGCTAATAACCATTCGACCAAGGGTTATTTAAATATATTATTAATATGTTTATGCAGTCCTCCGCAATGCCAACTTTAACTGTGTCTTTCATATTCCACTTTTCGCGAAATCTTATATATATATAAAAATCAATCCCTACTTTCCTTAGTCACGACATCACGCCTGAATGGCGGGACCAATTTCGGTAATTTTTTTTTGGTTGTGTTTTTAATTGCAAGGAGAAGAATCTTATAAAAGAAAATATTAAGAAAATTGCGCGGAAAATTAGAAAATTTAAGAATACTTAACCACCATATAAAGTTTAATGCCATTTTGGCTGCGTGGAAGGACAATCCCGTAGTCTTATATA
This sequence comes from Apodemia mormo, assembly GCA_036924255.1. Classification (NCBI taxonomy): domain Eukaryota; kingdom Metazoa; phylum Arthropoda; class Insecta; order Lepidoptera; family Riodinidae; genus Apodemia; species Apodemia mormo. The sequence continues at coordinate 5,501,648 of JAUPFN010000010.1, read as the reverse complement.
AATTACGTGTCACGTTGTTTGTCCGCTATGGATTCCTAATATGTAAGGCAAAACAACGTTTGTCGGGTCAGCTAGTTGTTTTATAAAAGGGGTCCAAAATTTTCCTTGACCTATACATATTATATTAAATTTGACTATGAACATTACATATTATACACTAGACAAAATACACAAATCGATCTAACCCCAAAGTAAGCAAATTATTTGCTTGTGTTGTAGGTGCCAACGATACTAATACGTAGGAATACATCGCGGTCAGATTAACTTTACGCATGCCGTTGAAGACGTCATTTGGCGCAAAACGTAACAAAAATGTCCAAAAACAATATAACAATAACAAAAAACTAACCAAATTATCTACACGCGTATCGGTAACAAAAATGCTGACCATGGCCATATTGACACTTATATTACTAACCGGGCGAGCTAAGGGAAGCCCCACCTTACATTCCAGAGATGCGTCAACTTAATGTGACCGCGTTGTACATATATAAATACTGTTACAGACGTATTAATAAATACCCAAACATAGAAATACAAAGATCTGTCCTCGCCACAGAAATCTTTATCCCTGTCGGGAATTGAAACCAAGCCTCATCGATTCGCAGTTAGGTTCGCTAACCACTGGACCAACTAGGCGGTCTTAATAGTATCAAAAACTATTTGTACAATTTGTGTGCTCTAAAACCTAACCAAAGTACATTAATTACTGCCGGGGATTCTGAGCTGTATGACTAATAGTAGACTGCTGTCTTATTTCATCCATGAATGATAATTTGACAATGAATAAACTATTTGTACTAAAGATTATGAGTTATCTGTCAATAATCAATATTGATAACAATTATATTAACATTTCATCACGTGTGCAAGAACATGCGTTTGTTATCGGTCGATTATAAAGAAATCAAACGGAGGTCACGAATAAATTCAATTTAATGTCCTTACTGCTATTTTTAGGGTTCCGAAGTAAACTAAGAACCCTTATAGTTTCGTTATGTCCGTCCGTCCGTCCGTCCTCAGCTCAGAGACCCCAATTACTAGAAACCTGTAATTTGGTGAGAATATACATATTAGTCACTCACATCAGCAAAGTAGTAATATAAAATTATGAAAACTAGTTTTTTTCAGGGTAGCTCCTCCTACATGTAAAATGGCACGTCAATTTTTTTTCTCGCGTACCCTATAGTGTGGGGTATCGTTGAAAAGGTTTTTAAAAATTACTGTAGGTTTGTGAAAACAAGTTTTTGATTTTTAGTTGAAACTAGTTTATCACTCACTTGTACTTTTATTTCACTATTATTATACACTAAATTATTTAATTTTATCGACCGGTTTCGCTTTTTAAAGCATCTTCAGTCATCTAAAGTTTTTGATTAAGGGACTCATTTGTGAAATATAAAGCTTTAAAGTCCTAATTTCGGTGTATATAGTGGGAAAAAATTCATGGTAATAGTAAATATAATGAATTTAAAAGGAAAACTATCACGGTTAAGTAGGTTTTACAAGTTTACGAGTAATAGTCGACCAACTTGTAAAATGTTGTCTTACAAATCTTCTTCTATATTAAAAACTTAATAAATTATCTATACATATAATAAAACCGTAGGAAAGTCAAAACTGTACATTGAATATTTTTTTTAAAAAATACTTGGGGCGTGATCTATAACGGATATCGAAGCCAAAAATATAGTTTTTAGAATTTTTGTCTGTTTGTCTGTAAAAAAACTCAAAAAATTACTGCATGGATTTACTTCAAATTTTGCATGAATATTACTAACAGGTCGGGTCAACATATAGGCTACATATTATTACTCTATCGCCTACAGGGGAGGAGCAGTGCGGAGTAAACGAAGTCCACGAGGACGAAGTCACAGGCAACAGCTAGTTAATAAATAAATTATGGGGGTATCGTTGGATAGGTTTTTAAAAAATATTATAGGTTTGTGAAAACAAGTTTTCGATTAAGGAAATCGTTTGCAAAATATAAAGCTTTTATGGCTAATTTTTGGTAGAGTCTAGTGTCCCTCCTCCCCCTCAGCAGGCTAAACGGTTGGTTTCGGGGATAGAAAAAAATCGTGATGGGAGTAAATATAATGAAGTTAAAAGGAAAACTATCACGGCTTATAAGGCTTTACAAGTTTTTGAGTAATCGACGACCGATTTATAAAATGTACTTAGAGAAATTTTTATAAGCGCTGAACCTGTCGTGCTGATATATATTTGTCATTGACGTTGAATAGCTTAAATGTTCGTAGTATAAAACTATAAAAGCCTACTTTTTAGTCCGGATTATAGTGATAGAACCCTAGAACCCTACATTGCGCGTGGCCCGACACGTACTTAACCAATATTTGGTATAACATTAGACAGTAAACAAGCAGAGCTCTCCTGATGGAAAGAGACAACCATCGCCTATAGACAGCAAAGATGTTAATGTGCGTTGCTCTCCGTGAAGCAGGGTAGTGTTTTTATTCATATGTCATAATTCTCACACATAGTATTCAGACATAATATTCACATAATATTCACACATAGGCATATTAATTTGTTCATGGTGAAAAGCTGGTCGAATTTCGACCAGCGGGCGATCGCTTTTTACCTAAACTAATTTCATTTTAGATGTTGATAGTATTGTAGTTTTTAATTTTTAAACGTCTTGTAGGTTCACTTGCACGAAACACGAAACAGTTAAATTTATTTAAAAAAGTATCATCACGCCCGGTTCTCTTGCGGGGAAGGCAGAAAAAACCAAACGTCTATAAACATTTTAGTTCACCACGAATCACATTTGTCGGTTGGCAAGGTGGTTTTGTCACGAATGGTAATAACCATCGCCGCATTTTTTATTTTATTTATTTATTAAAACTCTTTATTGCACAAAATATACAACAGACGAACTTAACGTCTATGGACATTCTCTTCCAGTTAACCTTCATTTGTAGTAAACTTGTAACGGGCAGTGCATAAGAAAAGTGCTAAGGAAATAGGTACACAATTTTACATTAAAACAAAGAAAATGAACAAACACTATTTTCTAAATTGCTAATACGGGCAGATTTATCTATTTTCTAATATATGCATATACATATATAAATATTTACATATATAAATATTTTTACATATGTAAATGTTTATATATGTATATATTAATATTTTTATCGACCTGATAACGATTATCGATTATTTCTAGCGATAACCGGGAGCGACAGTTTTACATGTTCATCCGAGACACGACAGTGGTAACACGCCACCCGCCAGACTCCGAGCTGCTACTGAGATTTCTGTTTTTCGACAAAACTCGGAGAAACCATGAAGAAATCGGCTATTCAAATGCTGAGCCGAATAGCATATCCCCTAGACTACGAAGCAGTTTAGATTCATTTTTTTATTATCGATAGAGAAGCGCTTGACCACGATTTCGCCTGATGGTAAGCAAAGATGCAGCCTAAGATGGAACGCGCTTCCCTATAAGGTATCTGTTCACTCTTCTATTGAAGATTCCCAGATTGTACTCGTCGGGGAACACAGACTCAGGCAGTATGTTCCAGTCCCTTGTTCGAATGAAGAATGTCGAGCCGAACCGCTTTATTCGGGTACGTGAAACGTCCACCATATGGCGATGCCTAGAATCTGTGCACCTCGATGATCGATAGGAAAACGGGGATGGCTGAATTAAATCGTGCAATTCCGCAGCGCACTCTCCAAAGTGTATCCGATAAAAAACCGATAAACTAGGCACTCTGCGACGATGAGCGAGGCTCTGGAGTTTTTTAACTATTTATTACAAACTATTAAATAGTTTTTTGGTACAAACGAACCTTAAACCAGGTTTTACATACCTGATAAAGGGCATCGGTTTTACGAATTCCTTGAAAAACATGAGCATGTAAGTAATTAGTCATTCAACCTTATATAACTGTTACTAATGTAAGTGTATAATGAATAGGTATTTTCATAGGTTATTTTAGTGCTAACATTACGTCATCCGTCGTATCACCGACACTTCACAAATGTTCAGACTTAAACAATAACTAACAATTTATTATACTAATACTAATAACTATTATTCGCGATTCTCTTTTACACTCGGATAAAAAGTAGCCTATGTCCTGCCTTATAAACACCTCTATTTTCCAATGAAATCTTTCATCAAAATCGGTCCAGTGGTTTCAGAGATTACCCCGTGCTAACAGGATGACAGACAGACAGACATTTTTAAAATGTGATATAGCATTCACCCCATGCTTGGAAAAACTTGAAAAACTGTAAAAACAACAAATAAAAATATCGACACGCAGGGTTTGAACCTGCGACCCAAGCATGGGGTGAGTGCTATAACACAAAAATAATTAGAAACACGAAAGTAGGTACCTGATCAAAAATTAGAAATGTGAATTTCATCTGTACCGATGAACTCATTTAACTAGTTATGCGTATGTATATTTGATCAGTACAATCAACGTAATCGATCATATAGCAAAGAAGAATTTCGCCACGTCGAGCCTGACGACACTAGCTCAGCGGTAGAGCGTCCCGGCTTAAGGGAGACGGTCGCAGGTTCAAATCTTGCGTGTCGATATTTTTCTTTGTTGTTTTTAAAGATTTTCAAATTTTTATAATGGTTGTTTAGGTATGAGTATCGTAAAAATAACGCATTGCAGTTAAAAATACCTAGTTATTTTGAAATAACAGACACCTCAATTTTATTTATATGTATCTAGATTGACTACCTCGTGGTCTAACCTATTAGACCATGAGGTCCAATGTTCGATCCCGGGTCGGGCGAAAGTTTTATAAAAGGAGAGTGATGAGATCGGCCTAAATGGACTACAAGAATATAGCGTCAGCCGAAATTGTTAAATTAATTTTATTCACAATAAGTCAATATTAGAATTCAACGGACACTTTTTAATAGCAAATTAATTTTAAAAGGATTTTAGTCGGAAAGTCATGAAACTAATCAAACTTGTACGCTTTTTCTTATTTCTAATTCAAGCAAAGATTTTTCTATTCTGCCATAAAGTTAACACTTTTTTTATTTTTGACCAACCAAACAAATTATAAAAATGTTGGATACATAAGACGCAACATTTTAAACCAACTATCATATAAAATGCAACAAAAATGAAAATATTTATAATTATAATCGAAATCTACAACATACAAGGCTGTATAAACAAGTACTCTTAGTATCATCCGAACGAAACAAAAAAACAACAAGTGTCATCTATTTACGCTGTGAGCGAGTAATAACCATTTTATGTAAACAAAAGTTGTATCGTTTTTCAACATTTAAGTTGTTAAAATCAATTAATCTTCATGATAAGTAACACAAAAATGAATTATATTTGTGTTGACGATATATTGCGATGTGAGTGGCTTAAAATGGAATGTAACAATTGTAAAATTAAGTAATACCTTGAAGGAGTAAATCTTTGAAGGAGGAGGAGAAATAAATCTTTGAAGGAGTTTCGTGAATTTTAGTATTGTAAAAATTGACCGTGATACAATTTACATTTCAGAAGAAATTAATAATATATTACAATACGATAAGCAGCCATCATCATGTGTTCCGTTTTAGGCCAAACTTGTATGGGGCCTCAACAATCTCCTTTATTCGTTGTTTTTTTCGAACGTTTAAAAACTCTGTAGCAGCTCGGAGTCTAACGGATGGTGTGTTACCACTTAAGAGAGCACGTAAAACCGTCGGTCACGGTTATCGCTAGAAAAAGACGATAACCTTTACTATGTGTGCCGTGTTCAAGGCAAATAAATAAATTCATTCATTCATTCATATGTTGGTAAAATGCGGCGATGGGGATCACCACTCACCTCGCAAACAGAAGAAACGGTAAATCGTGGTAAACGAGAATCTAAGAAAGAGAAAGTAGACGTTCGGTTTTCTCTGACTACCACGCAAAATAACTTATCGTGATGATATTTTTAGGCCCTCAGATAAAAATGATCGTCTTTTTCTAGCGATTACCGACACCGACCGCTTACGTACTCATTCCAAGCATAAGGGTGAACGGAACTGCTATTGAGATTTTGAATTTTTGATAAAAACTATAAAATTTTGCCTGACCGGCAATCGAACCCTAGACATCACTACCTGACCCGATAGGCCACAAGGCAGTCTAAGTGATTCCCCGTATTGGTGCTGGGCTCTTTTGAAGAATAGGCCAACTGCCGTTCTGCGAGGCAGATCGTAAAAGGCGGCTTTTTTGATTGGCTATTCAACTTACTACCATCGTGTCTACTAGGTGGTAGAGTTTTGCATTCCTTTCCTTCCTATCGCAATAACGTCAGTGCTTGTCACTGTCGTGTTTCGGTTTGAAGGACAAGGTATCCGGTAAACTTATGCATGTGGCATTAGACCTCGCCACAAGATAGCAACGCACCATTAACATCTTTGGTGTCTATAGGCGATGGGTGACTTTTTCCATTAGGAGACCCATCTGCTTGTTTGCTATCTTATGATATAAAAAAAAGATTATCCCATTTTTAATATAAACAAATGCTCTTTTGACTGTAAGAGATAACCATCGCGTATAGGCACCAAAGATTTTAATGGTGCGTTGTTGTAATTCCATATAGATAAGTTGACTGGCTTCAGGACTCTCCAAACTGAAACGCGACAGTGACAAGAGTTTAAACCTGGGCGAGTCTTTGTAGAAGTACACCACCTAGTAATTCATGGAATGCTCTTTCAGCAGCAAAAAGGTGAACGTAAAAATTATATTTTCTAAATATTTGCACACCATTTTTTTAAAGAAAAGGGGGCAAACGAGCAGGAGGTGCACCTGATAGTAAGTGATTACCGCCGCCCATGGACATCCGCAATACCAGAGGTCTTGTAGTTGCGTTGCCGAGGTTTTAAGAATGAGTAAGCGGTCCCTAAGTCGTATCCGTTCGAAAAGGGGAGCTGGTAATTGATTCCACAACAGAGTAGTGCGAGGCAAAAAGGGCCGAGAGAAACCACCATAATTTTTAGGATATATTTGGTAACTATAAACTATGTAATAACTTAAAACGCCCAAATTCTTGCATATAAATAGTTATTTCATTTTAGCTAATATCAAAATACCAACGTCAACTAAATACTAGATGTACTCTACATTTAAGAAAATTTTTCCCTGTGTTGGGCCGGGCTCCTTTGAAGAATAGACCAACTGCCGTTCTGCCAGGCAAGTCGTAAAAGGCGACAGATTGGCTTTGCGAGTCACTGTTATCGTGGCTACTAGGTGGTAGAGTTCTGCATTGTTTCATTGCATCTGCATTGTTCCGGGTCTAGTACCGCCGCCTTACATATTCCAGCCGCAATAACGTAAGTGCTTGTCATTGTCGTGTGCCAGTTTGGAGGGTAAGGTAGCCGGTAAACTTATACATATGACATTAGACCTTGCCAAAACATAGCAACGCAGCATTAACATCTTTGGTGTCTATAGGCGATGGTTGACTCTTTCCATCAGGAGACCCATCTGCTTGTTTGCCCTCTATGATATAAAAAAAACGTGTAGGTATAGGACGGTTTACAGAAAAATTAAGAAAACGTGCCGTTTTTACGTTCCAGGCGTGATCGCAATTTGTTTGTTTGTGGGAAATGCAAAATTTGCGTTTCATGATTTTTTTCTTATTTTTACGCCACGCAATATAAAGTGCTCGCAGAACTCTCGAAACAGCTGTTTATTTTGCGTGGTATACAACCCATAACATTGTCTATTTTGTGTATTTCCTTAAGCTTTACTGATATTTAAGAATAAACACTGTAGAGTATTAAAATAAATCAAATTTTGCAGAGTTAACGTAAAAAAAAAACGTCAAAAATATCAAAAATTTCCTACTTAATTTCCAAAACTTTTCATCTCAACATCATGGTCCAATATCATGGTTTCGATTTTCGATAGACCGTCCCTTACACCCTAATTTTAAAAACTTACAAAGAAAAGAACGCAGGCGGTTTTGGTTTTGTACATCCTTTTTGTGTCTTTCGGAGTGATGAACATTAGATAAACTAGAATAATTTTCTAGTAGTTAGAACATTAGATAAACTAGAATAATTACTAGTAGAACAATCATATAAAAATATTTAGACTTTAATTTGATTGACTTCTATCATCATCATATTTAAATGTTACCATTGTATAAAAGTTTAATTACATTTGCATTTAAACAACAATAAGTTTATACATCAAAATTTTCATTAAAAGTATCAAATAAAAATTCTTCCAAATACATGTATCTTAGCTCAGAATTTTGTCAATCTAATTTAAATTTCTGAGATTAGCAGTTGTACTAAAGACACCCAATGACCTAAGCACAGACTACTAAGGAGAAAACTGAATATTTACGTTAACCTAAATTAAATTTCAACTTTATTTAGCTACTATTCCCCAAGTTTAAAAAATATTTATTAAATGCGAATAAGTTAAGGGGTTGATATAGAATCTTACGAAATATAGTAAAGTTTAAGGTAATAATTAAAAATACGATGTACAAAGTCTCGCCCATGTTCTTTGGAATACACACACATCAGCGTCACCGCCGGTGGCGACGCAATCACTTGTTTTACTCCGATAAAACTTGAGTGTCTTTTAGACGAGAGTTAATAACGAGCTGAAATCCTGATGCCACTTGATCTCCCTCTTATCGTCAAAATACTGCCCTGAACAGGTTTGGTCTCACAAGACATACCCTTAAGGCGGGCCCTAAGCCTACCAAACAATCTTTGGCTGAGCATTCTACTCGCCCAAAAAGCCCGGTTTTGCAGTAACGGCCATGAATATCAATTGCTTAAATTCATTTCGAATAAAAGACAACGAATTTGTCACCACTCATCATTTGAATAAAATAAAAAAACTGAAAGGCATTGAACCTTTGTGATCGGCATTGAGCCCCATAGACAGCAGGTAATAAATAAATACAATGCCCTTAACAGATTTTGTTATATTTCAGATTGCACTTTACAAACTGAATTCTGAGCTAAGATTTTGTGAAGACACTTTATAGGTACTTAAAAGAACAAAAAATAAATTAGCATTAACTATTCTTTAATACAAAACAGGGAGATCTATTATTTCAGACGCATAAAGAAAATTGTGATATATAAACTTATTGCCGTTTTAATGAAAATATAATTAAAGTTTTAGACAATGGTAACACTTAAATATGATGCTAGAATTCAATCAAATTAAAATCTCAATATTTTTTTTGTATGATTGTTCTTAGCGATATATTCTATTTAATTGATTTGAAAATCGTAGAAAATTATTCTGGTTTATGTAATCTAGCTGCAGCGTGCAGCCCGCTGCACTATAAGTTTTTGGCGAATCCCGCGGGATTACCTAATTTTTCCGGGATTAAAAATAGCCTATGTGCTATTCCAGATCATCATCTACCTGTGTGCCAAATTTCATTCAAATCCGTTCTGTAATTTTTGCGTGATTGAGTAACAAACATCCATCCAAACATCCAAACTTTCGCATTTATAATATTACATACAAGGGGTAAAACATACAAGGGATGTACAAAACCAAAATGGCTTGTATTCTTTGGAACACCTACAATCTATATTGCGGAGAAATGTAGAGACCTAGTAGGTATATTTATATTATATACATTAGAAATACATTAAAATAGTAAAATAAACATTACACATGCTACATTCATTTGACATATACATCATAATTTATTGTCTTTTATCAAATAACTGCTAATATTTTATTGATTAGTCTGTTTTTTTTTTGTTTATTGTATCTAAGGTCGAAATTCGGCTAGAGGGTGGAAGCTAGTTTTTAAAAAAGTTGTTTTTTATATAACAAAAAGTAATAAAGTATCTTCACGCCCGTATCCCCGAAGGGGTAGGCAGAGGTACAACGAGTGTACCCACGATTAGCCGAAGACATACACCGACACATCACATGTGTTTAACGCCAACGCTGGATCACCAGACCACAGAGGCGATTTTTTATATAATTTTTATATAATAAGATGGCTAAAAAGAAGATGACTCTCTTGATGGAAAGAGAAAACTAACGCCTATGGATACCAAAGATATTAATGGTGCGTTGCTATCCTTGTGGCGAGGTCATGCCAGAGATGAATAAGTTTACCAGCTACTTTACCCTTTTTTCATAGAAAAGGCGGCAAACAGACAGGAGGCTCACCTGATGGTAAGTGATTACCGCCGCCCATAGACAACTACACTACCAGAGGTCTTGTAGTTGCGTTGCCGGCCTTTTAAGAATGAGTGGGCTCTTTTTTGAAGGTCCCTAAGTCGTATCTATTTCGAGAAATATCTGCCGATAGCTGGTTCCACATAGGAGCAGTGCGGGGCAAAAAGTACCTCGTGAATCGCACGGTTGTGGACTTCCAGACATCGGGATGGTGAGGATGAAACTTTGAATTCCTTTAAACCGGAACACGATAGTGACAAGCACTGACACTTTTGCGGCAGGAAAAGGTAAGGCGATGGTAGATACCAGACCCGGGCGAGACAATAAAGAACTCTACCACCTGGTAGCCACGATGGTAGAGATATATATAGCCAATCAATCGCCTCTTACACAGGCAGAACTGTTGGTCCGGGCTCCCTTTGAAGAATAGATTGCCTGCCGTTCTGCCAGGCAGGTTGTAAGATTCCAGTGTTCTGTTTCGGAAGGTAGAGTAACCGGTAGATTTGTGGCATGTGGCATTACCATCCCGTCACTCGGGTAGCAACGCACCATTAACATCTTTGGTGTCTGTAGGCGATGGTTTTTCATTCCATCAGCATCAAAGCCATCTGCATGTTTATGTTGTTTCATAAAAATTGTCATCCTTTATTTCAGTCCCTTAGAAGTTAATTAAAAAAACGTAGCATATGATTGTCCTCTGGTCTTCTACTATCTCCTCGCCAAATTTTTAAAATTAGAGGTTTAGCCGTGAAAACGTAACAGTTAATCAGAGAAACAGACAGACTTTCGTATTTATAATATGAAAATGATTATTAGTATAAATACCTACATGGAATAGGTAGGCACATAAAGAAAAGCAAAAGTCGGTTAAAGGATGTCTATTTTTCCTTTCATCTATATACATATAATAAAATCGTAGGAAAGTCAAAACAGCAGGCCTACTCTTGAAAATAATATAAATCTTTAACCATTATTGATAAAAACAATAACTTTCGAATATCGTCAAAAAACGGTACTCTTGAATATTGTCCACATTGATTCGGTATAGTAACGACCTAATAATTGGAAATAGATGTCATCGTTACATGTCAAGCTAATGTTGTAAGTGGAAATTTTAAGTACCGTTTTAAACAAAATAACAAATAAAAGCATTAATGAGTAGTTTCAAAAACTTTCAAAATCCGTGTGGCGCTGTCGCCGAATCCAATAATTGAATATATAGTTGTCCAGAGTACAAAATACTTCAAAACTCATTAAATATTCATTTAAAATTGAAATCGGTTTTCAAGAGTAGCCCTACTGTTCATTGAATATTTTTTTAAAAGAATACTTGGGGTGTGATCTACAATCGATATCGAAGCCAAAAACATAGTTTTTAGAATTTTTGTCTGTTTGTCTGTACGTATGTCCGAGGTAAACTCAAAAAGTACTGCATGGATTTATTTCAAATTTTACATGAATATTACTAACAGGTCGGATCAACATATAGGCTAAATATTATCACGCTATCACCTTCGGGGGAGGAGCTGTGCGGAATAAACGAAGTCCGCGCCGACGAAGTATAAGTGGTAGTCTATGATCAAGTTACAGTCGAATTTCGACAAATATGCGATCGCTAGTAAAACTAAATAGTTCAATAAAGTAGGTAGGTACCAATCCCCTCTCTCTATTAGCCTATTTAATGGTTAATACTTATCCGGACATAATATTTAACTAAAAGTTACCTGTTCATAAATAATTCTTAATAGGTAAAAACCTACCTATAAATTATTAGGCTTAGTTTTAGACGGATTATTTCACTACTTTCTCTCTTTTCTACTTGACCTCTTAGCTCGTTTCAATCAAATATCAATCAAATAAACATTACCTTTAAAGCCTAGGAGAAAGAATGAAACTTAATCCTTTCCTTAATACAATCTATACCTAATTCCATTCTAATATTATAAATGCGAAACTAACTCTGTCTGTCTGTCTTTTCTTCACGCATAAAACACTGAACCGATTTGAATGAAATTTGGTACGAAGATAGTTTGAGACACGAGAAAGGACACAGGATAACATTTGTCCTGGAAATCCCAAGGGAACGGGAACTATGCGGGTAGAACCCCGGGAATTTTTATTTACTTTAGAAATTTTTCTACGCGGATGAAGTCGCGGGCACAGGCAGTCCATTAATAAATGCAATACAACATTTTTTTCCATTATAGAAATTTAAACAAACAATGCCCAAAAATTTGCATATAAGTAAATATTTATATAATTTATTTTATTTACATACAAAGGTTGATATAGGTTTATACGCTATACAGCCAGGGTCACAGTTCTAATGACATTAGTGCCTAGGCGCCACGCCGCCCGCATTGAGCATATTCAGAGAATTGAAAACCAGATTCAATCCCGAGATATAAAATTTCCGTTGCTTTGCTGTAGTACATATAAATATCAGTGTACTGCTTAGACATTTTCCCTAACAATAATGACTAATATTATTATACTTAGTACACATTTTTTTCTTTATTTTGAATTATAGTTGCACTGACATTGTTCTATTGTGACCATAAAAATTCCAAATAAATACAAATATTACAATGTACACAGAACATGACTACAAACAAAAGTAAAAAACAAAGTAAAATTACAGATACAATAATATTATATTTTTTATTTGATATCGGTATTTAACAAAACAATGATATTACATACCTTAATTTATAACCTACGGCCAAAAACCTCGTATTTATTCCAATTGGCAATTTTATTTTCACGTCAATTTAAAAAAAGAACAATTTCAACATCAATGAGTTACACAGCACTCGGTGAATGGCTATATAGCGACGATGACGTCAGCAGTGGCGCGTAAACAACGCACGTCCGATCACTGGCGCTTATTTAAACTATGTGGACTAGACATGAGCGTTATTTCACGTCACTGGTTACAGTAACTAGCTACGCGACATGTAACGAAGTCACTAGTTCCGAGTCAAATGACAAGTAGTGATTTTTGTAAATGCGTTACTATACTGTGATTGGGCGTGATTAGTCGAACACAATGTGCGGACTGCGGTGCAAAAAATGTGCTCGACCGGCCGAGAAGGCGAGACGGCTGATCAAGACATGAGGAGTGAACGAGACCGCATGATACCATTATGGTCAATAGATCTAAGCGCACACGTGTTGTGGAGTACCTACTGCCCGACAATCGATAACAAAACAGACTATAAAGTATTAGCATACGTTTAATTTTCATACATAAACTCATAAACATAGAGAATAAAACAGGTTGAATTCTGTTTTTAAATAATTTTAGAAAATTAGCTCGGATTCCGGGAAGGAACAGGGACTTTCGAACAAAATATTTTCTATTGTTTGTTTTAATTCGACTTCACTGATTGCTTTCGATGAAATTAATGAGCACTTGTAATTTGCTTTGTTTATGGCACAAAAAAATAGAAAGTTTTAAATAAAAGTCCAAGACAAATGACAGTAAAAAATACTGCAAAATCTTGAACTATTCTAATCCTCTATTATATCTTATATTATTTATATCTTATATTACTAGCAATCTTGAATTTACAGTTTGTAAATATAATTACATATTTATTAAATCTATTATTATTTTTTATTAATTATTCTATTAATTAAATTAAATTTGATTTAATAAGTATATTATAAAAAGTGTAAATGAAAAGGTGTGAATTTATCAAACGTGTATATAAAATTATTATATATGTTTTTTATAGTTTTATTTGAATACACACACATAAAACTAAAAAATATATGTATGTAATAAAATTAATAATTTTAATAAAATCAGTAATTAATAATCAGTAATCACTAATCAATTATCATCAAAGTAAAAAGTAAGTAAATTTTAATTCTTAAAGTACGAAGGGAAGCTAATTTGTCATTTAGTAATACGTTATTCATGTAACTGTATAGCTATAAACACTTGTTAGTGATATAATCTAATTTCCTTTCGCACGTAACTGTATAAGTTCGTAAAATTATGTGCTCAAACAATCACAGTAGCAGAAGTAACTAGTTACAAAAATCACTACTTTTGAAACTAGTGACTTGGCCGGCGTCACTAGTTTCATTACGTTTCTTAAAAACGACGTAACGACCCATGCCTAATGTGGACGACGGACGGGCCTCGAGGGTCGACGATTGAGAACAGTCAACATTGGTCTGTAGAGTGTAGAGTCGCATATTCATCGATTGAATTGCATTTGAAATAAGCCGATGTGCCCACGCAAACCGTTATCTCGCATTCAACCAGGCCCACAATCCACGTAACAACGCGTCCATCGCTCGGACCGAAGCGCTTAGGATCCTTAGACAAATTAAAACGATCCTACTACGACGTGGAATCAATCACATGTATAAGAAAATGTGTACGAAACCTAAAAGATTCGACTTTTTTTATATACCAATAGACTTGATTGACGATTTCTTACATGAATCGAGTCCATGCTGTACCTATTGTATAGGCTACGTCTACGTCTTTAGTACCCTAAAATTATCATAATCCTCTGAATACCATAATTTGTTTGTAATTTCAAGTTTGCTATTTTTTTATATCATCAGATAGTAAACAAGCAGATGGCTTGCCTGACAAAAAGAGAAACTATCGCCTATAGACACCAAAGATGTTAATGGTGTGTTGCTATTCGTGTGGCGGGATGGCAATAAAAGCTTATCTTCCAAATTGGAACACGACAATGACAAGTATAAACGCTTTGCAACAGGAATAGGTAAGCCATGCTACCATATAGAGCGAAACGTTGCGGAACTCTACCACCTAGCAGTCACGATGGTAGTGAAATGTTTGACAAATCGTTTTCCTTTTAAAAACTGTCTGGCAGAGTGGCGCCAGACCAACATGGGGTAAATATTTTAGTTATAAAATGTAATATCATGTAAAAATAATTCTAATAACTTAATAGGTTTGCAGAAAAACAGCAACGACAAAACTTAAGGAATTTTTAATCGTGATAATACGTATCGTTCTGAACGGGACTGTTACGGTTTTAACTACTCTGTCCCGGTGTCCTCAAAGACGTGAAGCTTTCCGTTTCTCAAAAAATATACACAATCACCATTGTCCGGCATAAAAAGTTATAAATTGTATACAAATTCGGTCGCCAATCTCTACCAGCTTGACGGATATTTCCTCAAACAATACATTAATCGTACTAAAATGTTTAATGTTCAATAAAGAACCATGTTGGTCCCGGGCTCCTTTGAAGAATAGGCCAACTGCCATTCTGCCAGGCAGGACGTAAAAGTGGACCGATTGGCTATACGAGTCACTACGATCGTGGCTACTAGGTGGTAGAGTTCTGCATTGTCTCGCCCGGGTTTGGTACCACCGCCTTACCTATTCCTGCCACAATAGCGTCACTCGCCATAAGATAGTAACGCACCATTAACATCTATGGTGTCTATAGGCGATGGCTGACTCCATCAGGCGACCCATCTGCTTATTTGCTATCTTATGATACGAGTATAAAAAGATGACAATCATTTCAAACTATTTAAAATTTCTGGTAGATCTAACGTAACATTGATATCTAATTTCGGTTCTCGTCCTGGAAATAAATAACTATTGCCTACAGACATTATTACTATTATTTAAAGTAATAAAATAAATAATACTAATTATGTCTGTAGGTAATAGTTATTTATTTGTAGTTCAGATTAACCTAATGTCCCGTTTTTTTTTTCAAAATGAAATTAAGTAGTTAATCCAAATGACCGGTACTGCAAAACCGGGCTATTTTTGCGATCAGAGTGCTCAGACAGAGTTTAAATTAAGTGGTCTTAAAGCCTGCCCTGGCGTGTCGCCTGTGAGACGAAACCTCGGCTTATGGCAGTACCTTGACGATAAGGGGCCATCCATAAATTACATCACACGAATTTCACGATTTTTAGACCCCTCCCTAGTCCTTGTCACAGCTGGTCACATTTATGAGACACCCTACTGCCTAGTGTGATGTCACATATTTTACAATTTTACATTGGAATAATGATCTCATTTTGATTATTTTTTATATATACAGGTGGCTTTTCAAATTAAACGTTGTAATACTTAATATAAAATATTACATTTTATAAAATTTGTCATGTCACAAAACTTGGGACCCCTCCCCACCCTTTGTCACACAATGTCTCACTTCATCGACCCTCCCCGCTTAACGTGTGACGTAATTTATGGATGGTCCCTGAGTGGGATAGTAAGTGGCATCAGGATTTCGACTCGTTAATTAGTATTGACCAGGGTCTCGAGTGTTAGCGGACCGAAACATTGTGGTGAGTTAATGGTGGTTAATATAACGCAAAGCGTTAAATCATAGCGCGCTATGTATAATCAACGTATAGCGTACGCTATTTAGATTCACATTCGACGCTACAACATAACGCCACGCTATATAACTAGCGGCTAGCGTAGGCTGTAGTTATATAACAAAAAAGTAACTTGTAAAATATCATCGCTTCTGTGGTCTAGTGGTCCAGCGTTGACGTTGACCACATGAGGTCCTGGGTTCGATTCCCGGGTCGAGCACATAAAAAGTGTTTATTCGCTTTTCTGTTAAACACAAAGTTGCTCGGGATTGGAAAGTGCCCGGTTGGCGATAGGCTTGCCACCTATCACATTTGTGGGACCAAGTATCTTCGGCTAATCGTGGGTGCACTTGTTGTACCTCTGCCTACCCCTTCGGGGATACGGGCGTGAAGATACTAAAATATTAATTACGAAAAATATATCTCATCTCTTTCTTTTCACAAAAGAACTAAGACTATTGTTATAACCACAGACCACATGAACACTAATAAACACGCCATTGGGAAGGAAACGTGTCGCTGCAAATATGAGCAAGCGCTCCTATCACTGTCAAAAGTGTCATACATTTGTCGTGAAAAAAAATAAACTAGCGGCTAGCGTAGGCTGTAGTTATATAACAAAAAAGTAACTTGTAAAATATCATCGCTTCTGTGGTCTAGTGGTCCAGCGTTGGCGTTGACCACATGAGGTCCTGGGTTCGATTCCCGGGTCGAGCACATAAAAAGTGTTTATTCGCTTTTCTGTTAAACACAAAGTTGCTCGGGATTGGAAAGTGCCCGGTTGGCGATAGGCTTGCCACCTATCACATTTGTGGGACCAAGTATCTTCGGCTAATCGTGGGTGCACTTGTTGTACCTCTGCCTACCCCTTCGGGGATACGGGCGTGAAGATACTAAAATATTAATTACGAAAAATATATCTCATCTCTTTCTTTTCACAAAAGAACTAAGACTATTGTTATAACCAGAGACCACATGAACACTAATAAACACGCCATTGGGAAGGAAACGTGTCGCTGCAAATATGAGCAAGCGCTCCTATCACTGTCAAAAGTGTCATACATTTGTCGTGGAAAAATAAAAATAACCATGCTGTGCTGTTTTATCGCGTTTAATGCGCTCTACCACCTAGTAGCCACGATGGTAGTGACTCAAATAGCCAATCGGTCGCCTTTTACGACCTGCCCGGCAGAACGGCAGCTGGCCTATTCTTCAAAGGAACTTGGGAAGGTCTCTTTCGTTTCGCCCGAGTTTGGTGCAATCGCAAGCAATTTCTGCAGTCAATGTTCAGTCATAGTCCGACTTCAATCCAGACCTCTTTCTGAAGAAAGGATTAACTTCCTTACTGCTAGACATCTCGTAAAAAGCAAGGGAAGAGTACAACGTGTCTCTTACATCATGACCACGAACCAGGTAGTGGAGTTCTGCAGTCTCGCCTTGGTCTGGTACCATCGCATTATCTATTTTTGCTACAACGACTTCGGCGCTTGCCGCTGTCGTGTTTTGATTTGGAGGGTAATGTAGCCGATAAACTTTACATGTGACTTTTACTACACCATACAAATGGCAACTCAACATTGACATATTTATTCTGTTTAGGCGTTGATTGTATCTTTAAATTAGGAGAATAACCTAACTTCTATTTTAATACTCTATCATCTATATGTACATATAAATAAAATTGAAGTGTCTGTGATTTAAAAATAACTAGGTTTTTTCAAATGCAGTGTGTTATTTTTACGATACTAATACCTAATTAACCATTTTTTAAATGTCTGTCTGTCTGTCATTCTGTTTGTACGGGGTAATCTCTGGAACGGTTGGACCGATTTTAATGAAACTTTCACTGACTGATAGAAGAGTTTACAAAAGGAAATAATGATTTTGCATCACGCGAACGAAGTCACGAGTAGTATCTAGTATAAAATAAATGAATATAAAAGTTCCCGTGACTTCGTCTCCTTTGTTATATTGACATACATCGTTAAAAGTAGAATACTTTTAAAAATTATGTACTATCTTAAAATTTTGTAGTTAATAAAGCCTCAAAAGCCAAGTATTTAAGATGCAAAACTAAAAATAATTTCAAAATTAGTCAATTGTCTGGTTAATGAAGAAAAAGACTCAAAAATCAAGTATTTAAGATGAAAAACTAAAAATAATTTCAAAGTTAGTCCAATAATTTAGATATTGATCTACACAAAACAACAGATCTTCATAAATTATATAGATAATAGTCATGGGCGTACCCAGATTCTGGAATAGGGGGAGCAAGCGTAACATTTTAAGACTATTTTTGTGTTAATATCCACAACAGAGATAACTAGTAGACAGGTAAAGAAATTCCAGGGGGGCAGTTGCTGCAGCTCGGTACGCCCATTTAATAGTAATTGTTAAACTTAAAAATGCTTACGATTTAATGTTGGGATGACAATGAGAAAATCTGATGACATGTTTATGTCAACTTTCCAGCATTTTTTACCTCCGATAAATAGAATTACATAATTAAATATACAGCACTTATAATCACAATGAAAAGACAACTTCCAACCAATACTCCACTGTCAACAGTGGCACCAGACCAAGGAGTCGCTAAGATCAAAAATATCTACCTTTACCAACGAGACAATCCAGTGGTTGACAACCTTAATCGATGCTTCATATAATAATAAACAATTGAAATAATTTTAGAATATTAATTATAACTACCGATTGCCTTGTGATCGCAATTCAACCGTTTTAAATCGAATTTTAGAATATTTTTATTTATTTTTCGAATTAGTTTCGTTGACTAACGCCCATAACACAAGCAAATAATTTGATTATTTTGGGATTAGACTAAACAATAAAATCTCTTTTAAGTTTCACAACAGAACCTTAAAGAAAATAGTAGGTATACATGTGTGTACAATACATGTATGTCATATGAATGTAGAATATGTAGTGTTTATTTTTATTAATATTACAAATGCGAAAGTTTGGATGTTTGGACGGATGGATGCTTGTATGGATGTTTGTTACCCAATCACGCAAAAACTACTGAACGGATTTGAATGAAATTTGGCACACAGGTAGATGATGACCTGGAATAGCATATAGGCTACTTTTCATCCCAGACAAATTAAGTAATCCCGCGGGATTCGCCAAAAACTTTATAATGCAGCAGGCTGCACACTGCATCTAGTAATATATATTTCTATTGCACGTTATTTATAAAATATGCTTTTTGCACTTCTCCGCTATATAAACCTTAACTGTGCAAAATATTATACTCTACCGTTCCCGTAGTCTTAAAAAGGGATAAATAACTATCGCTGGACAATATAAATTAGATTAATAAATCTAATAGCAAAGTAAGCAATTTTTTTTCTTGTGATGTGGATGTTATTCAACTATAGGTACTAATACATAGAAAACATATTAATTACTGAAATTTATCTAATAAACACTAAAACCCTGTTTGCATTTTTTTAAACTTATTAATGAAATTCATGTAGGATTTGGCTACTAATTAGTAGATATATTGCTACAATAAATAAACATCTAATATAATTATATTAGATGTTTATTTATCGTAGCAATATATCTACATACTGTAAAAAAATATAATTGGCGATATGACGCCCAATTGAATGTGCGAGTTAAATATGTTCTAGTAGCAGACAGGTAGAAAAATACGCAAAAATTACAAAACTGACATACTTATTGATATAGATCATATATAAGAGGCAAAATAAATTATGTAATCAAAAGTAAATACATATAATTTCTTGAATTACACAAATTCTATAGCCGTAAACTTGCGAATAATATACATATTTTTCAGATGGAAAAAATACGGCTCATGTATATGTGTTCGTGTCAAAAATTCATAATTAGCAATATGTTCCAAAGTAAAATGTGTTAAAAATATAGCTTTGTGTCACGTACTTGATTATAAATTAAGTTCCACTAAATAAATACATTTAAAGTTCCATGTACTTATAAATAAATCACTGACAACACAAAGTAACACAATTAACACATCAAGACTGGACTTAAGGCAAGTCTCGCAGTTCGCAGGTTGATGAGCCCTGTGCAGACGGACGCTGACTAACCTTCATTTACGTATACACTCTAGTTTTTCGTAAAACGACACGACATTGGCCCATATCCAGAATTTAAATACGTCGAAGACGCGCGAAGTTCACAAATTTATCCTAAATTTAAGATGTTATAAAAATAGAAATCCAGCTAACTGGAAGGGCGGTAGACGGAAACCATATTTCTTTTATGTTATATTTTAACTCATCTCAAATATGACTACTAATAAGGGCGATTATTCAACCCATTTCCAAAAAGGAGAAGGTTCTATATTCGGCTATATTTTTGTAATGATTGTTGCCTCGGAACGCCTTCATTTACCTAAGATCAATTTCATTTACCTCAGATCCCCTTCATTTGCCTCAGTTTTTTATCATAGGATAGTAAAGAAGCAGATGGGTCTCCTGATGGAAAGAGTCAACTATCACCTATGACACCAAAGGTGTTAATGTTGCTATCTTGTGGCGTGATCTAATGCCACATGCATAACTTTACCGGCTGCCTTACCCTCCAAACCAGAACATGACAGTGACAAGCACTGACGCTATTGCGGCAGGAATAAGTAAGGCGGTGGTACCAGATCCGGGCGAGACAATGCAGAACTCCACCACCTAGTAGCCACGATGGTAGTGACTCGTATAGCCAATCAGTCGCCTTTAACGACCTGACTGACAGAACGGCAGTTGGCCTATTCTTCAAAGGAGCCCGGGACCAATACGGGAAAAATTTCCTATATTTAATATTTTTGAATATTTTTTGTTTAAGTGTATATTATACTACCAGTTTTGCCCCATAATGTTTGATGCAAACCTCATTTAGAGTTCCAAGATACCTAAGACCGCCCTGATGGCCGAGTGGTTACCAACCCTGACTACGCAATCGACAAGGCTCTGGTTCGATCCCCGACATGTGATGTGATGTGATATGATGAGATGAGCCCGATTATGTGATGAGCATAAATGTTTGTATTTCTGGGTTTGGGTTATATATGTAATTTTATGTATTAGTATCTTTGACTAACACTCATAACACAAGCAAATAATTTGATTACTTTGGGATTAGATCATTAAGTGTAATTTGTATCGTGAATATTTATTTATTTATTAAATAAAAGATACAGGCAATTGGAAGTCGATTATTGTAGTTTACTGCGTCTAAATAATTTCCTGACGATATGTTATTTTACCTAAAACAGAATAGTAAAAAAAGATTCTATAATCATTCTATAGAAAATTATATCGTGTCGAGTTATTTCGTGCCTATTTTGAATCAAAAGACCGTCTGACCTATTGATATAAAAAACCCAAGATGCACAGTCCCGAACAAAACTGACACTCAAAAGTGTCCCTAATTTCATTTAATTTGTTATAGATACGGCAAAAACATATGTCTTTGCATATCAGACCTTAATCGCAAGATTTATTGTTGTTTTTACAAAGCAATGTACAAATGAAATAAAATTGACATTGTCGCAACTGACGCGATTCTATTTAAATGAGCGCACAATTTCAAATTGTGCGCTCATTTTTGGAGGACGTTTTTGATACACTGATTGTGTATCTTGGGTTTTTTATATCAATGGTCTGATCTGATGACCAACCAACCAGTTCATAAAAGGCGAAAGATTCGCAAAACATGTTACTATCACCGAGATATTAGACAGTAGAGTTCCGCAACGAGTATTTTACCTATATCCAAACGGTTGCCTACGAACTGCCTGACAGAAAAGCAGAAGGTCTATTCTTCAAAAAGGAAAAAAATCTTAAAGAGGCCAGAGACAACGTCCTGTAAAAATGAAACTCGCCGACGTGTCTTATATATTATGGTGTAGTTTGCACATTCCTAAGCACGAGAACAATGGACAATGAATCGCTTGTCATAACTGCAGATCACTTGTTTTATAAACAATAACTTGCGTCATGTGTTTTTGTTTCATCGGAACCTTGTGGTGACAGGATTCTAGTCTACGGCTAGTACATTCTCGTTAAATCGGCTTCTCCAGCTGACCAGCATCACGTCGTGGTTACCACTGTTGCGTACGTGTGAAGTAGAAGAGCACGTGTATATTATTGCGTGTCGTCAAGAGGCGAGAATTGATACAACACAACGAATTACTATTTTATTTTTGTGTGTTACATAGATGAGTACATTATTACGACTGATTGTTCTAAACATTATTATAATACAGCTCTTTCGTCATCTATCCAAATATAGACATCTATCTGTAAGGGTTAATGTGCTGAGGGCACATGTTTATAAAATATTTTTACAGTGGCGTTACTATGTTGTACGTTTGAATTACACGGAAGCAATATAAGCAATGCCTCAGATTGAAAATTCTTAAAGTATCCCGCCGCATCATCATCGCCGCATTTTACCGACTCGATAATGATTATAGACTATTTCTAGGAATAATGAGGACCAACGGCTTTATGTGCTCACCCGAGGATGCTTTTGCTTTGTTCAGGATTTTTCGAGAAAAACCTCGAAAAATCCTGAATAATTGAATAATAATTTTGCCCGACCCGGGGATCGAACCTAGAACCTCATGATCTGAGCCGAATACGCCTAATATTTTTTCATTGTAGAATATGAAGTGTCCTCCACGATTACCCGATTCGAGATTTTTCGAAGATAGAAAAGCTGAACGTATCGTCAAAACGAAGCTGTCAAAAAAATTCAGTTTATCCATAAATTACGTCACATGTTAAGGGGGAGGGAAGGGGTGGACGAAGTCTGAAATTGTGTGACAAGGGGTAGGGAGGGGTCCCAAATTTTGTGACATCACATTTTTTCAATATATAATTCTTTTTATATCTAAGTATTACAACAGTGAATTTAAAAAGCCACCTGTATAGATAAAAAATAATCGAATGAGATCATTATTCCAATGTAAAATTGTAAATTATGTGACATCACGATAGGTGGGGGGGGGTCTCACAAATGTGACCAGCCGTAACAAGTACAGGGGAGGGGTCAAAAAATCATGAAATTCGTGTGACGTAATTTATGGATGGCCCCTAATCAAAAGAAAATTTGTTGTCCCATTTTAGTAAAGCCCAGATCTTCATCTGATGCAGGGTTTCGGAGACAAAGGAACTGAAAAGTCTGCTGGCTGCTGCAGTTTTATAAATATTTTATAATTACAATTGGATGTAGTTGTACGAAAAGGATTCAATACACACAAAATCACTTTAGAAATATTGAAGTTTAAAGTTGGATATTGTTTATTTTTTTAATGCGCCATACCTACATGGGGTTTAGTTCTGACGTTGAATAAAGTAATAGAGAACTATTTTTGCTTAGATGTTTTTACTGGCCAATTGTATTGATATTTAGCATTAGTTTGATGCACTTAACTCATTTTTGACCATATTGTGGATTAATAATAATAATAATATAATAATGCAGATGACTCTGCTGATGGAAAAAGAAAACAATCGCCTGACAGACATCAAAAATACCTACGTGGTTATCTGTATATGGTGGGATGTTTATAACAGTTAGGTACCATGGCCTCCAACCCTAAGCACCACAATTATAAACAGTGTCGCTTTTGCGGCAGGGTTAGAAAACCGATGATACTGTAATAGCGTTACAGTATCATCGGTTTTCTATCCCTTTCTATCCCTCCGGTCGTCACGGGGGTATTCTCGTCTTGGAACAATCAGTGAAATCAATATTTTTACTGTAATTTCTCAGTATATATTCGAAACCTTGATGTACGTACGTAAAAATATTTGCTTAAGTATTTAAAAAGAATAGTGATATTCACTCCCTAAATACCTACAAGGAACAAAAACAATCTTGCTGTGCATGTGTCTCGTTTCCACAGAATAAGCAACTCTTTTATGGGGTAAAGTATACGCTTCTACAATAAGCTGCCTGATGCCAATAGAGATTTACCAGTTAAATTCAAAAATGTGTTAAAACAAAACTGTGTATAAAAGGTTAAAGTATCTTCACGCCCATATCCCCGAAGGGGTAGGCAGAGGTACAACAAGTGATATAATAATATAATAATACAGTATCAATGGTCTGACCTGACGTCCAACCAACCAGTTCATAAAAGGCGAAAGATTCGCAAAACATGTTACTATCACCGAGGTATTAGACAGTAGAGTTCCGCAACGACTATTTTATCTATATCCAAACGGTTGCCTTTCACGAACTGCCTGGCAGAAAGGCATAGTATAGTAAGACATAGTAATATAGTAATATAATAGTACAGTATAACATACAATAAGTGATAAAATATTACATTAAGAGGTACAACAAGTGCACCTACGATTAGCCGAAGATACTTGGTCCCACAAATATGATAGGTGGCAAGCCTATCGCCAACCGGGCACTTTTCAATCCCGGGCAGCTTTGTTTCTCAGAAAACTGAAAAAACACTTTTTTTTAATGTGCTCGACCCGGGAATCGAACCCGGGACCTCATGTGGTCAACACCAACGCTGGACCACTAGACCACAGAGGCGACAAATAATGTGTAAAAAAGGTTACTATAAAATATCTGAATACCTAGATGACAGGAAAGCATAGGATTAACTGCTCCTCATATCGGCAATCTTTATTATTACTGTAACAATTAGATACTTACTAATTAAACTTTATGTAATATATTATTTAAAAAATTATATGAAAAAAGACAAGCCTGCTGAGTTTCTTCCGCCGGGTCTTCTCAGTATGTGGCCGCGCTTCCGATCGGGTAGTAGTTTAAAAAATAATGTTGACGCGTCAAAATAACTTGTAAAAAGTTTTATTGAATAAAGTATTTCTGATTTCTGTTTTCTGATTTGCAGCTTCAAATTATTTTCGAGAGATACACGGGTATTACTTGATAATTATAAAACGTATAATTAAAAGATTCAACTTCAGTATAACTTTAATTTATTGGGCATTTCGTCCGAGCCCGATTAAAAACAAATTAAGTACATCTGACAAATTATAAAAATACTAAACAATCTACCAAACTATTCTAAATACAATTTAAAATGGAACAAGTGGCCAGCACTATTTTAACTGTAACACAAAGAAGGTGCTACAGTACCAAATCCCAGGCGTTGCGGACCCATTACCTAGTCCAAATACTCTTCGGAAACAGTTCAGCGCTTTTTTTAATTTACTATTATATGCTACAAAAATTAATATCAGTGCAGTGCACTTGACCATAAAAGTAATCAGGATGAGGAAGTAGGTATGTAATAATGATACTATTATTACCAGTTCCGCGAGGTCGCATCAAACAGGATCGAACACGATTATCGTAGTTCCGTTATACTGTGTCCTTTGAAAACCAGACAAAAGTAGTATTTTATTAGAGCAAACAATATATCTATTGTCCTCTATCTATACTAAAGCCCTGCGCAGATGGGGGACTATCTACGGGGTACTTTTTGTCCCGAATATGGCCTACGCAGACGAGGTACTTTTGTACACAGAGTACAAAAATCCCTGACTCATGAAATAGGTACATATGTCCGTCGAGAACTTGTGAGTTGCGACGAACTCAACGCATACGGTGTGCGATCATTAATTGCTGTCCAGAAAAGTGAGTTTATTATAGTTAGTTCTATTTTTTAGCATGTCTCTAATGTAATGAATGAGATCTATCTATGTAATCAATGAGAGACAAATATTTTCCAACTTTATCTACATAATTATTTCCAAAACTTTAGAGCCTTTTCGAAGATCTGCAATATAAATTGATATTTAAACAAGATTGCTCATTTAAATATACTAGCGATCACCAGTTGGTCGAAATTCGACTGCAAGGTAATGTGCGTGATGTTTATTTTTATTAATTTAATGTTTTTGAATGCATAATATAAAATGTATTTTGCACACCTTTGTAATATAAACTTTAACTCTGCCAAATTTCATTCTCATCTGTTCGTGTAAGTTTTGTGAAAAGTGTACAAAGTGTTCGTTTTACGTATTAATCTGTAGATTTATAACACTAAATATATTTACCCTAATTAATGGCCTGTTATGCGATAAAGTACGTAGGTCACACTATAGGTTTTGCGTAACTTAAAAAAACAACATGTTATAACCAAATATTATGTTTATTGCTTTTCAAAATAATCTCCTTTACATTTTAAACATTTTAAACATCATGCGATCGAACCATTTTTTGAAACAGGAGGACCACAGATCTGAACTTCTGAAGGCATGTTTTCTACGTGCTGATTGAACGCTATCACTGCCCCTTCGGAGTTGGTAAAAGTAAAACCTCTCATCAAATCAAAAATACAGAATCACAGGTGTTGGGTCGGGGCTACGCGCAGGATGAGTGACGAGATGTACTTTTTCGGAAGCTAAACATGACTTTGTTTTGTTGGCCGTGTGTGAAGAAGCGTTATCATGGTGTAGGAGAATGCGTCTTTTGGGTCGTCTTTCGCGAATTTTTTCTAACAGCCTGGGTAAACAAATGGTAGAATACCACTCGGCATTAACACTCTTTTGATCTTCAGGTGGAATTGTACAGATGGGACCCGCAACTGAGAAAAAAACGCGATCATTTTTTTACCAACGTTTTTCGTCTGTCTCACTTTTGTTGCCTGTCTCATTTTCCAACACCCATTCACAAGATTGCTGCTTTTTTCGGGTTCAAAACAATAAATGCACGTTTCGTCTCCTGTGACAATGTCATAAACAGCATTAGAATGTCCGTGGTCGTACTTCAGTAGCATCTGTGAGCACCATTCCACGCGAGCCCGCTTCTGCTCCGCTGTCAGATCATGGGGGATCCAACGACAACAAAGTTTCCGAACTTCCAATTCCTCGTGTAAAATTTCTGAATTTGGCTCATACCCCAGTAGTCCTCAAATTGTCTCATAGGTAATCCGGGGGTTTTCTTCAATTAACCGCTTAACAGTAGCCACATTATTTTCGATGACGACAGTTGAAGGCCGCCCTTCACGAAATTCGTCATGTAAAGAAACTCGACCTCTCTCAAATTCAGCAAACCATCGCCCCACGGTGCTCAAACATGGTGCTTCTCTCCCAAAAGCATTTTGAAGACGAGCGGCACAGTCTTGCGGAGAAAGAGAACTTTTAAAATCATAAAAAAATCATCGCTCTAAAATCTTTTCGACTTAATTCCATTTTCGTTGCGTACGTAGAATTTTGATGTGTGATAAAAAACAATTGACAAATCATTTCCCGCCAATTGTTTTTTTTATTACTAAGAAGGTTGCAAAGTTTTAAAAATATAACATTCGAAATTCAAATAGTTCCGATTAGCTAGAAGTGCAAAACTTTTAGTGTGCCCCATGTAATTAATACGTACAAAATATGTAAAAACAAACGCTATCTAACTTATTAATCCTATTATTAATTATAAAATGGTACCTACCGTATCTATAAAGCCAGTTCTTAACTGAAATTAAATAATTTCGATAAAAGGGTAACGATACAAACTTTTAATTAGAAAAAATACAATTTCTAATCTCGATAAGAGGTTATCGCAACTAATTAAATTCTTTTCTAGCTTAACGTAGGTACGTTTTTAGCACGATGGATAAAAAAGTGTGCACTTTTTTGAAGTGAACCTTCTTTAGACTCGTTGTGATTTAAAATTCGGTAAAACAAAAAAATGATAATAAAAAGAGACATAGCTTACATTTATAGGATCACGAGAAAATTATATGTATAGATCGAATAGGTCAACTGTTTTTTTGCGTAGTACCCCCACACATATTTAATATATTCATTCATTATTTAATATATTGATTCAGATCGAGACGCGTCTTCGTGAAACAATAAATATAATCGTACTACCTAAAGAGGCGTTAAAATACAGTTTACGAAAAAGATAATCTCTTTAAATATGGCGACGCGTGCCTTAGCAACACGACCATTTGAAACCTTGGAGTTATTCAAAACAAAAAACATCCGACTTTGCGATTTGCATGAATTGACGTAACCTTAGTCTGAGGCGATTTATCTTTCTACTAGCTTTTACCTACGGCTTTGCTCGCGTTAAGCCAATCAGATTGGCAGCAGAAACAAAAGTATTTCACGCGCGTATCCCCGAAGGGGTAGGTAAAGGAACAACAAGTGCACCCACGATTAGCCAAACATACTTAGCCCCACAATGTGATTGGTGACAAGCCTATCGCCAATCAGGCACTTTTCTAATCCCCGGCAAAGTTATTTTCAAAGGAATTGATTATTGAACCCCGGACCTCATGTGGTCAACACCAACATCAGACCATTATACCACATAGACGATAAAGAAAAGAATGGCAGCAGGCAGTTCGTAAATGGTGAACGATTGACTATACGGGACTAACGCCGTTATTACTAGGTGGTAGAGTTCTAAAACGTCTCGCCCGGGTCTGGTACCACCGTCTTACCTATTCCTGTCGCAATAGGATTCATGCTTGTCACTGTCGTGTTCCGATTTGAAAGCTAAAGTAGCCAGTAAACTTATGCACGTGGCAATTGTGTCACAGTTACTCATTGAACCTACTTCAGGCACCATGTTTCTCACAAAAGTGGCAAAATAGAAATACACTAAGGTCAATTAATTTAATCTAAAAGATGTGTAGTACATCTTTTGTGATGAAATAAGTAAATAAAAATAAATAAATAAATTAGCTCCCAGCCACACTGATAGCAACGCATCATATACCATCGCCCCACTGGTCGAGTGGTTAGCGACCCTGACTACGCAATCGACATCGAAAAATATATTTCAGTACTTATGATTATATGTATTTCTATGTATTAGTATCGTCGACTAATACCCATAACATAAGCAAATAATTTGCTTACTTTGGGGTTGTGTACTAAGTGTAATTTGTCCCGTGAATATTTATTTATTTATATACATTTTGGTGACTAGGCTATGTTTATCTTTTTTTATCAGAAGAGCGTCTCCTTGTTTGCTTTCTTATGATATAAAAAAAATAATAAATAAATAAAAAAGCCTTTTATTCCATGCTGTTTGTACATTTTACAATAAATTAGTGAGTTACATTTTTATTTAATAAATCAAATTTCAAATTTCACGTATTACCTCTAACAATATTTTTAAAACAATAATTATAACATTGGATTAAATATGACATTTATCTTAATGCTTAATTCTAATCACATTAAAAAATTTACTACACACAATATAAATTATGATTATGTTATATAGAGTAATTAGTTTTAAGTATTATTAGTCTATTATTATATTATTATTTACATATTTTTATTTTTAGTTTGGAGAAAAAATAATGTTAAACATGATTATCAAATATGATCATATTTGATAATCATGTTTAACATTATTTTTCAATCATTGATCAAAGAACATAATATAATATGAAAAAACAATCAGCATGAACCCCTTTCAGGTAAAGGCCTTCTCCAAGGTTTTCCATTTCTCTCTATTGTTTGCTGTTTGTAACTAGTTTGTTTCTGCGATTTTATTTATGTACTCTTCCCATCTCATGTAGGGTCTTCCGACTCGGCGTTTGCCTGGCGGGCCCTTCCATGTGGTTACATTTATGATCCATCTGTTATCCACGTATCTGGCTATATGGCCGGCCCACCTAAATTTTAGTGTTTGTGCATAAGACAATGCATCTATTGCTCTGGTATAAATTCTTATTTTAGTGTGTCGTATTTTATTCATTTTCTTTATACTCAACATACTATGTTCCATATCTTTTTGGCAACAACTAATTTTGTTTTTAATTTTCTTTGTGAATTTCCACGTCTGGCAGCCATACGTAAGAGTGGGTAGAATACATGAATCCATAGTTTTCTTTTGGAGCTTTATAGGCAAGTTGCTTTTAAAAACTTCTCTAAGGAGCCAGTATTTATTCCACGCCTTTTTAATTCTTCGCTCTATCTCTATCTCATTGCTGTTGTTTTTAAAACTTATTTATTTTCCCAGATAGATATACTGGTCCACATACTCTATAGGCACATTTTCTAGACTAGATAGATAGAGATAGGTAAAAAATAATAAATACACACAATTGTAAACTTATGAATGTGGCATTGGACCTCGCCACAAGATAGCAACGCACCATTAACACCTTTGGTGTCTATAGGCGATGATGGACTCTTTCCATCAGGAGACCCATCTGCTTGTTTGCTATCTTATAACATAAAAAAAAAATTGTCCACGGAGCGCAACGTAGTTTATATATGGTTCGCTCATTTCACCGCAGAACTCTAATATAAAACTGTTAATGCTTATGATTAGATTGAAAACATATGTGTAAGTTGGCAGCGAAATCCTCGCTTTCGTGCGTCGTTAATCCAATATGTGGTTGGAAATAAATCAACCAGTTAAACGAATAAAATGAACGTCATTAAACCCAAATATTTTTCCACATGAGCTAATTTAGTGTTTAAAATCCCTCGTATTGATTCGAACCCCATTTGAAGAATAGACCATTCGAGATTCCGTCAGGCAATTTGTAAAATGCGACCGATTAGCTATACGTGTCACTACCATCGTGACGATTCTCTCGCTCGGGTATGGTACCAACGTCTTACCACAATAGTGTTAGTGCTTGTCACCGTCGTGTGTCGGTTTGGAGGATAAGATATATAATGGCTCGGAACAGTTTGTTCCGCACCAGTCCGAGATATCGCGTCCGTGAGAGGTGTCTATGTGTGTTATGCTCGAATATAGCTTATATGGAACATTGACTTCAGTTAGCCTCTAGTATTCTGTGGTGAAATGAAGTAAAAGTGTCCAGCTGTATTCTAAAAATAAAGTTTCAAATACTTACCTGAATGGCCCTGACCACAAAAAAAAAATATATACAGAAGTCAGACTCATATGTACGTGCTACACTCTTCATACCGTAGGTATACGGTTATACCTACGATATGAAAAGTGAAGTTATCGCCATGTATTACGTTACAACGAAATCCTAGCGCGATAGTTCGTCGTAGACCGATATATGTAGCCGCGCCACAAGTAATATTCTCGTCGTCGTCGTTATACTCTCGTCGAGTGAGGTAGTGTTCGCTTTTTTTTAGATCATATTATAGCAAACAAGCAGATGGGTCTCCTTATGGAAGGAGTCAACCATTACCTGACACCAAAGATTAATGGTGCGTTGCTATCTTGTGGTGGTCTAATACCACATGCATAAGTTTACCGGCTACCTTACCCTCTAAACCGGAACACCGGAACCGGAGTGACTAACACTGACGCTATTGCGGCAGGAATTGGAACGGCGGTGGTACCAGATCCGGGCGAGACAATGCAGAACTCTACCACCTAGTAGTCACGATGGTAGTGACTCGCATAGCCAATCGGTCGCCTTTACGACCTGCCTGGCAAAACGGCAGTTGGCCTATTTTTCAAAGGAGCCCGAGACCAACACGGGGAATAAAATTTCTATTTCCTTACGGTCAAATTCATTTGTCAACTTGACTTTTAGACTTGACTTTTACAAGAGATTTTATTGCTTAGTCTATGGACTAAATTATATTACAGAAAATTAAGAATTTCGTTTGTATAAACCAAACCTAGTACACTAACATAAACAGCGATCTTAAGCTATGTCGTATTTTTTATATTACAATATCAAATATGTATGTATACTAGCTGACCCTTCGCCCGCGAGTATATTGCGCGGGTCAGCTAGTATACATACATATTTGTATACTGTATGTACATATTTGTATATATATGTATACTCGCGACTTATTAATATATAGTATATATATATTAATAACTCGCGAGTATATATATTAATAAGTCGTCCAAATAGCTTTTAATAAAAAATTCATCCCCTATTTCAGTCCTCCAGGGACTGATTTTTGAAAAAAATTAGCTTATGTTTGACCCCGGATCTTCAACTATATCTATGCCAAATTTCATGAATAGCCGGTCCAGCGGTTTAGCCGTGAAAGCGTAACAGACAGGCAGACAGACAGACTTTCGCATTTATATTATTAATATGGATATGGATATACACACAGAGAGACTGACTGGTGAGTTCGATACTGAGAGTACTCTGTACTCGATTCTCGCTAAAATTAAATAATAAAATAAGGCTTAATTTTTGACCAGTATTTCTCTTAAGATAAGTGGAATGAGGATATTGTACTCTCTCTAAGCACGCCTCGCTGTTTGTTTTGTACCTACCTATGTACTATGTGTTGATATATATATATATATATATATATATATATATATATATATATATATATATATATATATATATATATATATATATATATATATATATATATATATATATACTTGGGGCGTGATCTACAAGTTGCCAAATGAATTTGACAGTAAGGAAATAGAAATTTTATTCCCCGTGTTGGTCTCGGGCTCCTTTGAAAAATAGGCCAACTGCCGTTTTGCCAGGCAGGTCGTAAAAGGCGACCGATTGGCTATGCGAGTCACTACCATCGTGACTACTAGGTGGTAGAGTTCTGCATTGTCTCGCCCGGATCTGGTACCACCGCCGTTCCAATTCCTGCCGCAATAGCGTCAGTGTTAGTCACTCCGGTTCCGGTGTTCCGGTTTAGACGGTAAGGTAGCCGGTAAACTTAAGCATGTGGTATTAGATCACCACAAGATAGCAACGCACCATTAATCTTTGGTGTCTATAGGCAATGGTTGACTCCTTCCATCAGGAGACCCATCTGCTTGTTTGCTATAATATGATCTAAAAAAAAGCGAACACTACCTCACTCGACGAGAGTATAATGACGACGACGAGAATATTACTTATGGCGCGGCTACATATATCGGTCTACGACGAACTATCGCGCTAGGATGACGTTGTAACGTAATACATGGCGATAACTTCACTTTTAGGTATACAGCTACCGTATGAAGAGTGTAGCACGTACATGAGTCTGACTGCTGTATATATTTTTTTGTGGTCAGGGCCATTCAGGTAAGTATTTGAAACTTTATTTTTAGAATACAGCTGGACACTTTCACTTCATTTCACCACAGAATACTAGAGGCTAACAGAAGTCAATGTTCCACATAAGCTATATTCGATCATAACACACATAGACACCTCTCACGGGCGCGATATCTCGGACTGGTGCGGCACAAACTGTTCCGAGCCATTCCGAAATATCGCGTCCGTGAGAGGTGTCTATGTGTGCGTTGCTCGAGTATTGCTTGTATGTAGATTGACTTCTGTTAATCTCCAATATTCTGTACTTTAACCCTGTGTAAGTTGGTCTTCTTTAATAAACTCCATGCCTTATCCTGTAACGGCAGGCAACAACTACCAGTATTTCCAGAGATAACTGGCATACAAATTATGTACAGAATATCAAACTTTACCTTGAAACACGAGCCGTAGATGATTATTTAACGAAATTTATTATTTTATGCTATGAGACTTCATGTCATGTTTTATCTCGAAATGTAACCTTGCTCTAGACTCAAAACGCAATAAAACTAATTCCTCGGCATCACTTGCGTCACAGATACGGAGCAGGAATATGGAACAGACGTGCAGACGTCATTTGGCAAACTCCAGTTGATATTTGGATATAACTGAACTCGTTACTAATTAGGCTAACAACAGTCAAATTAGAACAAATATATAGTGAGCAGTACTTAATGCTCTAAGCCAGGGGTCGGCAACCTGCAGCTCATGAGCCACATGCGGTTCTTTGGGTGTTAAGCTGCGGCTTTTTAGTTTCATACGCAAATATTATTTATTTTGTATAAATATGTAATATAAAAGGATAAGAGATCTGGGGTGAAGATATGTATGTGTGTGTATGTTATATAAAAAAATTAAAAATCTTCTACTTGAAAAACAATAAAAACCATTGCTTCCATTAAATTTGTTTGTAAGATTTTTTTTGTGACTCTTCAAAAACTTTGAAATTTTGTAAATTGTAATTTTTGCCTCTTCCTAATCAAAAGGTTGCCAACTCCTAAGCAATCCATGCGTGCCGTTCAGCAATCCACGTCCAACAATAATGCAGTTTTGCTGTAATTATTAACATTAAACTGTATATTCAATGGCAGTTACATTTATATAGTAGCATTATATACCAAACTACGAGCATAGATACTAATCAAGTAGTATTTATGTGTGTGGCAGACAGGGGCGTAGCTACCACCGCATCAGCCGTATCAATAATGCGGGGCCCCCGGGCTACAGAGGCCCTTAACGTGTGTAAGCAAAAATTAGTAAAATATTATCCACTACGTGGATAATATTTTACTACTTTACTTCACTTTTACTTTACTTTCTTTCAAACCAAAATTTATTTACACAAAAACGATACCTATATTGTCATAGTAGCTTGTTTGGATTTTGTAGATTTTTTCAAGGGTTGGCGCTTTTCGAGAGGTCATATGACTAAAAAATAAATCTCTTAAGTTTGACAAAATATTTTGTCAAACTTAAGAGATTTATTTTTTAGTCTATTGACGAATTTCAGCCACAGGCGATCGCTAGTGTACTAAAATACGTAAGACATTTGGGAATTTGATATTCCTACATCCACTTGAAAAAGAGTTGGGTAAAAAATTTAATAATAAAGATTTTGGCGACTATTTTAGAATCCATTAATACGCACAGAGGCTTTCGTAAACATTTACAAATTTAGCAAATGTTGACATACAGCCGTATAAAATCGACGACAACACACAAAATGAGAATCCGGTTACGTTCGGTTTACTTAGAATACGAATTAGCAAAAATGTTTCAAGTGAAACATGAATATTTATTCACAATTATCATACTAAGAATATTTTAACACACTTAGTGTATTTGCACAACGGTAAAGTCTTGTATATTCTCTGCCTTTTTTTCCTTCTGAAACTTATAATTTTTAAAAGAAGCCGTTTTTAAAAAACACGTGTGGTACTCCATACTTACATCGTTTTTTAAGGTTCCGAAGTAAACTAGGAACCCTTTTCATAAACGAGCATTTGTTCAATCCAAATATTTATTTTTATAAACATACATGAAGTTTTCAAATATATTTTGAGATAAAGCCATATTGCCAAAAATTTTCGTGGGTGTACTTGTTGTACCTCTGCCTAACCATTCGGGGATACGGGCGTGAAGCAATAATTATTTAACAATTCAAAATTTACCTCATACTGTTGCGGCCTTTTATGAAGGGAAAACCATCAGACACTTCTTATTTCCGAAATGCTTATTTGACAGTTTGTAACGTCAGCTATTTGACAAATGCCCAGTCAGAATTTAGAGTTGTTTTGGGGTTACTAACTCATATTAAGAGCTGTCTCCTTCTAGACTAAACTTCAGCATAGTGCAGGATTTTGACAAATTATGGAAAGAGGAATCTCTCTAGTGGCTCAAGGGAATGTCCCTAATTCCCTCAAGCCACTAGATATAGGGTCACTTTCAATCAAGAATTTATAGAGTCAAGAGTATGTGCATGAGAATGCAAACGTTGAAACGACCTCTGTGCATCTCCGGCGACGTGGGCCAAAGATTTAGGGATCGGTTGGACATTGGAAGGGTGGAAGGTCTTTCAACAGCTTAAAAAAGCACCGAATCAATAATACATCGTGTAGGGGTCCTACCTAACTCACTGGGACGCCATGACAAATTCGATTAATTAGATCGAAGCATGACAACGTCGCTGACCACGAATTTAACGAATTTCGCCGTGTTGGTCCCGGCCTCCTTTGTAGAATAGGCCAACTGCCGTTCTACCAGGCAGGTCGTAAAAGGCGACCGATTGGCTATCGAGTCACTACCATCATGGCTACTAGGTGGTAGAGTTCTGCATTGTCTCGCCCGGGTCTGGTACCACCGCCTTACCTATTCCTGCCGCAATAGCGTCAGTGCTTGACGCTGTCGTGTTCCAGTTTGGAGGGTAAGGTAGCCGGTAAACTTATGCATGTGGCATTAGACCTCGCCACAAGATAGCAATGCACCATTAACATCTTTGGTGTCTATAGGCGATGGTTGACTCTTTCCATCAGGAGACCCATTTGCTTGTTTGCTATCTTATGATATAAAAAAAAAAGAATTGCCTACGTCGATTAATGAGTTAGCCGCCAAATCTTATATATAAAGCACCTTCAAACCGGCTAAACCAATTTTTATGAAATCTTATACACATATATAAAATTCTCGTGTCACAATGTTAGTTAACATACTCCTTCGAATCGGCTTGACCGATTTTTATAGAATATTATAGGTATGTACATTCAGTAGGTCGGAGAATCGGCTACTATCTATTTTTCATACCTTTAAGTAATAACGGTTGTCCACACCTAACATTTTTTTAAACAATTTGGACAAATTTTTTATCACTACATAGTATAAAACAAAGTCGCTTTCTTCTATCTGTCCCTATGTCCTTATGTCCCTATGTATGCTTAAATCTTTAAAACTACGCAACGGATTTTAATGCGGTTTTTTTAATAGATAGATTCATTCTTGAGAAAGGTTTAAATATATAAACCTTTCCGATATTTCCACAAGAACAAAAGCTATGCGGGCGAAACCGCGGACAGGCCGCTAGTTTTTTATATTTTTATACTAGCTGACCTGGTAAACGTTGTCCTGCCTTTTTTACTACTCTTATTTTTTTCTATATTTTCTCACCTTTTAAACCTTCCCTGGACTTCAACAATTAATTTAAAACCAAAATTAGCCAAATCGGTTCAGCCGTTCTCGAGTTTTAGCGAGACTAACGAACAGCAATTGATTTTTATATATAAGATAATGTGGCATTCAAAAATACATACAACCCTAAATTTTTACCCTTTAATCATCAACCCCTATTTTTTAACTCAATTATTTATATGACAAAACAACGTTTGCTGGGTCTAGTATTTGAATATAAACTGTTTGGATACGGTTACCGGCGACGTCGCCATGGCGATGGCGTCCGTTGAGTAAAGACCCGTATTCATTTTGATAAGTGCGAATGCAAGTGTTTAATGCAGGTGCTTAGTAGTAACCAAAAAATACGTAAAGACAGCCGTTGATAAGTGCGAGTGATTAGTAATCAGCATAGTAAAGGTGAATAGACGCAGATTACTAATCACTCGCACTGTTCAACGGCTTTCTTTACGTATTTTTAGCTTAATAATAAGCACCTGCTTTAAGCACTTGCACTCGCACTAATCAAAGTGAAAG
Organism: Apodemia mormo; assembly: GCA_036924255.1. Taxonomy (NCBI): domain Eukaryota; kingdom Metazoa; phylum Arthropoda; class Insecta; order Lepidoptera; family Riodinidae; genus Apodemia; species Apodemia mormo. The sequence continues at coordinate 5,463,941 of JAUPFN010000010.1, read as the reverse complement.
CGGGCCTTTAGGGCCCTAAGGGACGATAACCGAAACCGAAACGAGTACCTAAAAATTAAGAAAACATGTTATTTTTACATATCAATTACGATGGCATTTTTTTTGTGGGAAATGCATTATTATTATTATGTTTTTTTTTCACGCCACGTAATTGCTCCAACTCGTCGCGCCCGTAGAACCCTTAAACCAGCTGTTTATTTTGCGCGTTATGTGGCGCATTATAAATACATTGCTTATTTGTGTATTTCCTATAATTTTACTACTGTATTAAAAAACCTCCGTACAATGTAAGAATAAATCAAATTAAGTATTAATTAAGTAAAAAAATAATTTTCAACAGGTTTTAAAACAAAACTGGTTGAAAGTATGTGAGGAAAATTTTTGATGTTTTTGGAGAGTTTTTGCTTAACTTTATATAAATTAATTAATTCTAATACTTTACATTACTGTAGGTACAGGACTTATTTTAAAAGAATGACAAAATTAAATGAAAACACAGATAAGCAATGTAGGTATTATAGTTAATACATTATACACGCGCAAATAAACAGCTGGCTTAAGGGTTCCACGAACGCTACGAATCGGAGCAATTGCGAGACGTGAAAATAAGAAAAAGTCACAAAACTGCACTTCCAATAAAACAACAAATCGCCATTATGACTAGAACGTAAAAATGGCGTTTTTTCTTAATTTTTCGGTAGACCTTCCCTTTTACACACTGTATACTTAAACATATAATAATAACTATAATAAATAATAACGTAAAAAATAACATATAATAAATAATAACGTTATTCCATAATTAAGCTGGATAATAAAAAAGTAATATTTTCCGAGTAGCAATAAAATGTGTAATAAAAATAGTGCTTCATACGAATAATTGATTAAATACGATGGCGGTATATTGCTATCGTCAAACACGAAGGTGTGTTGTCAATTATAGCATCACATTACATAACCTTATATTCATACTAATATTATTATAAATACGAAAGTAAGTCTGTTTGTGACGTTATCACGACCAAACCGTTGGGCCGAATGTAGTGAAATTTCATAAAGCGCTATTATATATTCTGTGGCGATACTTTAAGGTTTTGGGATAAACAGGCTAATTTTTTCAAACTTTTTTTCTTATTTTGTTCAAACTTCTATATTATCCATCCATACTAATATTGTAAATGTGTAAGTAACTAACTCTATCTGTCTGTATGTGACGTAATTAAAGTCAAACCGTTGGGCCGATTGTGGTGAAACATGTAGCGATAATTTAAAGTCTGAGAATGAACATAGACTACTTTTTCCCAATGTTTTCTACTAATTTTGTTCATACTTCTATACTATCCTACTTCTTTCCTACTAATATTTTAAGGGGATAAGCAAGCAGGAAGTGCATCTGATGGTGATGACCATCGCTTCTGGACATTTCGTTGCAGGTCTTGCAGTTGCGTTGTAGTTGAGTTGTAATCAATTCATTGTGGTATTCTAACCTCTAGAGTCTAGACTCTAAAACAACGGTCAGCAACAGACGGACTGCGAAAGGTTGAACCATGGACCGCCAAATATTCTCAAAGCTGTTTTTTTTTTGCCAAAACTACTTGCTGACTCCTGCTCTGAGAAGTCGTGACATACAAATAATAAAAATATCTGATAAGAATCGTCTAGAAAGCAACTTACATTCTTCGTTAATTGAATGGAGTTTGTCCCTCCAATTGGTGTTGGGCATTACGTCGCACGAATATATTAATGTCGGGACCAAGTGGGCAATTGATATCAATTAGTGTATTGCACTGTTTATCTATTATTAGACCGCTTAACTGTTGTATACATTCTCTTAGTTACAATGCGGATGAAGTTTATATATACTTATTACTGCGATGGTCAATTATATTTCTTTTGTAAACAGTGGCGTAGCGTGCCTTGGCGGGGCCCTGTACAAAAATTTGTTTGGTGCCCTTATCAAGGGTAGAGATTACAAACAATTCAAATAAAATATACTCTCCTTACCTTTTTTCGGCAAACTGATTTATTAAATCACTAGCTGTTGCCCGCAACTTCGTTAGCGCGGTCTTCGTTTACTCCGCACAGCTCCTCCCCCGTAGGTGATAGCGTGATAATATGTAGCCTATATGTTGACCCGACTTGTTAGTAATATTCATGCAAAATTTGAAGTAAATCCATGCAGTACTTTTTGAGTTTACCCCGGACATGCATTGACTTTCCTACGATTTTATTATATGTATAGATTTATAGCTGATGATGACTTTAGTTTTTTTGACTTATGTATTTTTTTAAATCAAAAAAATTGGGAAGTTTTTATTAATTTTTTACGCACTTAGGTTACGCACCCCGTGGCCCGGGGCCCGGGGCCACGTATAATTCATGCGGCTGATACGGTGGTAGCTACTCCCCTGTTTATAAAGTTTTTCTTGATACTCTTTTTATTTAAATATGTTGATAAATATGGATACCGAAAATATGTAGAGCAATGTTCACGGACCGGATTCGTAACATTGAAGTGAATGATAGTTTAGAAATTATCGTAAAAATGAAAAAGGGCATGCTCCGTTGGTTGTGAAATGTAGAAAGAATGGTAAATGAAAGGTTAACAAAAAAGATATACAATGCGAACTTCGAAAGATGTAGGTGCCAGGTAAGCCTATAAGACTGACATACCATACTCAGATTGATCGAGTACTTGTCCGAAGATGGTGTCAAGAGTTTTTGTATGGATAGATCCATGAATGTGGAGCAAGCAATACAAACCTTTCAAAACCTAAATCTGTTTTGGAATTTTTGGTTTTTGGATAGGTCATCTAATGACATATCAATTCATGGGTTACATAAGAAAAAAGTATCCCCACTTTACGTGACCAGATATTTTAGAAAAGGAACCAACATTTTTTAAAAAAAAATTATTACTACACATTACGGTTTTTTAGCATTAAAAGTTTCCGAGCTAAGCTGCTGACAGACGGACGAACATGGCGAAACTATTAAGGTTCCTTGTAGACTTCCGAACTCTAACAATGAAGTCGCGCATTAAAGTCGCTTATTTGACCACGTAGAGCTATTATTAAATATCAACTACAATTTTTAATAATAGTTTTTTTTTTTAATTTATTATTGTAAAAATAACAGTACATTTAACTTATATAATAAAAAAAATCACAAAAAAAATTTGCTGTCAATAGGCGCAGTCTCAGGAGAGTCATTTGCTTGTTTGTTGCCTTATGATATCCAAAAAAACCTAATACACTTGATACAGACAGACAGAATGACAGAAAAAATACAGTTTTCACTTCAGTATCGATTAAAAAGTGTCTTCCAAAAAAAATTTTAAATATCTTCAATGTACAGAATTCGACCCCTTACAGTTTTATTATGTGTATAGATAGATTTACCTATTCGTGTTTGTTATACGTAGACTTAAAGACATTATCTAAATTTACCTTGCAATACAAAAACAATTAGTAAATATTGGTATCATTAAGTTTATTGGGTCACTACTCACGGAGTACCTACATACTTATTTCTTATCGCTGTGAAGCACGCGCGACACACGACTGTTGGAATGGCAACAGTCTAATGACACACTAGTGTCTACAGTCACAAATTCTAACTGAAAGAAATTAAATCACTATGCTTATTTATGTTGACTGCCTTATTGGTCTAATACAGAGGGTCCCGCTTTTTTTTCCTGCGAATAGGATAAGTTCGTCTGTTCGCGTCCATCGCGCAGTTCGCGTTCATTTAAAGGATCTCCTTTTTATAAAACTTGAAAATAAGTATACTAACACACTACTTAATAAGATAAAAAGTAATTTTATTTCACCAATTTTCATAATTGATTTACAGTACCCGGCGATAAATATTGCACATCGAACTTTGGAAAGAGACAATCGGATAATTTCGGCTTCGTAAAGCGTTATCTCTGTCCCACACTACCTATGTGACGTTTAGTCAGTCGTTGTTCAAGTACGATAGAGTGCAGTCGCGTCCCGAAAAAATATATATATTTAGAGTTGATAACACCCACAAATTTAAATAATTTAAAGTTGTAATATGGCATCTTTCGGAAAAAGAGGGAAACCTTTACGAGGTCAGTCACGTGAAATTATCTACAATGTTTATAAATACTTTGTAAGCGAAGCTGATAGATTTAAAAAAAAAGTAGATGAAAATGTAAGTTGTTATTTTAAGAAGATTCAAGAGCGAGTTGCAAATGCCACTGGAATTTCAAGAAGAACTTTGAACAATATATTAAACGAAGTCAGTACTGAAACACATTCGACTGAAATTAAGTTCAGCACTCCAAAAAAAGGGAGACCAAAAAAGCAATTTCGTTTGGATATGGACGATTTTGATTACGATGTTGTTCGAAGAATGGTGTATGATTTTCACTTACGATTTAATGAACTGCCAACAATAAAATCATTAAAAGCTAAGTTATCTGAAGCTATTAATTACAATGGGTCTGAAAAAACGTTGAGAAAAATACTTCATGACATGGGATTTCAGTTCACTAAAATGGAAGATAATCGAAAAATTCTAATGGAAAAGCACGACGTTAGTCACAAACGAATGGAATACCTTGATAAAATACGCAAATTTCGCGAAACAGGAAAAAATATCGTCTACATGGATGAGTCATATATACATGCATCCCACACTAAAGGGAAATCTTGGAGTGACGATAAGAAAAAAGGAGTAAAAAGCCAATTTCAAAAGGTCAACGTTTGATAATAGTTCATGCGGGAAATGAAAAAGGCTTTGTACCCGGTGCTTTTTTAACGTATAAATCCACGGACACTACAGGTGACTATCACAATGAAATGAATAACGATAACTATGAGAAATGGCTGGTTAACCAATTAATCCCAAATATACCCAGTGATTTTGTTCTAGTTATCGACAACGCACCCTATCACAACAAGTATGTTGAGAGACCCCCCAACTCAAACACCATTAAACGGGAAATGATCAACTGGTTAAACAGACATGAAATTCCAGTTGATCCAAAATTAACAAAAACCCAGATTTACGCTATTATATGTCAGCACAAGGAGAGGTATACAGAGTTTTCTGTGGACAAAATACTTGCCGAACATGGGCACACTGTGTTGCGATTGCCACCATATCATCCGGATTTTAATCCAATTGACAATATATGGTCTCAACTGAAAGGCTATGTAGCCTCTAGAAATGTGGGTATGAACTTAACTACAGTAAAAACATTATTGACTGAAAAAGTAAACATGATCGGCGCTGAAGAGTGGAAAAAGGTTTGCGATCATGCAATCAAATGTGAGAATGAATATAGAAGCATTCAACACAGTTTAGACAATTACACTGATAGATTAGTAATAAATACGGCTGATAGTGACAGTGATATTGACCTCTTTGAGAGCACAGATAGTGAAATGGAAGTAATTGAGAATTAGAATTATTATTATTTTTATTGCAATGTCTCATTTTAGCAATAGGTATAATGGTGTTTATTATGTACACTAAAGCTGTAATGTTCCAAAATAATTAAATACGTAAACATAATGTAAAAATGTTTTTTTATTTTATTTTACCCCAACCTAAAGCCATCACTTATAGAAAAATTAGTGTATTTTATACAAAGAATAAAAATATCAAAAGAAGCAAATCATACTTGTTTTAACAGCTCCTAATAGGTACCGGACTGTTTGTATTTTGTGCGACAGAGATAACGCTCTACGAAGCCGAAATTAGCCGATTGTCTCTTTCCAAAGGTCGATGTGCAATATTTATCGCCGGGTACTGTATCTATGAAGTATCTATTATCTATGATAAAGAAATAAACGGAACTGTGAAGTTCAATAGTAAGATAAAAATGGTGGCATAGGATTATGTCTCACTATCTACTTATAGAGTGTCCAGGAAAAGTCTTAACTAAGCATTTGCCAATTTTGTTAAAAGCCTACCAATTTTGTGAAAAGACATTCGGCTTGAACACGCCCAGTGTGCTTAAGCGAAACCGGCTAAACTTAGACAAACCTTGTTTACTTTGACACGTCTAAATAAGTTTGGTAGACAGTCAGACAGGCTAAAGGTAGACAAGTGAACAAATCTATTTAGTCTGTTCGACAAGTTAAAAATCGTCTAAAATAGAGATAGCTGTTAAAATAATTGATAACAACAATTGATAACAAACAATAATTGATAAGAACAATTTTACAAAAATGTAATTTTTTTCAGGTTTTTATGTATTGATTGTTAAATAACAATTTAAAAATCAATACATAAAAACGTGATTAAGCAAACCAGTTTTTCCCGTTTGTCTCGATGCCTCGCCTTAAACATTTTTTTTTTTTTCATTAATAATTAAGACGGGTGTACGAGAAAATTTTGTTAGTTAACAATCGTTTAACTAGTTGAAAAATCAATTTTAAGTAAAATTTCCAACGGAAATAAATTATTTATAGTGATCAGAATACGTCATCATTTTTTCAAATTTAAAAAAGAATATCCAATACCTGAAATAAATTAATTTATATGTCGTACTCGTTTTGAGGCCGTGCGCGCAAACTAAAAATGTCGTGCGGAGACCTATTTTCAGCGTTAAATTAAAATTATAAATAATGGAGATAGAGTTCCGAAATCTGAAAGTTTTTTCTTGGAAATTTCCTCGTTTTTCTGAATCTTTTTTTGAAAATTCTTAAATATTAATAAATAGTTTATGTAATATTGGCAAAAAACGAAATGCCATTTTTTCTCATTTTTTTTATATCATAAGATAGCAAATAAGCAGATGGGTCTCCTGTTGGTAAGAGTCGCAGGTCCAGCTAGTATCCTATATAAGTAAGCCAGTAATATTAGTATTCTATAGTGAAAGAATTTTTAAATAGGTTTTACAGTTTTTGAGTTAAGTAATTATAAATTAATAAACATACAAAAGTACTCTCTCCTTATAATCTTCTATATATAAAAAAATCAATGCCACTTTTCGTTGTAATTTTATAACTCAAGAACGGCCTCACCTATCCAAACCAAAAATTTAGGATTTGTTCGAACTATTTATGTGAAGTTTGCACAAAAACGGTAGAGCGACTCTTCATTTATCACATTTTTGATATTTCACTTTATGCGTAGCGAAGCACGTACCGGGCCGCTAGTGTAAGTATAAGTAAAGTACTTTTATATAAACAATACCTTAACTACAGCATACCTATTAATATACCTTAAACTTGTTATAAGCCCCGTACAATAACAAAAAAGTTGAGATGTGTCAATGGACACCCGGATGGAACGAAGTTCCTTTCGATTAATTAGTGAAGGTATTGTAATAAAATTTTATTTTTTTAAGTTATTTATTATATTTTTTTCGTCTAGCCCCCTTTCACAACGCGCGATAAGGAACTTCGTTCCAAAAATCAAGCCTTATTATCAGATACCTGTCATTAAAATGACATACGTGCAATGCGCATAGGTATTTTCATTATTTTATTGACTAAGTAAGCCATAAGTTTGGTCTATAATTCATCCAACAGTTTTTAAGTTTGTTCATTACAAACATTGAATAAAAATATATTTCGTTCACTGATCACTAAACCCCGTTATCTATGTAGCATAATGGTGGCAACTGATTTTAGGGATGGGGTAATTATAATTACATAAATATATGTTTTCTTTTTATTTACATAACAAAATAAATATACACAATAACATATTATTAACATTGATTTAAATTATGAACTTTTTGTTTGTCAGTGCCGTCAGTACAAGTTAAAACATCATTTTCTTGTCTCAAATGTGTATTTTCGAGTAGGAGACAAAGCCTTACTTCCGTTAATATGAAACGTATCCGAGTCATTTACTACGGATGTCACATGCTAAGCAAATATCAATGTCAATAATACCTATATTATTTCAATTTGTGGGACAAGCATTTGTGTGATGAGCATAAATGTTTGTATTTCCGGGTTTGGGTGTTTATTATGTATGTAAAAGTATTTATATATGTATTTCTATGTATTAGTATCGTTGACTAACACCCTTAACACAAGCAAATAATTTGCTTACTATGGGGTTAGATCAATAAGTGTAATTTGTCCCGTGAATATTTATTTATTATTATTTATTTATTTTGTTATGTAAATAAAAGAAGAAAACAGAGATTTATTTAATTATAATTACCGCATCCCTAAAATCAGTTGCCACGAATATGCTACATATAGATAGCGGGGTTTACTGATCACAAACACACAAAATACAAATCTTGATAAGTAATATTACAACAGATTAACAATAATTTGGCAAAATAAACATTTACAAAGCGTTGGCTATTTTTAATCCTTAAACAAAGAAAACTCGTGATTTCTGGGTGTAACACGTCATGAATCGGTTCGAGCCGCAGACGACAGCGGTGTTGAGGCAAGGAGACTATTCTTATCGCATCTGGTTTTCAAGGACGCCAGACCATTGTGTTTCCTTACTGCATTTGTAAAATATGTTAAAACCAATAAATACGTACCGCGTACGCGAATACTACAGTGTCGTACCCAACAAGACGTACTGCACACGCGAATTGGGCTCATAGTTGTAAATCACAGATGGCGCCAACATGGCTGGGCCCATGCAGCTGTATTATATCTGGAGGCAGCACTTCTAATACCTACTAGAAACACAATTTTAAATACTGCTGTCATCTTCTGATGTCTTACCCTTCCTTTCTAACACGGCTGTATAAAAAGAGATGGAGAGACCTCATAGACAGAGATATAACGTAAATATGTGTTTCAAGTGATTAATAAGAGTGCTATACCTAATACTTCATGGCTAGGCCCCTTTTTAAATGTCAGCAGTCATTTGTCATTTCAATTTGAAGTTAGAAATTTTTACGTGGCTACACATGCGATTTGGATATTAAAGAACTAAAAAGACAGCATTAAAAAACAGAAAGCGTATGATTTTGACATAACCTCGAATTACTTATAACCGTTATTTTTTCCCGGTGTATTACTTTTAGCCAATGTTTTTGCATTTTATCATCCTTAAAAACATAATATTGTGCTCATATTTCAAAGCTTTTTGCAACACAGCAATGCGTCATCACTACATAGTATGAAACAAAGACGCTTTCCGCTGTCTGTTCCTATGTATGCTTAGACCTTTAAAACTACGCAACGGATTTTGATACGGTTTTTTAATAGAGAGAGTGATTCAAGATGAAGGTTTATATCAAAGAGTATATAATCATGGTTTATATGTAAAACAACTAAACAACGTTTTCCGGGTCAGCTAGTTTTAAAAAAAATTTCAAAGTCTCTCTAGGGTTTGGTGCCACTGCCTTACCTATTCCAGCACAATAGCGTAAGTGTTAGACACCATCATGTCAGTATTAAGTCCCTGCCACTCGTATACCACTACACTATTAACATATTTAAGCGATTTGTGCCGCTTTTATTCAAGAAAACTTTCTACTTGCTATCCTGTTTATTATAAAAAGAAATTGACGAGTTTAATCCAAGCGTCCAAATTGACCTGCAGGCCTACTCTTGAAAATAATATAAATCTTTAACTGATATTGAAAAAAAACAATAAGTTTTGAATATCCCAAAAACGGTACTCTTGAAACCAATATTGCCCACATTGATTCAGTATAGTTATTTAGTATAGTAGACCTAATTATTGGAAATAGATGTCATCGTTACACGTCAAGCTAGTGTTACAAGTGGAAATTTTAAGTGTCGTTTTAAACAAAATAACGAATAAAAGCAAAAATGAGTAGTTCCAAAAAAATTTGAAATCCGTGTGGCGCTGTCGCCGAATCCAATAATTGAATACAGTTGTCCAGAGTACGAAATACTTCAAAATTCATTAAATATTCATTTAAAATTGAAATCGGTTTTCAAGAGTAGCCCTACTGTTTGTATTTAAAATAGCTATATAGAAGCAGAAGAAACTCAGCGGGCTTGTCTTTTTCATGTACCTATATATTTTTAAGTAATATATTACATAACGTTTAATTTGTAAGTATGTAATTATTACAACAATAACAAAGATTGCTGATATGAGAATCAGTTAATCCCACGGTTTTCTGTCATCTAGATATTCAGATATGATATATATTCAGATATAGTAACCTTTTTTCACAATTTTGTTTTAATGCATTTTTTGAATTTGTTAAGTGGAAAATCTCTAATGGCATCAGGCAGCTTATTGTAGAAGCGTACACTTTGCACCATAAAAGAGTTGCTTATTATGTGGAGACGAGATTTTTTTTTATATCATAAAATAGCAAACAAGCAGATGGGTCTCCTGATGGAAAGAGTCATCCATCGCCTATAGATACAGTGTTAATGGTGCGTTGCTATCTTGTGGCGAGGTCTAACGCCACATGCATAAGTTTACCGGTTACCTTACCCTCCAAACCGGAACACGACAGTGACAAGCACTGACGCTATTGCGGCAAGTATAGGTAAGGCGGTAGTACCAGACCCGGGCGAGACAATACAGAACTCTACCATCTAGTAGCCTATGGATGCTATCTATAGCGATGGTAGTGACTTGTAAATCCAATCGGTCGTCTCTTACGACCAGCCTGGCAGAACGGCAATTGGCCTATTCTGCAAAGGAGCCCGGGACCAACACGGGGAGATACATGCACAGCAAAATTGTTTTTATTCCTTGTATTTAGAGAGTGAATATCACTATTATTTCTGGAGAATGAAAATCATTACTCTATACTCTGTGTTTACTGGCCGACTATAAATTGAGCATATAATTAAACGTAATCAACTAATCAGTAAATGGAAATGAAGACTTTTCTATTATTAGAGTGTTTATTGTACACCAAAACCACACTAAAATTAATTATTTTAGTGTGGTTTTGGCCTTGCCATGCCTACTAATATAGTAGATTATTTTTTTGCAGCCCATTAAGTCAGCTAGTTTTTAGTTCAGTAAGTATGGCAAATATCCACTGGACCAACTCACTGACTATAAATATCTCCAGCAAAGATACTTTTCTTCGAAACGTCGTATTATTTAAGATTTAATCTCTAGAAACTGGTCTGGTTCGATTCAATCATACTTACTATGATATAATGTCTATACCAAAAATGGTTCCGTAGGAATTTATTAAATTACTAGCTGTTGCCCGCGATTTCGTCCGCGCGGACTTCGTTTATTCCGCACAGCTCCTCCCCCGTGGATGATAGCGTGATAATATGTAGCCTATATTATGTTCAACCGACCTGTTAGTAATATTCATGCAAAATTTGAAGTAGATCCGTGCAGTACTTTTTGAGTTTACCCCGGACATTGACTTTTCTACTTTATTATATGTATATAGATAATATAGGTATTTTCACCGAGTTAAAACAAACCTCTTTGAAGAATATACTCCATCAGATTATCTGCAACGTAGTAAGCAAAAGCTAAATGCCTATTTTTACATACATACATATATATCTTCACGCCGGATCATTTACGAGGTAGGCAGAAAGAACCGAGTGCCATATATCACGATCACGGCAGGAATACGTAAGACGGTGGTACCAGATCCGGGAGAGACAATGTAGATATCTAATACCTAGTAGCCACGATGGTAGTGACTAGCCTATAACCTAGATTACATTTTGTCTCTGATAAAAATGAACAAGCTGATTGTTAGTATACTTCTGTCAAAAAAATCTGTAAAAGAAAATTTGGTCGGCTGACGCACTTTTTTAAAAAAAAGAAGGTCCCCTTTAACTTCTGCGATACAAGATACAGCCAGTTGACATTTCTATTCAATACAGTTTTAGTTCTTCTTTAAGACATTGATTTAGTTATAGTTTGACAAAATTTTAGCCAGGAGGAATGGCTAAAAATATTTTCTTTTTACGTGGGAAGCTACAGAAAGCCGATGTTTCCATCCAAGGAACCCCATCTGACGTTTACAAGGCTTTATGAAATATCCGATGAATTCCACTAATACCACAGGAGAAGTACTTGATCATATAAATCTGTGGGTGGTTCAGGGTTTAGACCACTTAAAAATTGAAATATGTTGTATTTTAAATCTCAATTCTATTTGTTTAAGTCTCATTTATAGTTTTTTAAAGGCCCATTTCCATTTTTTCAAATCTGATTTATTTCAAAGTCAAAAATGTTTAATTCAAATAAACCATTACTGGCACTTTTGATTCTTACAGGCACTTTTAAATATCCTTTTTTCTCGTGTTTTTTCTCATTTATATTTCCTCAATTGTCATTTCTATTATGATTCAAATATCATTTATAATTTTTTAAACTCATACCACAAACGAAACTGTAGTTTTTTAAGTCTCAATATTATTGTTACTCAAGTCTCATTTCTAATTTTTAAAACTCAATGCTATATTTATTTCTAGAACCATTACTATTTTTTCTTTAATATACATATAGCAATAAAGAAACGACAGTTCTCAGTCAATATTGCTGTAGAGAACTCTAAAAATTAGTTAAGACCGGCTTGAACGTCCCTATAAATACACGTTACATTTACCAGGGCTAAATATATACCAAAATTTTCCATGCACAGTGTTCAATTGCTCATAAAGTACTAATATTATAAAGAGGAAAGAAATAATCGTTACGTGCGCATTTCTTTTTTTATATCAAAATATAGCAAACAAGCAGATGGCTCCCCAGACTAATGAAACAACCAACGCCTTTAGACACGAAAGATGTTAAAAGTGCATTGCTATCCTTTTGGTGGAGTCTTAATGCAATGCAAAATTTAACCGGCTACCTTACCCCCCAAACGAAAATACAACAGTGACAAGGATTAACACTATTGCAGCAAGAATAGGAAAGGCGGTGGTACAAGACGGGCGAGACAATGCAGACCTAGTGTCACGCTGGTAGTTACTCTCTAACTTCCCTCTCTAATTTTTTACCATATCAAAGTAGGTCAAAAAAACGGAATACTGCCATTATTTTGCTATCCTTGCCATACTTCGAAACATTTGTGATTTTCAAAGAGATTAGTACGTAGATTAGTACGTAGAGATCGTTGGTGATTTTACGCTCCAATGAAAATAAGCTTTAAACTATAACATGGTATTTATCATGCATAAAGGAGATTGACCAATACAATATAAATAAACTGTAGATGTTCTATGGTATTCTTAAAATTCATTTTTTTTATTTATTTATTTAATACTTTATTGTACACTTATATAATGACAAAAAAAATTAAACGATACTTAAAATAATGCACAAAAGGTGAGTTTATCCCTAACGACAGAGATTTCTTCCAGCTAACCCAGAAAGTGAAGCTGGGAAAGGAAAGTGGAAGGCATCGTGCACAAGCATAAAGACAAACACAAATATATAAATTACATTGAAATTCTAATTATTCATACATTGCAAGGATAAGATTACACATAGATAAGAAAAGGCTAAAATTTACTATTTTAATAATATTAAATTAAAATATTTATAACTTACCCATTTCCCATGAAAACCAATTTAAATTGCTTGTTATTATTGCTTGTTATAATATAATTGTTAACTGTTATGTTGGTAAACAATGACTTAAATTGTTTATTATGTTCATATATACTTTTTTATATTTAATATTAAAAAAGGTACCTATTTTAACTGTTTTATGCTACAAAAGAATAAAATAAGTGCGCGCGATAGAGTCGTAAACTCAATGTACGAATCTTTGACCAACTTCCTGCTGCAATAATAAAATCTAATTACCCTCATTGAATGCAGAATTTATATACACATGTTTTGTCACACTACACGAAACTTTACACAGCAGTTAGTAAATTCGAAAATTCGATTTTTCATAAACTTTATGAAAAATCGACCTACTAGGTGGTAGAGTTCCGCAACGTCTCGCCCGGTTTTGGTACCAGCACCTCATCTACTGCCGAAATAAGGTCAAAGCTTGCCACTGTCGTATTCCGACTTGGAGTGTAAGGTGGCCGGTAAACTTATACATTTAGCATTACCATCATATCAGAGGGACATGTTTCATAAATCGTTTGCTTTTTACGACCTTCCTGACAAGGAGGCAGATGATTCTTTAGAAGGGATTCGGATCAGTACGACTAAAAAGGACAGGAGAAAATGCATTTCTTTTTGAAATTTGGTTAAAAAAAATTCAATTAAAATCATAAAACTTGTAAAACGAGTGTATTTAATTACATGTTTTATCTCCATTGCGTGCTTCATATGAAGCATTTGCCTACCCCGCTTCAAATTAAGGAGTGATCGGTGTTATTTTATAACATCAAAGGGTGTGTAATAACTTATTAACCAACTGCAAAAAAAGAGTTTCTATACTTGTCTTTTAGGGATCCATAGTCCATGGTCCGTCCGTCTGAATCTTAGTATTAGAAAGTTGTTATTTAGTATGAACATACTCTATAATATACTAGCGGCCCGGTACGTGCTTCGCTACGTATAAAGTGAAATATTAAAAATGTGATAAATGAAGAACCGCTCTACTGATTTTGAACTTCAAATAAACGACAACGAAAAGTGGCATTGATTTTTATATATATACTAGCTGTTGCCAGCGACTTCGTCCGCGCGGACTTCGTTTACTCCGCACAGCACCTGGCCGCTAGGTGATAGTGTGATTATATGTAGCCTATATGTTGACCCGACCTGTTAGTAATATTCATGCAAAATTTAAAGTAAATCCATGCAGTACTTTTTGAGTTTACCCCGGACATACAAACAGACAAACCGACAAAAATTCTAAAAACTATATTTTTGGCTTCGATATCGATTGTAAATCACGCCCCAAGTATTCTCTTAGAAAAAATATTCAATGTACAGTTTTGACTTTTCTACGATTTTATTATATGTATAGATTACGGGTGTGTCAAACAATTCTTCGATTAAGGAATTCGTTTGTGAAATATTAACCGTTATGTTGGAGTCAAGTCTCTCTCTATAACCTATTCTTCAAAGGAGCCCGGACCAATATAGCAGAAAAGTTAGTTAATACATAGAAAAGTACATACATAAATACTTAAATATATATTTAATAAACACCTACACCCAGAAATAGAAATATCTACGCTCATTAGGGAAATTACTCAAGCACAGTTTTAAGTCAGTATGCCCGTCTTGCCCTGCATAATTACGTGCTTATCCCAACGCTACTGTATGGATGTGAGAGTTAAGTAATGGGTGTGTCAGCAAGGACATAAAAATCAACACGGTAGAGATGAGATCGCTACGGAAAATACGTGGAGTGACACTCCTGGACCGAATTCGTAACGTTGAAGTGAGAAAGAGGTTAGATCTGAAAAAAAAATTCGAAAGGACCATGGTCCGTTGGTTTGGACAGGTAGAAAGAATGGTAGATGAAAGATTAACAAAACAAATATAGAATGCGAATTTGGAAGAGCCAAACTATCAATATGTTTGATGTTCGTCAGCCAGTACACTAGTTGGATATTTAACACCGTTTTCGGAAACAACGATGTTGACAACGGGTGACGCTAACGAAACAAAAATATGCATCGATGATGAAGAAAAAACAAGGATGCCCATGTCTAGACGTTAAACTCTCTGGCGACACATGTATTATGTAAACCTTGAATCGCCTCTTACAAGATAACCTGCAATTAGACAGTTGATCTATTCTCCAAATGCGTCTATTGTCACAAAGCTTCGTGCAATGACACGATAAATGCAGACGTGACCGGCTATTATCGGCTATTTTCGCATACATTCCAGACTGCGTGTGCCTTAGCGCCTATATAACTTCAGGACGATAGGCGCAAGTGCGACTCCAGTAAAAGAGAAACTGGAATCGATACGGGAAAAAAATCGGAATCAAAAAAAATAAAAACCGGTCATGATTTAACTATAAAATTCCGGTTTTACGTTTAATACAGTAGGTACGTACGGTTTAACAAAAACATGACATCTACTTACCATAACTTCTCTAGTACGTATTACATGAGTCTGTTTTCGATGGTCCCCACTTGGACTATAAAATGTAATTTTTCCCGTGTTGGTTCCGGGCTGCTTTGAAGAATAGACCAACTGCTGTTCTGCCAGGCAGGTCGTAAAAGGCGACCGATTGGCTATGCAAGTCACTAACATCGTGGCTACTATGTGGTAGAGTTGTGCATTGTCTCGCCCGGGTCTGGTACCACCGCCTTACCTATTCCTGTGGCAATAGCGTCAGTGCATGTCACTGTCGTGTTCCGGTTTGGAGGGTAAGGTAGCCGGTAAATTGTGCATGTGTGTGGCATTGGACCTCGCCACAAGATAGCAACGCACCATTAACACCTTTGGTGTCTATAGGCAATGTTGACTATGTTGACTCTTTCCATCAGGAGACCCATCTGCTTGTTTGCTATCTTATGATATAAAAAAAATGTAATGACTCTCCCTAGTAACATATTGTGATATATTATCGATACGATGAATCAAATTATTGAAAAATCACAGCATTTTTAGGTGATACGAATTACGGTACATTTGTTGATATGAAGATTTAATTGTTGATAATTACTTACACACGAAATTAATCTAATCGAACCTTAATTTATGCAATACACTACATCACAGGCAAATCACAAGTATAAAAATATTGATTGATAGAAAGTATATCTTTCTACCTGCCGCTTGGTACCTGCCGCTTATGCTCAGAAATGTGTTGAAGGTGTGCTGTCATCCATGTGAGGATAACGCGTAAGTTATCGACAAACTTACCCTCATATTACAGTTACAGACACTATTGCTAATTGGTGGTAGAGTTCTACATTGTCTTGCCTGGGTCTGGTACCACCGCCTTACCTATTTCTGCTGCAACAGCATCAGTGTTTGTCACTGTCGTGTTCCAGTTTGGAAGGTAAGGTAGCCGGAAGTAGTATATTAGATATAGTATTAAGAAAAGGAAAAAATTAAAGCAATTAATTCAAACGAAGTATTATCAAAGACGGATTACGCCTGAGGAACATGACCTTTAAACTTATACGCATTATCTTTGATGTCTATAAGCGATGGTTGACACTTTCCATCAGGAGACCCATTTGTTTGTTTTCTATCTTATAATATAAAAACAAATCTCATAAAGTGAAAAGTGAAGACGGGGTTGCTTTTTTTAAATTTTTAAACTTTAAAAAAAAATAACTTAAATGTTAAATTTATAAGTGAGAAAACATGACCTTAGTTTTTGTCTGAATCTAACTGAACTGACAACTGAATCTAAAACATATCTCACGAAGAAGACTTTTTAATAAATTTATGTTATTCTAACTTTACTGACATAAATAAAGGTGCATGGAGGTTAGAATTTAATATCGAACTAACGGTCGGATTGAATATGTTTTCCGAGACACCCAGTTGTTTTAACGAAAGTAACTTCACGTAGTAATATAGATACAAAAGTTTTCAATTTAATAATATAATCCACGCTCTATACAAACAAATAAATAAAATTGGAGTGTCTGTTTGTAATATTAAAATAACCGTTTTTAACTAAATGCATGTTGGTGTATACATGGTACTTATACCAAAATAAGAATTTTTACAATTTTTGTCTGCTATCAGTCTGTTTGTTCCGTCTTATCTCTGAAACGGCTGCACCGATTTTGATGGGACTTTCATTGGCAGATAGCTAATGTAATAAGGAATAACTTAGGCTAATTTTATATTAGAAATTTTTCAACGTGGACGAAGTCATGGGCACAGCAATATAATAATAATATCGCTAGACGATCAAAACAATCACAAAACGATCTAACCCCAAAGTAAGCAAATTACATATTATATGCTTGTGTTATAGGTGATAGTCAACAATACTAATACATTGAAATACATATTGAAAAACTTTGTTTATGTACCTTTTTACACTGTCATTGATGTTTGCTTGTTTTAATGTAAAACGTAGTTCATGGAACAGTTATTTTCATTTTTTTAATGTAATTTAAATTCCTGACATTCCCGGATCTCGGGTGCATATTTCCCGGGATCGGAAATGAAAAATGTCCCGGGAATTTTCGGGAACGAGAACCCACGAACGAAACCCTAGTAGTGCAATGGCAGAACGGTCTGCCTGGGAGTATGGCAGATGGTTTATTCTTCAAAGATGGCCAGGATCAACATATTTCTTTCTACTACCCATACGAAATCGGGGCATGTCAGTAGTGTACAGATATAATATACCTACTTGCATCTCCTGGATTACTGACAAGCGAAGTTATTAGCATGTGGAAAATCCTTATCTAGCTCGTAAACATTATCTAATCATATCTGTTGGTGTTCTAATCATATGCATTGTTTAATTAAAATTAACATTTGTATAGTGTTAAGGAAACAAATGAATTTAGCTCGTTTCTAGACGGTTCAATAGTGTATCGTTAGAGGATGGGAGCATGGGCGTACCCAGGTACTGGGCCAGGGGGGGGCAACCATAAGATTTTAAGACTATATTTTTATCTACAACAGTACATAGTTAATAGAGAGGTAAACAATTTCCAGGGGGGCAGCTGCCCCTCCCTGCCCCCCCCCCCCCCCTCGGTACGCCCATGGATGGGAATTATAACTACTTTTATTTCACTTTCGCCTCGTGAAATTATAATTGTTTATGTCACTATTATGTCACGCGTGATAAAATATAACGACCGCTACATTTTATTAGTGAGGATTATTGTTGCAGTGGGTGCATTTTATTCCGTCTGATACTTGTCGAAGTAATAATGACCTGACATAGAGTTATTTATTCGATTACAATTTATAAGTGATTAATAAAGTGATATAACATTAGACTGAAACAATTCTCTCTTCTAGCTGGTGGCAAATGTTGTTGCTTTGTCTTTTTCGCACGATGGAATTCTGCGAATTGTAAGCTGAAGTAGTAGCTTGGCCCGCATGAAATTAAATAACGCTCGCCTTCTGTCTAACATACGTGGCACGTGAATTATGTTATAACGAGTGATATAACTAGTGATTCGTGAAATGTGCCATGCCTCAGCGTTACCGATTTCAGTATAGACTAATAGAGGCATGAGGTGTTGGGTTCGAATTTTGTGTCGGACAAGTCGGTGGAGTGTTTAGCAAATCTAATGACGAATCGATGGGGCTCGGTTCAATTTGTGTGATGAGCATAGATATCTGTATATCTGGGTTTGGGTATTTATTATATGGTAAAGTAGTCCGCTTAAACTAAACTATTTTGGCTGTTTTATTTTATCTAGTTCTGGCAGAATTGTGCAAATATCCAAACAAAGTTTTCCATAGCTTGTTTATTTGCGTAGACTACGAAATTAGCTCAACTTTGTTATTATATATGGAAACGTTAAACATTTAAACTTATATAAAATAAGTATAAACTTCTCAAAATAATGCCAATTGAAAACAGCCATTGTACCTACTTTTGAATATGATCCATAAAATTAGAAGAACATGCACTTATTGTAAAGAGTTGCAAAAGACAGAAGTTGAATTTTACCAGCACTGCAGCACATTCCAGGACTCTCTTTCTCCCTTTTTGCATTCTACATCTACATCACACTACTACAAACCTCATAACCTAGTTTTGGTTGATATGTTATATTCGCTAAGCTTTTACCTGCCATGGATGGGCACGTTGTTCAGACTTTTTTATAGAAGAGGGGCCAAACGGACAGGAGGATTACCTGGTGGTAAATAATAACCTCCGCACATAAACAACTACATTACCAGGGGTCTTGCAGTTGCGTTGCCAGCCTTTGCCTTAAGCTCTCTTCTTGAATGTTTCTAAGTTATGTCAAAATCTTGCAGGATGATTTGGATCATGTCTTATATCCGTCGCTCTATGAACTTTTGGTTTTTCTGTTACTTGATTCCCGCTTCTCTAAGTGCCTTTATTTTGTGTATATTTTAATACACATGCTTATATTGTGTTTTTCTTTGAAGATCAGTACATCTGGAACAAATTGAGCCATGGACGGAGGAAAATTAAGCTAGTTTGTAAATTAGACGACGCGATTTCAGTTTGATTAACAGGCATTGGTTGTGAAAAATACATTTTCATGTATCTTTTTCACAACCACAAAAAAACGTCAAAATTACTGCTAGAAAGGTTATACGTAAAACGCATCCTCTGTATAGGGTTACTGTCAGTGCCTAAATTCACAAATATTCTCCATTACGATAAACTTCGAAAACAGATTGAATAATTGGCCAAATCGCTACCAGCTCGCATTAACCGCCGTAAATGTGAAGATGTATATCCATATCATTGGCTGATAAGTGCATGTAGTTATTATCAATATCTCTCGCCTACAATATATGTGTGAGACACTCACAGTCACTACGTAGGCTCAACGTTCATATTTAAAACTTTCTTGTTAATTCGATTCAAAAAATTTGTAAGCCGGTTGGCCCTGTCGGACATCACTGAAGCTTCCCGCTAAATTGAGGTATTAAGGTAAAAGGAACAAAATCTATATATACGCAGAGCAAAAGCTATATAAGCATAGATTTTTTCGGAATTCACAAATCTAAAGTTTGTAAAAAGTGAAAACCTAGATATAATATGGCTACCGCACGGACCACTTGTTCATGATACTATCTTATCTGGTCTTTGTACAACCTTGTGTCCTTTTCATGCACAAGGCTGTGCATGAGTACGTTGGTGGTATCTATCATTTAATGCATACTTAAATAAACCAATATATATATATATATAAATATATATATATATATATATATATATATATATATATATATATATATATATATATATATATAAATATAAATATATAAATATATATATAATCATATATATATATATATATATATATATATATATATATATATATATATATATATATATATATATATATATATATATATATATATATATATATATATATATATATATATTTATATTTATATTTATATATGATTGGATTTGATTTATCAAGGTTCCAGGTCCAAGAAAAGCTCGGTTCCCAAGATATGGGTATGTAAAAAACCAAGCAAAGCTCGGTCAACCAGATATTATATATTATACTAGCTGACCCGGCAAACGTTGTTCTGCCTTTTTAACTACTCTTATTTTATTTCTATATTTTCTCACACTTTTAACCTTCCCTGGACTTCAACAATTAATTTAAAATAAAATTAGCCAAATCGGGTCAAGCCGTTCTCGAGTTTTCGCGAGACTAACGAACAGTAATTGATTTTTATTTTAATACATATAATAAAATCATAGGAAAGTCATGTATGTCCGGGGTAAACTCAAAAAGTCCTGCATGGATTTACTTCAAATTTTGCATGAATATTACTAACAGGTCGGGTCAACATATAGGCTACATATTATCACGCTAGCACCTACGGGGGAGGAGCTGTGCGGAGTAAACGAAGTCCGCGCGGAGTAAGTCGCGGGCAACAGCTAGTAAATTTACCTATATATATATATATATATATATATATATATATATATATATATATATATATATATATATATATACTGTCCTACTTATATGTATACATACAATATACATGGATCCGCGCTTGCCATCAGAGGCATCAGCTTGTTTCCTATCTTAGGGCGCATATTTGATTCGCAACGAAACCTTCATGTTTTCAAGTTTTTTCCAGACCAAATAACGTAATAATGTGAGCCGATATTACAGTTTTCTTGGTTATTCCATTTACCGCAAGTTCAAAATTTGACCGGCAAACGACTGCGCGCGAGGATTTATAGTGTTTTTAAAATAATGCTTCGACATAGGTACCTAAATGAATTCATATTATAACAGCCTGAAAAAAAATCAGTATTCACGGGACAAATTACACTTACTGATCTAACCCCAAAGTAAGCAAATTATTTGCTTGTGTTACGGTTGTTAGTCAATGATACTAATACATAGAAATACATATATACTACCTGACCCGGCAAACGTTGTTTTACCATATAAATTATTTAATTAAAAAATAAGGGTTGGTGATAGAAGGGTAAAAATTTAGAGTTGTATGTATTTTTCAATGCTGAATCATAAAAAATAAAAATAAATTTTTTTATCCATAAAATAAAATAAAAAATTGGGGTGGACAACCCTTAACATTTAGGGGGATGAAAAATAGACCTTGGCCGATTCTCAGACCCACTGAATATGCATACGAAATTTCATCAAAATCGGTCAAACCATTTCGGAGGAGTACGGTAACTAACATTGTGACATGGGAATTTTATATATAAGAAGTACTGGAATATATTTAATAAACACCCAAACCCGGAAATACAAACATATATGCTCATCACATAAATGCTTGTTCCCATCGGTGATCGAACCCGAGCTCCGTCGATTGCGTAGTCAGGATCACTAACCGCTCGACCAACTGGCGTTCATCATTCGGGGAAACATTCATATGCGAGCCCATCTCGCACTTGGACGACTTTTCATTTTATTTCTTAATCTATATTAATAATTTAGTCAAGGGTTACGGTAAACTCAATTTCGATTGAATTTAGAATTGAGTTTCGAAGGTTTCGACCTTACCTTAAATTGTTACAAAGTGTAAAAAATATAATTTGAGTCGACAACATATATCCGCAAAATTCGGATTGTCGAGTATTTTGTTAAAATAGTGATTAAAAATTCTAACCGTGCTGACAGACAAATCGGCCATATTTCTTTAAAGGTTACAAAATAAATATTATGTGGTGTAGATGACGTGAGGATTTATTAAAGTAGCATAGAACCTGAGCGCAGATTATCGTGAAACTTATTTCTCTTCGTTCATAAAAAAGTAGAAATTAAAAAATATTAAATAGCAACACTATCATATTGTCTTTATTAAACCAACGTAATAGTTGAAAGAAGACGTCACTACAGTGTTGCTAATTTTTAATGCCTAGATACTATTTGAGTAAGTATATATAAGAATGCGTATTATGAGACTTCCGAGCGAAGCCGGGTTTTCATCTAGTATCATTTATATCTACATATATAAAAATCAATTGCTGTTCGTTAGTCTCACTAAAACTCAAGAACGGCTGAACCGATTTGGCTAATTTTGGTTTTGAATTAATTATTGAAGAGGGAAGGTTTAAAAGGTGAGAAAATATAGAAAAAAATAAGAGTAGTTAAAAAGGCAGAACAACTTTTGCCGGGTCAGATAGTAATGAAATAAACAAGCAGATGGATCTCCTGATGGAAAGAGACAACGATTGCCTACAAACACTAAAAATGTTAATGGTGTGGTGTTATCCTTGTGGCGAGGTTTAAATATCACATGCATAATTTTATCGATCGTTTTTTTCTCCCGAAACACGACAATGACAAGCACTAATGCTATTTTGTCAGGAATAGGTGAGGCGGTGGTACCAGACCCGGGCGAGCCAATGCAATACTCTACCACCTAGTAGCCACGATGGTAGTGACTCGCACAGCCAACCGTTCTCCTCTTAGGAACTGTTTTGCAGAACAGTCTATTCTTCCAAAGAGAACCGAACCGAACCAACGCGGGGACCTTATTTGACACATATAATATACACGTGTATAATATTTTGTTTTTGATGAAAATCTGTTGTCTATCATATATTTCAAAAGTTTGGAAAATCCAAAAGTGCACGTTGCAACGTAATTTTTTTCTTTTAATTATTTATTACAAAAAAAAAACAGATCCGAATGAAGTGATTTTTAATAGGGATCTATTCTGAGTGGATTAGATAATATTGATAATGAAATAAAGTTGAATACATATTTTTTTTTCAAAATTCAATATTTCAACCTACTACGTATTTACAGACATAAAATAATCAACTGACGGCCATCAAAATTTTTAACTTCCCGCTAAATATGTAGATAAATAAGGAAGTTACTGATTTTGCCCCGATTTTCAAAAATCGAGTTGTCACCAGATGTCCACGTTTTGAGGTTCTAGGAATCTTTTCCGACTATTTTCACGATGACGTCAGTATGTCTGTATGTATGTATATGTGTGTGTGTTTGTGCCTGTGTGTGTGTGTGTAGGTGTGTGTGTATGTGTGTATGTAAGCATCTCATAATTTTTGTACGGCTGAACCGATCGAAACGCGGTTGATGGCATTCGATTGGATTCCGCTCAACTTAGACTTCCTGAAAATTTTAACCTGAAAAAAAATTTTGGCGAAACAGTATTTTTTTTAATATAATTTTCCGATTAATGTATCGATTGAGTACAAAAACTAATCAGCTTGGTATTTTACGATATTATAGTACTAACAAAATTACGTGAGATGGCATTTCAAGATTCAAAATCTAATGTAATGTTAAAAAGTTACAGCTTTTGACATATCAAAATTACGTCATTTTAGCAAAAATTCTTTATATTTTTGAAATAATTTTCAGGCTAATACACAGATTGACTTAAAAATCGAATAAGCTTTTCTCCTTTAAAAACTACGTCAAATACCGTTTATTGGATCAAAATCGGTCATTTTGTTTGGGATTTATTAATGATGAAAATATTTAAAAAAAAAATGTTTTTTGACATTGCTACGAAATTTTTCAACCTATCAATTATTTAGGTAAAGCAATATTTTAGATTTCAAAAATAGAGTGTTCAAATCATATTCGTTATAACTACACTTATTTTTTTCTATATTTTCTCACCTTTTAAGCCTTCCCTGGACTTCAACAATTAATGCAACACCAAAATTAGCCAAATCGGTTCAGCCGTTCTCGAGTTTTAGCGAGACTAACGAACAGCAATTGGTTTTTATATATAGAAGAAGTCGCTGCTATCAGCTAGTTCTGCTATATACTTCAATAAAAACTAAACGCAAGTCATTATCGCAAAGATCATATAAACAGGTTAAGATAAAATCAAGTAAAGAACACATAACGTATTGGAGTGCAATAAACTCACAGAGCTAATGCTGTGCAAATTGTAATAATTTTTCCTCAATTCACGCTTTCAACAGTTCATGAGTTTTATTGAAAACTGAAGTTTTTATAGCCAAGTGAAAAAGTGCTGCCTAGCGACTATCACTATCGATATTAATAAAAAATATCTTTACGCCCATGTCCCTGAAGGGGTAGGCAGAGGTATAACAAGTCCACCTACGATTAGCAGAAGATACTTGGTCCCACAAATGACAAGCCTATCGCTAACCGGGCACTTCAGTTCCAGGCAGACGCCCGATCCGGGAATCGAACCCGGGACCTCATGTGGTCAACGCCAATGCCGAACCGCTAGACCACTGAGGAGATCTATCTGTATTAATGGGTGCAGTAAAATCTTTGTAACCCTATTTCTTACAATAACTGGAACTATAGAGTATGAAATTTGGTACAGCTAAGGTCTACATTGTGAAGGACTGCAGAAACCTAATATTTATATTAATAATTTCGTCAAAGGTTACGGTAGACCCAATCGAAACCTTACCTAAATTATAAAGCGTAAAAAAATAATAATTTTGAGTCGACAACATATATCCGCAAAATTCGGATTGTCGAATATTTTGTTAACATAGTGATTAAGAATTCTAACCGTGCTGACAGACAAATCGGCCATATTTCTTTAAAGGTTACAAATATGTGGTGTAGATGGCGTGAGCATTTAATAAAGTATCGTAGAACGGAGCGCAGATTATTTTGAAACTTATTTCTCTTAGTTCATAAAAAAGAATAGAAATTAAAAAATAGCAACACTATAGTGTTGTCTTTATTAATCCAACGTAATAGTTGAAAGAAGACGTCACTACAGTGTTGCTACTTTTTAATGTCTACTATTTGAGTTAGTACCTATATAAGATTGCGTATTATGCATTGGTATTATGAGTGCGCTTTTCTCAGCACTTTCTGCCTCGCGCTACTCCTTTGTGGAATCAATTACAAAATTACGGGATTTTTCCGAACGGTTACAAAAGCGTAGTAATTTTTAAAAGGCAACGCAACTGCAAGACCCCTGGTATTGCGGATGTCCATGGGCGGCGGTAATCACTTACCACCAGGTGCACCTATTGTTCGTTTGCCTCGTACGCCTCTACTATAAAGAAAAATCGATGGAGGAGAAAAACCTCTTTTTTCGAAATGGCTATTACAGTTGAGTTGTTACTGCGTCACCGACTTTTTGGGTGAGCAGAGTGCCCGGCCAAAACTTAAATTAATATTGGGTCTATAAGCGCCCGTGCTAAGGGCTGTCTCCTGTGAGACCGGACCTCGGCTTAGTGTAGCGTTCGGACTAATAGTGGTGGGTGGAATCGTGGCATCTGAATCTGTGTTGTTGTTTGTGGTAATAGGGTCATCGGGATACAAGATACATTTATTACCCTTGAGTTATAAGATAAGGCATAGGTGTCTTGAACAGTGATTGAAATTCAGTCACTGTTCAATTTACTCAAAACCAAAGACTTTATTTTATTTTTGTTTTTTTATATCATAAGATAGCAAACAAGCAGATGGGTCTCCTGATGGAAAGAGTCAACCATCGCCTATAGACACCAAAGATGTTAATGGTGCGTTGCTATCTTGTGGCGAGGTCTAATGCCACATGCATAAGTTTACCGGCTACCTTACCCTCCAAACCGGAACACGACAGCGACAAGCACTGACGCTATTGCGGCAGAAATAGGTAAGGCGGTGGTACCAGACCCGGACGAGACAATGCAGAACTCTACCACCTAGTAGCCACGATGGTAGTGACTCGATAGCCAATCGGTCGCCTTTTACGACCTGCCTGGCAGAACGGCAGTTGGCCTATTCTACAAAGGAGGCCGGGACCAACACAAATAGATAGGAGCCGATTCTCAGACCTACTGAATATGCATATAAAATTTCATAAAAATCGGTCGAGCCTTAAGAGGAATATGGTAACTAACTTTGTGACACGAAAATTTTATATATAAGAAAATGATGCAATTTTTGAAACTATAGCAGAGTGCTAAGTGTGAGTTTTTCTTTTCGCATTCGATCGTGAGCGCGTTTCGAGTTTACTAGGAATTTGTATGTGATTTGTACAGCGCCACCTAGTAGTAAACGTGAGAAACCAGTTTACCACTAGATGGCGCTGTACAAATCACATACAAATTCCTAGTAAACTCGAAACGCGCTCACGATCGAATGCGAAAAGAAAAACTCACACTTAGCACTCTGATAGGAAAGAAGTGCGGCTAGCGGCACTATAGCTAGAGGTTTTTTTTTATCATAGAATACCTAACAAGCAGATAGTTCTCCGGGAAGAAATAGTCGACTATGGTCTACTGCCACATCATCTCGCTTAAAATAAACAGCGTGTCAAAGAAACGAGATATAAGTTCTTCTTACAGGTCAAGCCTCTCTTCTGGCGCGACGCGTCTCACGCTTGACTTATGTGTCCTTATCTTTAACGAGCATGTGTACTATCAAAGATACAGGTTGTTCCAAAAATGTTAATAGGTTTGTAATTTGTATCCACTAAAAATGAACTGAATATATTATTGTAGTTTTTAATGATTAATTATGAAATGGAAATAACAAAAAACTGAAATATTTGTTATTTAAAAGTCAAGAATTAATATATTTTTAAGATATAATTTCGGCAAATTAAAAATAGATATGAAGTATCACTTAACTAACGCAGTAAACGCAAATCTTGAAGTTTTACGTCACACCGTAGTAAAACATAATCTTGATATCGTCATTTTCATAGAAACCACAGAGAATCACGGCGTGATGTCATTAGGACGCCATGACATTCCACAGTGTTTTTGCGGTAAATTTGAATTTCAATTTTAAAATGCAAAATTTGTTTTTGGTTAATATACTTAATAAGATAAATTATTAAACAGATTTTCAAATTTAGCCAACTAGCCTGTTACTAATAACTTTTCCCCCATATTAGTCCGGACCCACTTCGAAAAATAAAGCATCTGCCATTCTTTCCGGCAGTTCGTAAAGGACAAACGATTGGAACAACATGTCACTACCATCATGGCTAATAGGTGGTAGAGTTCTGCAACACCCCGGGTCTGATACATCGCCTTACCTATTCCTAGTGCATTAGTGTTAGTGCTTGTCACTGTAGTGTTCCAGTTTGGAGGGTAAAATAGCCAGTAAACTTATGCATGTGGCATTACCATCCACCACACGGATAGCAATGCACCATTACAAATTTGGTGTCTAAATGCGATAGTTTCTCTTTCCATTAGAAGAGCCATCTCATTCTTTGTTATCCTATTATATATAAAACAATATAAATAAGCTCATAATTCTATATCATAATCATATATCGCAGTATAAAATTCCTCTGTATCAACCAGGAAAGCCATATAAAAGATTCTTGGTATCATAAACTGAGATCTTTCAAACTTTATATCAATATATGCATGTGTAAAAAATGTCCACATACCTTGAGAAGGACGTCGGAAAAGTTGCTCGAAACAGCTGATCACGACACAAATACAACAGATACGTTCGCTCTGTGGAGCACCAAGCTCAAGTCTGTTCGCGTTCCGTAATTAGTTTAGGAGGCGGGACGCTGGCCGCGCCTCACACCATAACACCGCATTTTTATGCACTATAATACAATAATAATATTCATTCTTACTTGTCCTACTTAGTAAACAAACACACGATAAAATAATAGGTACACGAAGAGTATACAATACTATGTAATACAGATGAAACAATAAAAGTTCAAGATGTCAAATTTTTTTTTTATAGTTAGAAACAAGATTTTATGCTATATTTACTTTAGTTAAAAAAGTTCAGGGAAAAAATACAAAATGCCTTGTTCAATTTCCTTAATAAAATTGCTACCCATCACTATATAATGTGTGCAATAGTAGGTCCATTGCCTAAAAATAGAGTTGTAAAATATTCAGGCAAAGATAAAAATATATGTATTTCTACCCATTACTTATTTAATAATGGGTGTAGTGTCTTACCTCCGTTTATCACTGTAGGAATAGTAAAATCAGCTCTATTTTTATATTATATTAATAAATAAATGAAATGCCTTTAATTCAAGTATTTAATAAGTAATACAACTTTATAAATTTTTGTCTATACCTAGATAAAACATGATTCTTTTTTCCACAATAATTAGTGTTTTCATTGTACAAAAACTTCAAATTAACACGGTATGGCGATTGGCAAAAGTGCAATTAATTATCGTAAGCATTGTTGTATCGTAAGCGTAAAATGTTTTTAATAATATAGTATTTTCTATAAATATATTGATATTATTTTTATATATTAATATAAAAATAATAACGATATACAAAACATAAAACTTTTTGTCTTTGCCTCAATTTTTCATGACTCTATCTTTATCTAGAATTTAATATTTTTCATTACGAAACACTCAAAAATAACATAATTAATGATAAAAATACAGTGTGCATCAGATTTAGAATTTATTTGTCTACATGTATCACTAAATTCAATTTCGAAACCACAACAATTCATATATATATATATATATATTATAACGCACTATACACTATAATAATAAATCGATTTGCAAAATCTAAACTAAACATCAAGGTTAGTTTTTATAACACACTGTATAAAGTTATATTTAATAATTGTTTACCAAATAAGACAAGTAAAGATTACTGATAAACGAACACTTATTCCGTATTCACGTAAAATGAACGTCTGTCCCACAAGAAGCCCTCTTAATGAATGTTCTTATCAAAACTGATTAAATTATTTACTTAGAGGCAGTTAATGGTTGTTAATCCCAGATAACAAATGGAAATTTACATTTGCATAATAAAATTCTTTTTTGAAATGTAGCGTTGACGTTATATTATTATGTCACTATTAAGATAAACGCGGAAATAATTTCGCTACATTAGAACCTATACAATTAATATGTCATATAGGTTCTAATGTAGAGAAATTATAACGAAACACTACTATGCGCAATTAGTAATTACTAGCGCGCGTGAAAATACATGAAACCAATTTTAATAAAGTCAGAAAAAAGTTGACACATCAATGATTTAGTGATATTTTTAGTAGAAACGCAGGATGCGTTTCAGTTCAGAGATAAGAGTTTTTGAGTTTTACGTAACAATATATTGTGTCCCATTGACGGTTTGTCATTAATTTGGTCATTTGTCATATCATAAGCTTAAATATTTAAGTACCGTATATTTTTGTGTTGTTTTTGTTAAACTTTTATTAGAAGAAGCCTACGATCCAAAAAGAAGCCTCCTTAATTCCATTTCTAGAATGGTTAACACGTGTGACTTCCTAAGTTTACTCGACACTGGCAGAATTCTCTGATAATTGCCATTCGTATAAAGAAGAAGAAGAAGAAGAAGCTTAAATATAATAAATTAGAGTTGTAATCGTGGGTGAAGTTGAATTTTAAATAAATACATGTATTTAGTGAACACATGAAGAAAATCAGAAAAAAATCTGTAAACTGGTTGATCCTGCAGACCATCCTTGAAACTTCCCACTATATTGAGATATATGATGAAAGTACACGCACGTGCACAAAAATAACGCTAAAGGAGAATCCAAAATTGTCGAATGTATCAAATTGTACAGAGAATTGCAGTCTCTATGGAATGTTAAAAGCAAAGAATATCATGGCCCAGAAAAAAAGCAGCTTACGGAACATTGTTGTCTAATTTAAAAACAACAAAGGAAAATATCGGCACGTGAGACTCGAACCCAAGACCATCTCCCTCAAGCCGGGACGCTCTGCCACTGAGCTAGTGTCGACGGGGTCGACGTGGCGAAATTCTTCTTTGTTATATGATCGATTACGTCGATTGTACTGATCGCTAGATATACATACGTATAATTAGTTAAATAAGTTCATCGTTACAGATGAAATTCGCATTTAAAATTTTTTGATCAGTACTTACGTGATTTTTAATTATTTTTAGTTTTATAGCTTTTTTGTTGTCATCCCGAGCTTGGGAAACTTGAAAAACTTTAAAAATAACAAAAAAAATATCGACACGTGAGATTCGAACCCGCGACTATCTCCCTCAAGCCGGGACGCTATGCCAGTGAGCTAGTGTCGACGGGGTCGACGTGGCGAAATTCTTCTTTGTTATATGATCGATTACGTCGATTGTCTGATCACGGGGTGATCACCAAGCACGGGGTGAGTGAATGTGAATTTCATTTGTAACTAGCTATTGTTAATTTAACTAGCTATATGTATGTATATCTAGCGATCAGTACATTCGACATAATCGATCATATTATTAATCGATATATACATATACATACATATGTATGTATATGTATGTATGATGTAATACTAGCTGCAGCATGCAGCCCGCTGCATTATAAAAGTTTTTGGGAAATCCCGCGGGATCACCTTATTTTTCGGGATAAAAAGTAGCCTATGTGCTATTCCAGGTCATAATCTACCTGTGTGGTCAATTTCATTCAAATCCGTTCAGTAGTTTTTGCGTGATTGAGTAACAATTATCCATCCAAACATCCAAACTTTCACATTTATTAGATTAATAAAGATCGTTGGAATTGGATAATATTTAAGCATAATAATTAGTAATCTATTTAGGGGTCCAAGCACGCGTAGATACTAAATTTTGTAAGCGTATGTATGTTTATATGTTACTAGCTGAGCCCGCGACTTCGTCCGCGTGGAAAAATTAAAAAAAAATAGCCTAAGGCAGTGTTCCGCAAACTGTTTGTGCTCAAGGTACATCTAGGAAAACTAAAATTGTTGGTGGTACACTACAAATTAAAAGTTCGTTTTTAAGTACTATTAATCAACATTTATTCTCAATCAACAAACCCAAACTTTAAATTTCAGAAAAGGTATTTAATGCGAAATATGAGACTGTTTAATTGAGGATAGACGGTCTAAAATTTGGAGTAATCGTTGACAGGGCTGCTCTCATTTCTTCGTCGGTCGTCCTGAGGCGTTCCCTTTTTTTGGTTTTTATTGTGGTAAGAGTCGAAAATCCTAATTCACTCAAATAGGTCGTTGCAAATGGCAAAAGCATTGCAACAGCATGCTTCGAAAGCAGAAGATATTGCATTCGCTCGCGTGATTTATGCAGGTATTTTACTTACCCTTACTGACTTACTAAAATATTTTTATAAGATAACCTTATTTTTCCGCGGCACACCAACTAATCATCACGGCACACCAGTGTGCCGCGGTACACAGTTTGCGGAACACTGGCCATATCAGCTATCTTTCAGTGAAAGTCCCGTCAAAATCGGTCCAGTCGTTCCAGAGATTAGCCGGAACAAACAGACACAGACAAAAATTCTAAACAATGTTATTTTGGTATACGTACCGTGTATACATCCATATGCATTTAGTAAAAACGGTTATTTTAATATTACAAACAGACACCCCAAATTTATTTATTTGTATAGATGGCGTCAACGCTTGCATTTCTTGCAGATAAAATTGCCCTTACACACATCAATTGATTTTTTTTTGGTAAATCTATCATATCCGAATTCCGGGTACACTTTAAATATCAAGTCTTTAATGTTGGTTACGATTTCACGAAGGTCTTTACCTATGTAAAATTTTTTTGTAGCCTGATTCAGGATTTTTCCCTAAGTAACCACTAACCAATCAATATGATCTTGTTTGGAAAATTTGTGCTTCTTCTACCTAAATGATTGCTTATGTTGGTATACCTACAGCTTCAAAAATTAAACAGTTTTCCACAATGGGAAAGATTTAAAGCAAGATTTAATAATATTAAAATACACAAAATAGATCGAATATTCAACTACTACAAAGTAAAGTGATTTTTTTCAAAGAAGGAAAATCCAACGTTCCGTATCAAAGAAGTCTATTGCGAAAGGAGCCGGTCACATGTCTACTCCGCGCGGGCCGCAGAGGTTAAAGGTATATGATTCCACCCATGTACCTTAAAAAAACCGGCTAATTGCGAGTCGAACTTGCGCATTAAGGGTTCCGTACCATAATCTATAAAAAAACGGCAAACAATCACGTTTGTTGAATGGGAGCCTTCTTAATATTTATTTTATTTTAATTATTTATTTTTAAAGTGATTTTATGCAAATGCAAAAGGGAGTTTATGCAAAAAAACACGTTTGTTGTATGGTGGTCACCCTTAAATATTTATTTTATTCTTTTTTTAGTTTTAGTTATTATACATAAATAAAAGGCAACATAAATACCTACATAATCTGTGAAAATTTCAACTATCATGGTTCATGAGATACAGCCTGGTAACGGACAGATAGATAGACGTACAAACGCACGGACGGACAGTGGTGTCTTAGTAATGGGGTCCCGTTTTAAACTTTGAGTATGGAACCTTAAAAAATATAGTAAAGCCAATGCTCTCACAGTTCGGCTCTTCTCGGCAATGTTCGGTTCTCGTTCGGCGGTCAGAGTAGTGCGCCGCATCGTGCACACTGCACACAGCCTTTCGGTTAATACCTAGATAGTACCTAGGTATGTTGAGTTATTTTCGTTTTACATTTTTTTTAAACTATGCATCTAAATAACGTAGTATAAGAGCCAAAGTTTGTCTTCCTAAGATCTTCGTGTTGATGAAGTACTTTTCGTTATATGATAAGGATTAAAATTCACCTATTAATTTTCTATAATTTTTCGACTCAAAATTCCTTATTGTGTTGTTATAAGATATATATATATATATATATATATATATATATATATATATATATATATATATATATATATATATATATATATATATATAGTGTCGTGGACTTTTTTGTGCATCTACTAAAAACCAATATATTTGTAGTACATTGTACTTACGTGTACTTAAGCATTACGCCAGCAAGCGCACGCGGATACAGCCGTTCGATACCGCTTTTTCTTCCGACTTATTTTACAAATATCGATATTTTAACTACGCTAAGAATAATTGTAACGTAATCCTCATGAATGTAGCTATCATTAAACATACACATAATTTTTTTTTCAATCCGACTTGTAGTTCCAGGAATTAGCATTTAGCGCATTCAATGAACAAACAAACGTTAAAATACTCGTATCATATCATCCATACTAATATTATAAAGGCGAAAGTAACTCTGTCTGTTACGCTTTCACGGCCAAACCACTGAATATCCCGGAAATCCCATGGGAACGGGATCTATGCGGGTTTTTATTTTAGAATTTTTTCCACGCGAACAAAGTCGCGGGCACAGCTAGTATCATAATAAAGTAATTCTAAACTCAACGATTTAATTACATGTATATGTGTTTCAATACGTTAGCGCGATGTATTTTCGTGCAGCGCCATCTAGTTAATGTGTTCTACGTTACGCTTTATGCTCCGATATCTTTCGATTAATTTTATTTCCTGTGGGAACGAAATATTTTCCCGCGATAAAAAGTAGCCTATGTCCGTTCTCGACGTCTTATCTATGTTTATGCCAAATTTCATCAAAATCGGTCCAGTGGTTTAAGCGTGAAAGCGTAACAGACAGACAGACAGACAGACAGACAGACAGACAGACAGACAGACAGAGTTACTTTCGCATTTATAATATTAGTATAGACTAGTATGGATAGTATGGATTGTATGTTTGCCCATGAACTTCTCGGGAAATAAAAGCCTTATCGAGCTTAATTCTTCTTGGTTTAAATTAGGTATATTCAAACTTAGGGAACAATCAAAATTTCATCGAAATCCGTTCAGTAGTTTAAGCATGGTTGAGTAAAAATTTATTTTTATAAAAACTTTTACTCTTTGGTGTAACAAACATTCATCCAAACATTTCTTCTCCAAACAAATCTTCAATTTATGAGTATAATATGTGACAGTAAATATCCACGTCCTTATCGGTTAAATATAATCAATAGATATTTATCCATATACACATATAAAAGCCAAAAGTGACTGGCTGATGTATCAACGTAGGTACAGGATAAACCCTTAGGGTTAGATACTTGAAATTTCGCACACGTATTTATCTTGTAATGTAAGCATCCACTAAGAAAGGATTATTAAAAATTCAACCCCGAAGAGGGTGAAATATGCAATAAAATTTTGTATGAAACTTTTTATTCCCTGGGCATATTTGCATGAAATTTCGTATTTAGAATTGAGTACAAAAAAATAATGAATTACCTATTTAAACATTTTTCAAAATTTGATCTCTAAGAGTGTAAAATAAGGGAAGTAGCTTATAAGGGAAGGTTAAATAAGTTCTAAAGTAAATATGCGAGCGAGTGAAGCCACTAGTGACACCTAGTTGCTAAATAAATATTGTCACGCCGGCCGGCCGCCGGCTAAAAGTGTTATTAGGAATTTTTCGAGGTTCTTCTCGTAAATCTAAGTCTCAGTATTAACACTAGAGGTTTGTAACCCCGGAGGTACTGAATCAAACATTCTGATTTCGGCCCGGATACGATAAGCTTATTTTTTCCTTAATATCCTTATCGTCTCCGCGGAATTATTTATTTCACCAGAATGGTGAGCGACTGCATACTGCGATTACAATGAGAGAGAGAGAGAGAGTGTGTGTGATACGTGACAAGCGATAATCAACCTAAAAACTACTTACATTTCATAGTATTGTGAAATTCGTGGGAGCGAGAAAAATATTTATATAGAAAAACGTTCATTTCAAGATACGATCACAGAATATGATACGCTGCAATATAATGAGGACGAAGTGAAGCAAAGGAATAAATAAGGTGAATCATATCCGTGCCTGGAGCCAGAATAAGTGATTAAATTCGCCACAGGGAATAAAAATTACCCACCGCTAATTAGCACAGAATACTGGAGACTAACAGAAGTCAATGTACATACAAGTAATATTCGAGTGACGTACATATAGACACCTCTCACGGACGCGATATCTCGGAATAGTTTGGACAGTTTGTTCCGATACGTTGACGTCTGTTACTCTCCAGTATTCTGTAGTATTAGCTTGGAGTCTGATGGTGGTGGCGTGTACGAACACGTCAAGCAGTAGTTCCTAGTTACAGCTACAATAAGCGATAATCGTTCTCAGGTCGGTAAATTTTTTTCTGTTGGCCCGGGCCCATTTAAAGAACTCTACCACCTAGAAGCCACGATGGTAGTGCCTTGCATAGCCAATCGTTTGCCTCTTAAAACTGCCTGGCAGAATGGCAGATGTCCTGTTCTTCAAAGGAGCCCAACAACGCCACGGCAAGAGCCCGGGCAAAAGCGCGTACTAATACCGGGAAATTGAAGAATTAAAAAAAAGCTACGAGCTGATAAAGAGAAGAACCATCGCCTATAAGATGTTAATGTTGCGTTGCTATCCTTGTAGCGGGGTTGGAATACCACATACATAATTTCTTCGCCGTGTTGGTCCCGGCCTCCTTTGAAGAATAGGCCAACTGCCGTTCTGCCAGGCAGGACGTAAAAGGCGACCGATTGGCTATCGAGTCACTACCATCGTGGCTACTAGGTGGTAGAGTTCTGCATTGTCTCGCCCGGGTCTGGTACCACCGCCTTACCTATTCCTGCCGCAATAACGTCAGTGCTTGTCGCTATCGTGTTCCGGTTTGGAGGGTAAGGTAACCGGTAAACTTATGCATCTTGCATTAAACCTCGCCACATGATAGCAACGCACCATTAACATCTTTGGTGTCTATAGGCGATGGTTGACTCTTTCCATCAGGAGACCCATCTGCTTGTTTGCTATCTTTTGATATAAAAAAAAAATAACCGGCTACGTTACTCTTCCAACCCGAACACGACAGACATGCATAGACGATATTGGGGCCGGGATAAGTAAGGTGGTACATTGGTGACACGTTGCAGAACTACACCAAAAAAAAAGAAAAAAAAAGTATCTTCACGCCCATATCCCCGAAGGAGTAGGCAGAGGTACAACAAGTGCACCCACGATTAGCCGAAGATACTTGGTCCCATAAATGTGATAGGTGGCAAGCCTATCGCCAACCGGGCACTTTCCAATCCCGGGCAACTTTGAGTTTCTCAGAAAACTGAAATAACACTTTTTTTTTAAAGTGCCCGACCCGGGAATCGAACCCGGGACCTCATGTGGTCAACTCCAAAGCTGGACCACTAGACCACAGAGGCGATTACTACCTCAGAAGAGAGAAGAACTACACCACTTAGTAAAAATACCTGAAATTGGGTAAGGGTTGAGGGTATTGAATAAAAAAACACATCTTAATATTGATTAACATTTTATTATCTATAGTGCGAATGTAAATATCAATGTAACGCTATATCGGTTAAATATAATCAATACTTATCACTAGATAATATTATATTGCTAGATAAATTGACTATATTTGAATAAATTTAAATATTATGTAAGGATTGGTTCAGATAAGTTTCTTTGTTATGTAATACTAGCCGTTTACCGTGTCATATCCCGCGTAGTTCCCGATCCCGCGGAAAAATTATAATTAAATAAAGTCTATGTTGCTCAAAAATAATTTAACTTTCTATTGGAAAGAATTTTTAAAGTCGGTTCTGAAGTTTCAGATATTACATCTCACAAACAAACTTACAAACGTTACCTTTTTAAAATAGGGTATAGAAGTAAGCTGAACCACTGAAAGTTCTATATAAAAAGTATTAAAAAAGAACAACAAATCAATCCATCAGTAAGAATAAATAACATGGGAACAATTTGTTTTTCCGGAATAAATGAAGCCTTCGTATTAAATCTAGATATATACTGTATTGTCCACTCGCCGGATATATACTACCTATTTAAGAAATAACATACAAATTCGTCCAACTGTTTCAGCATGAAGAAGTTCCAAAGTACACATACATAAACTTTCACAATAAATAATCCCTATAGCCTACAAGGAACAAAGTGATAATATAAGATATTGAAAAATTTAGGGCACCTCTTATACTGATAAAGTAAGGATATCTTCATTTCTCGCGTAACCCACGTTGTTTGGAGTTTTTGGATATGACTAAAAAATATTGCTGGTTTTTTAAACCAATTTTTTGAATATGGAATCCGTTTGTAAATAAAAAATAAATCAGGAAATAGTAAAGTATTAAGCTCTAAAGTGCTGTTTTTTGTTAGAGTAAATTGGTGGTCGAGTGGTTAGAGACCCTGACTACGCAATCAACGAGGCTCGGGTTCGATCCCCGACGGGGACAAGCATTTGTGTGATGAGCATAAATGTTTGTATTTCCGGGTTTGGGTGTTTATTATATATATTCTAGTATTTATATATGTATTTCTATGTATTATTAGTATCGTTGACTAACACCCATAACACAAGCAAATAATTTGCTTACTTTGGGGTTAGATCAGTAAGTGTAATTTGTCCCGTGAATTATTATTATTATTATTATTATTATTTCCCTTGTAAAATACTAACATTAAAATGACCCTCTTTTGATTATATTGAAAAATCTGAGTGAAACATTATTTTTAATACTTAAATGTAAATATACAGTGTATAAGGAAAACCCTGTCCGATCCGAAAGAGGCATATAGGTAGGTTAAAGGCATTACTGAAAAAATATTAAAATGACTATTTCTGAAAATAAAGAAGATATCGTTTTTGTAATATTCGTATTTTACTTATATCTCCCTAGAGTTAAGCAAATATTTTAAAAATGACAACACTTTGTCGCTGTTGGTATCATTGTTTCACTTTGGCGGCCTTCGCACAAACACCGTGCAAAGGCGCGGTATTCGTTTCTCGGCTTTTTACAAACAAACTTTAAACGTGTCACATACGCGCCGCGTATCCTTCGGTAGCATCTGACTTGCGCGGCATTCTTTATATATATAGGTGTTGTCGTATTTAATGTATGAAATTACCATTTAAGATTACTTTTTTATTGGGAAAACTAATTAATTGATATCCATAAAATAATTACACGTATGTAACCGTATTACGGTACCAAATAACACCTTTAATTATCCGACAGGGTTTTCTTTACACACTGTATATAAAAAAAAGCATACATAAGTAACATGCATAAATTTGAGGGTGCCAAGGAGGTAAAAAAAAATTCGCACAATCAACTCCTCAACAAGCTTATAATTAAATATTAGATTATAAGGAAAGAAAGATTAGGGAAGATTAACGAACTAAAGTCTTATCTGAACCACCGTTTGATTTTAAGAAATCTAGATAAAAATATAGATATCAAAATGGCCAGTTATTGTTTTTTAGTCTTGTTAGTAAAACGCAGTGTATAACTACGGTGTTTCTCACACTGCAAACGTGAGAAACATCGTGCACGGAGAGACATCGTAAGCACAGAATACTGGAGTCTTAAGACTAACAGAAGTCAATGTACATACAAGTAATATTCGGGCAACGCACATATAGGACACAGACGTGATTTCTCGTAATATATATAAAGGTGCTTCGACACTTGTGACAATTTACCGAACATTATCCCGTGACAGTATCAGTCACACGTGTCAGTACAGTTTATTGTGGACGTATTTTGTTACGCGAACAATTGCCACAAGCTGCAGTATGGTTCAATCCATTCCGAACACTGAAAGAAACTGCTGAACACAGAATAAACGGCAGGACAATGTACGGAGTTACGATTTACTAGTCAGGTCCAGTATGGATGCTGTTTTTTGTACTGTCACGCATCTAAGCGACGTGTTACAAGCCGATCAATCGAAAGTCGGTTTTTTTTTTCAAAATATTTTCACTACTGTCCGCGGACAAGGAGACGTCCACACTTGCATTATGACACGAATCAAAGTACGCCCGATGACACAGATACAGACACGGGGTAGGAGTGGATCAAGTCGTGACATGGTCCGGGTCAATACGTCACCCGCCCGCACCTCGCCGACGTTTATTCACGCAGCGCATGCTATAAACATCGTTGTATACATTGTTTAGTTTTGTATTGACACGATTGATTATTTAGGCATGGAGTGGATGCCATGTAGCGATGCCATGCCACGCGATCTAGTTCGACAGCATGTGTCTACACTTGTAACATTTCATCGTACATGGCTTGTGACCGTGTCAGTAAAATCTATATCGTCCACATTTAACTTAACATATCCTGTAGCGATGACACGTAGTCCGGTCCGTCGTCATTTTACAAGTGTGGACGCACCTTAAGATATCGCGTCTGTGAGAGGTGTCTATGTGTGTATTGCTCGAATATTATTTGTATGTACATTGACTTCTGTTAGTCTCCAGTATTGTGTGTAGTGTGTTGTTATAACATTGCGTTCCTACCATGAATCTGTATTATATCTGGAGGCAACTCTTCTAATACCTACTTGAAACAAAACTTTAAATACTGCTGTCATCTTCTGAGGTTTTATCCTCTCTTTCTAACACAGCTTTTTTAAAAGAGATGGTGAGACTTCATAAACAAAGATATAACGTAGGTATTTCTTTCGTGTTCACTTTTACATAATACTTCATGGTCCCTACACACTTAATACATGGCAAAGAACTGTGTGAGGACTATTTTAAGTCAAAGAGGATTGACAATAATAAAACAAACACCATACAAGTCGCCGGTGTACCAGTTTATCATTCACTCGACTATCGTCTTATAATAAGAGAGATACAACGTAGGTACATATTACTTAGAAAAAATAGAGGTATCTAGATGTGTAATTTTTTTTAATATTTATAAAAGAATTATAATTATTTGGAACATCTATGTGAATGTGTAACTATAAATAATTTGCTATTTTTGTTGGTGTATACATATCAGTATAAAACAAACGACTATAAATTCTTTCAAATAGTGTAAGTAATAAGTTCTCTAAAATCATTCTGCCAGTATCGAGGTTAAAAAGTACTTATATTGTTAGAATACTTAATATTACTAGCAATATATGATTAATATAGTGTGAGTAATGTTTATTTATGATTTAGTAATACTAACAATTAAAAAAAACTAAATAAAACATATGAAAGGTGAATAATCAAAGGGCATGCGCTTGGTTTCAACTAGGGTTGCTGAGGATTCCTCTTCCGCGTCCTCATAATGCGGAAGTTCCGCAATATTTTGGGTTCCTCAACCGTTACCGCATCCTCATAAATAAAATTATATAATCCTCTTCCGCTATCGCTTCCTCAAAATTTAAGAGGAATTTATGAGGAATTTCACTGTTTTTTTTGATTATTTTATTTTATATTACACCAAATTGATTTTTATAAAAAATAACCTTCCTATAATTTTGATTTATAATATTCGACTTAAATAATCAATAAAGAAATAAATACTGCATTCTTATTTTCATTTCAATTCCCAAATGAAATTGTATCATTCACTTATATTTTTTGTGTGTGTATTGTGTATGTTACTGAACTCTCCTTAACGCTGAACCGATTTGGATGATTATTGTGTGTGTTTAGAGAATATTTTAGATTCATAGTTCGGTTCACTGGAAAATGTCCTTTTAATTAATTTTTGTGTGTATACACCTAGTTATGTGTCGACAGGACAGCGGCTTTTGGGTTGGGTCCGCTAGTATTTATAAAAAAAGTATCTTTACGCCCATATCCCGAAGGGGTAGGCAGAGGTACAACAAGTGCACCCACGATTAGCCGAAGATACTTGATCCCACAAATGTGATAGGTGGCAAGCCTATCGCCAACCGGGCACTTTCCAATCCCGGGCAACTTTGTGTTTCTCAGAAAACTTAAAAAACACTTTTTTTGTGCTAGTATTTATAATTTCCTATTATTCTCTTCCTCATCCGCTTCCTCTTCCTCATCCTCATCCTCAAAAAATATCCTCTTCCTCATCCGCATCCTCTAAGTTTGCCCGTGACAATTCCTCTTCCTCCTCCTCTTCCTCATAATCACTTCCTCAACAACCCTAGTTTCAACCACCAATCACTCACACTCTGAATCACGTCGGATATACTATTACCACAAAACTGAATTTCATTTATCTCTGACATCAATTTTAAAACCGTTTGTCTAACTGTTCTGACCGATTACGATGAAATTTAGTAATAGGAACGTATGATTACGCAAATGGTAGGTCTAATATTTCAATATTCACTAGGTGGTAGAGCTCTGTATTGTCTCACACGGGTCTAGTACCAACACCTTACATTTTCCTGCTGCAATAGCATCAGTGTTTGTCACTGTCGTGTTCCAGTTTGGAGGATAAGGTAGCCAGTAAACTTATGAATGTGGCATTAGACCTCGCCACAAGATAGCAACGAACCATTAACATCTTTGGTGTTTATGGGCGACGGTTGACTCTTTCCATCAAGAGACCCATAATACCTATGCTTGTTTGCTATCTTATGATATAAAAATAAAAAAATATGGCAATGAATAATTGGATCACGTAAAGCGAAGCGGCCTAAGTTTAGTTAATATGTATAAGATAAGTAATGGTCATAACGTGATTTAGAAAGAACGAACTTGAGAGTATCGCTTTTATATTTGTACTGTTGAATGTTGTATAATGGCTAGTAGTAGCGATCATAAAAGCCTATTTAAAGGTTTAATAAAATCTAGACAATCAGAAATACAATAATACCGCAAGAATGTGTAACATCGATATAAATACGCAATAGGTATTTCTTTCGAAGGCGTGAATTCATTTAATAAGATGTACAAAATCTGCAACGACCATTCGTTAAAGTGTGCATGCTTTCGAGGAATCCGCAGTTAAGTATTGGTTGGATTAGTTGTGGTTGCATGTTTTATGATTAGCAATATCTCGTCTATTTTACGCCATACTTTCCTCGCATTCGCTATTAGTTTCGTGATTTTCTACATATGCTTTAACGGGATGAATGAATGCTATTAACACCCCCGCTAGAAAAATCCACCCTCCAGCCAAGTAGAACGATAGTTCCCAAGATAACGTGAGGTCATATATTAATCCTGAAACAGAAAGGTTTTGTATAAAACATAATATAATTACGGCAATAGTTTTTCTTCTAAATTGCTTCGCAAAAAGGTAAATCAGGTGTCTCTTAAGTTAGGTGCAAATGTTTTTGAAAATAATTTTGTTTACATGTTACATATTAGATATACCTAATTTCAGTATTATTAGAATGCCAAAACAAATTATCACAACGTAAATTATTTATTCAAACACAATTGTATAACAAACTAGCTGCCCACTCAAACTTCGCACGATTCGACTCGTTCTAAATGTAAATAATAAGACATCTTCCATTATCAACAGTACGACCATGTAATAAAAGAAAAATTTATTTGTCACTTGTTTTTGTCTACATATTGAGAATCTCTCCCACTATCTTCTATTTTACTCATTCATCCAATATTAAAACGGCAAGAAAAACTTGCTAACGAAGACGGTGACGCAAAACGCCAAAGATTCAACAAAAGGCGTAATCAGGATAGTAGCAAAACACCTACATAACGACAGATAAAACTTGATGAAGCTAAACAACGCAAACGACGGTATGTGATTCCACTACTCTAGTGGAATCACATGAGAAACACGATTCACAAATTGGAAAAATTCGTAAACACATATCTGAAATACGAGAAACCGAATTAGTTGAACAAAGAGAGGTTCGTTTAAGCAATTCACGAATACATATATCTCCAGTTAAAGCTGATGAATCTACGGATCAGCGAGGAATTCGTTTAAGCTATTTAAGAACGCGTAGCTCACAAATTAGAGCAGAAGATAATTCCTAAACAGCGAGAGGATCATTTGAGCAGTTTACAACCGTATAAACTCTCAAGTGCGAATAACAGAAAAATCGCAAATAGAAAGTTTTACTAAAACCATAAATAATTTTTGTGACAAAATTTGCGAGGTTTGCACTAACCACAAAATTAATTTAAATAAAACTTTTTGTATGTACCACTAGAATTAGCAAGTAAAGGAACCATATTGTTATTTCACCTTTGTAAGAAACACCTCACTAGCAAAGAAACTTCAGGACCAGCCAAAGCAAACTGGAATAATTTAGATCCTGGTCAAGTACCTGATATAATAAATGAATTAACCCAACCTGAACAACGCTTATCACCAATTATATCTTTTGTAAAAATTGTAAAATATAAGTCTATTTCGACAATATGGATTTAGAGGGCAAGCTATACATTTTGCATAAGACATATATGAATTTATTTTTTTGTCCAATATTAATTGCTCTTCTAGCATTCAGAAATTCGTCATCGGTCATAAGCTGTTCTGGCATCTCAAACTCTTCCTCAAAGTTTTCCTGAATCAAATTAATTAAATAATAATTATTTTTATATTTATATATCTAATTATTCAGTAAGTTCCGTACAGAAATGAGAACGAATTAATTGTCGACTATGATACTGCAAGAGAAGCTTTTCTGGGAAGAGAATCTAATCTCCGCGCAACTAACGCACGTTTGGAGACTTTTGGGAGCGGGACAGACAGCTGGAGAATACTTTGAACCAAATCCATGCTTTTGAAGTTTTGAATCAAGTAGCTCAACAGGAAAACTTTGAGATGTTACAACAGCTCATGACCGATGACGAATTTCTGAATGCTAGAAGAGCAATGAATATTGGACAAAAAGATGCGTTTTTATTTATAACAAAGAGTATTTCAGAACAGATAAATAACCAAACCAATGAGTGTCTT
Source organism: Apodemia mormo (assembly GCA_036924255.1). Taxonomy (NCBI): domain Eukaryota; kingdom Metazoa; phylum Arthropoda; class Insecta; order Lepidoptera; family Riodinidae; genus Apodemia; species Apodemia mormo. Next base: position 5,419,525 of record JAUPFN010000010.1, on the reverse strand, counting down.
AGATTGTTCATAACAGGTAATGCTGGAACTGGAAAAACCTTTCTCTTTAACTTGTTCTGGCAAGTGAAATTATATGCCCATGTTTTCAGAAGAGCACAAATGCATGACACTAATACACCATTTATTTATTTATTTATTTATACTTTATTGTACACTTACATAAGTAAAATTGTACAAAAGACGGACTTAATGCTAGTTGCATTCTCTCCCAGTTAACCTTTGGGCTAACAGAAATAGTATAGTAGTATAGTATAATAGTGTGTAGGTACAAAGAAAATATAGATATATAAAATTTAAATAAGAATACATATTTAAATAATTATATAAGTAATAATACATAAACACTACTATGAATAAAACATACTAAGATCATATACTTACCACTAGTTGTTTCCCGCGACTTCATTCGCGTGACATGCGAATGAAGTCGCAGGAAACAACTAGTGGATAATAAAATTAAAATATATCATCGTTAAGTAAATGATCGTGTACTTTCTTTTTGAATAACCGCTTGTTACTAGATTGTTTAATAGATAAAGGTAGTTTATTCCGTAATGTAGACGCACTCAAAAGAAAAGAGTTTGAAATAAAATTTGTGCGAAGAAGCGGAATAGAAAGAGTTTGGGAAGCAGACGATCGAAGACTTAAATTATGGGTGGTTGATAAAAAATTAAATTTAGACTTGAGGTGTGCAGGGGATAGGGGATCATAAATAATAGAGTACAAAGTGCATAAAATCCTGAGCTTCCGACGTTGTGGTACTGTGAGCCAGCGCAGCCTTTTTCGATATTCGGAGACATGACCAAATTTACGGAGACAAAAAACGAAACGAATGGCTTGGTTTAACAATTTATCGAGTTTGTTGAGATGGTAAATATGTGCATCAGAATAACATACATCACCAAAATCCAATAGCGCGTGTACTAGGGACACTTTGGTTTTTACCGGCAAGAGATTACGAAATCTATTAAGAGACCTCAATGCTCCAGAAATTCTGTGATACACATTATTAACCTGGCAATTCCAATTAAAATGACAGTCGATATAAAGTCCTAAGTTTTTAACAGATGAGGATAATGGAATTTAAGTGCCATCAAAAACAATTGGGGAAAGTGAATCTATGTTACATTTCGTCGTTTGACCGTTGTTTTCATCATGTGATCATAAAGATAGACCATAAAGTCAAATGCACATGTGTATATATGCAGTCCGGAATAATGCGAAAGTAGCCGATAATAGTCGATCACATGTGCATTTATCGTGTCATTGCACGAAGCTTTGTGACAATAGACGCAAATGCAGCTGAGGCATTATAAGCTAGAATATGACAAAATATGAATATAAAATATGTCCTGATATTATTATATCAGGACTAAAAAAGGAATTGTTTAATATACGCATCGACTTCTAGGTTCTAACGTATACGCCGCCATCAATCAGACGCGAGGACCTCGACAAAAACAGGGTAAAAAGAACAGGTAAAGATAATATGAAGATAATGACACAAATATTTGCTCGATTCACCATGAACTTTTCTAGTGCATTTGCGATAAAGAACGTTTTCTCCGTTATCATCCATCTTATGTCAATGGTATTAAATCCATCTAGATTATCTGAATCGTACAGAATGCTACGGGAACTATCTTACACCTTAAACAGGGACATAAATGATGGTGATATTATTTGAAAAACGTATGAAAGTACATATCCAATTTCTGTTTTGGCATTATGCAAACTGTGAATATTTTGATTGTTAAACCGTAGTTACTACTTAGCTGCAAACTATTCAATAATATAATCACCATTTGTGTTATAAGAACAAAAGTTTGGTATCTCTGGGCTTAGGTATTTATATACATTTCATACGTATTTCTACATATCGATATTGTTAAATTCTATATATGATTTCTGTGGTTGAATTACACCCATAACAAAAGCAAACGATTTGCGTACTTTGGAGTTATATCAACTTTCTCCCCCTGTTGGTCCCAGGCGCCTTTAAAGAATAAGGCCAACTGCCGTTCTACTAAGCAGGTCGTAAAAGGCGAACGATTGGCTATCCAAGTCATTATCGTCGTGGCTACTAGGTAATAGAGTTTGTACTATCTCACTCGCGTCTAGTATCACGCCTTACGTATTCCTGCTGCAATAGCGTCAGTGCTTGTAACTGTCGTGTTCCGCTTTGGAAGGTAAAATAGCCAGTAAACATATGCATGTGACTTAAGACCTCGCCACAAAACAGCAACGTGCCATTAATATCTTTGGTGTATATAGTCTCTTTCTATCAGAAGACCCATCTGCTTGTTTGCTATCTTATGATATAAAAAAATTCGTGTTGTTCATCTAACAACATTATTATTATTACATAAAATTATTTGCACCAATTTAAAAATGCCATTATCTAGTAAAATCTAATGATAAATTATATATTTGCTATGACATTACTGTATTCTCATATTGTCGCGAATACATTTAAACAAATATTTCGTTTTTATGTGCAAACCAAACATTATTTTGAATTAAACGGAAACTACTATCCTTTACCTTAAGATAAATACAAGACATACCTGACAAAGGCGGTCCAATCAGATGTCCAATGCCTTGAGCCAACAACACCAAACCATAAGCTGAAGTAAAATCATCTAATGACACAAGTTTAACGAGCAAACTTGGCGTAAATGTAAACGATGCGGCGAAAAGTAAACCGAATGCTGCACAAACAAATGCTAGGATCCAATAATTTGCAACTGCAGGTGGAATTGCAGCTACTGATGCACCACAGAATAGTAAGCATATGGCGTAAAGATTTCCTATTGATACACTTGGGAAGTCTCCAATATAACCAAGACTGACCTGCAAAGAAAAGAATTAGATGAGTTCTAATTTGTATATTCTAGTATAGTTATATAGTATTGGATATACATATAAACAAATTAAGCTTATTAAAATCATTTTCAATTTCTTTGTACCTTGAATATTTTGTAATATATTTTTTTTTATTATGGAAACAATGTTTTTAATATAATTTCTAGACTAATATACTGAATGATTTCAAATTCTAATCCACTCTTTCATAAAAACTGCATCAATTACTGCGTCAAAATCGGATCAAAATCGGTTGATTCAATTGGGAGTCATCGCTGACGGTTTTTTTGAAAAAAGAGTTTTTTCGTCAATTTTACGACCAATCGATTTTGTAATAAAAGTAATATTTAAAAAGCTTAAGAGAGAGTAGACTGCTGTTTATAATCTATATAATGAAATAAATGTTTTGTATTCAAATAATTTAGATCATGTTTCGGTTTGGAGAGTAGAGTAGCTGACAGTTTTACTTTTGTCGCTTTATACGCATGATATGCAGATAGCAATGAACTGTTAAAATATATCTTTGTTGTCAATAAGGAACCACGTGATCATCGTGGAAGTAGCCTAGGTAGTAGTAGATAGACGGATGATATATCATCCTTCATAAATTAATTAAAATAATGACAAATGAAAAGCTACATACATCAGAAAGTATATTTTAGAAAACTTACCATTCCAATTGTATTTGTGATTCCAATCAAACTTATCATAAATGCGCCATCATCTTCTGAATAACCTTTTTGAATCATATGCTCAGCGAGGTAGAAGTAAGGGACAATAAACCACACAAAGATGATAATGGTACCGAAACAGAGGAGATCAAATGTAATCTTTTTCAAGAGAGACACATTAAACATGTCTCCGAGGCAACTGACAAAGTCATCATACCAATTCTGAAAGCAAAGAAAGATAATTTTATTAGCAATGAAGTTTTTCTTGATCTTGGAAACTACTTGGTGTAATATACGCGAATCACACTATGAAGTTCGTACTACTGAAGTGAGTGGCTTGGAATTAAACGAGATAGTCATAGCAACAATTAGAAAGGGCATGGTAAGAACACGAAGAAAGAATTGGAGACGCAGAAAAAATCAAACTACGATCGGAGGCAAAACTAATACAACACTGATCAATTTGATCAAGTTTTACCTGATAGTATTTTAGGGAGTCCCCGTAACCAAATTTTTTGTATGAAGAGAGTAATGAATACGATAGAAGGAAGGCAAGTATGCAAGTAACCTGAATTAAGGGATATGGCTTTATAATGAATAATGTATTGGTATAATGAATAGTGTAATGTGCACACTATCAAGAAGTAGAAATTCTGTCAGGAAAAACAACTGAATATTATCGAGCTACCTCAAACCAGCAGTGTAAGTATTTATTTGAGATTTATTATATTGGTAGATTAGATTCTAAATAATAAGATAGTAAACAAGCAGGTGGTTCTTCTAATGATAACAAACATATGTTTGGACACATAAAAAATTAGAAAAATAGGTTAATTTTTTAATACTGTTATTTAATTCACGAAGACGAAAGTAAGTGCATGAAGCGGTACTTAATTATAATTTTCTAAAAATATCTTATTATCTTACCTCTTCTTGTTCGTTAACAGTTATCATAGAATTTTTAAATATATCAGGACATGAAGATGCTTTTAATTTGTATCTTTTAATATTGAGCATTGCGTTTCTATGGCTTATTGAATTTAAAGGCATTTTCAAATCTCGTAAATAGTGATGATTTACAGATAGTTGTTTTTTAAGCCAATCACGTTTGTTCTCTTTGCTGTCTTGTTTAATCAATGGAAGATCCTTTGTTTCTGATAATGATTTTCTTATCTTAACCAATCTAGGATTAGCAACAGCTTGATTGTTTTCCGTATTACCTTCATTTATAGCAAATGTATTAGAATCCATTATATTTAACGCATTTTCTGAGTGAGTTTCCACTTTTGTCTTAACATCTACTTTTAAAAATTGGTTCGTATTGTTTTTAGATTTAATTCCTTCATCTTTTTTACTATCGTTTATTAACGTTTCTAGTATTGTCTCAGTATCCTGAAAACGAATAATGGTTTAAGTTTTGTCACTTAATTTATTAAATAGTAAATAACAAAATTAATACAATGGTAGAAAAATAGATTTCCTTTAGTTAAAAAATTTACATTACATCCTAGTTCATAAATGTTGTTCATTTAAATAAATTAGGATGCAAATAAATAAAACAAGTTAAAATTACCTTATTATCACTTGTTAGATTTGTGTTTAAATCTTTAAGGGATGTAGATTTTTGTGTTTTGTACTTTTTACTCATTGAGATCACATTTTCATGCCGACGTATATTGGCAACTTCATCTCGTATTACTTTTTCAGGTGATAATCCTTTCGTGATCAGACGTTTCATACTTTTTCCTCTTGTAGGCGCATCATAATCAAAAATATAAGGATTTACCAAAGAATTCGTACTTTGACTACTAGATTTACCGTCTTTAATCGTATCCTCCTTTTGGCGCTTTTGTTCTAGAATCCACCACTCGGGATCTCGCATTACGCATCCACACACACAAATGTTTAACAGAGTACCAGCTAAAAGAAGTATAGTGCCTCTCCAGCCATATTCTTCTATAAAATATTGAGTCATTGGAGCATATACAAATGTCCCAACGCCTGTACCGCAAGCTCCTAAGCCAGTAGCTAAGTTCCGTTTCTTTTCAAACCAATAAGCAATAGAAACAACTGCAGTCACATACACAAGCCCTAAACCTAATCCAGCGATTACTCCAAAAGTGATCATCATCATTTCTAGTGAATTGGAAACAGATGCAAGTACAAAGCCTAGGGATGAAATAAGACCACCCAAGATTGTCATACTTCGACATCCGTATCTGTCTACTAAAGCACTCATTACCGGACCAGATAACAATGGTACAGCAATGAATAAGCTCCCAATCCAAGCCGTTGTGGACTTACTAGCTTTAAACTCATCCAGAAATTCGATGTAAAGAAGCCCAAATGAAAAACTAATTCCATCTGCGATCATTGATATAAGAAAAGACGAAAATACGACTACCCAACCCCATCCGCCATCTGGGATGGATACTTTATTAGTTTCTAAGTTGGTTATAAGTTTGCCTGCTTCAAACTTTTCTTTTTGAACTTCTATATGGTTACGTGAGATTGTTGGATAGTGCATATTAATACTATGGTCATTTACAATAATTCCGTCAAAATCCTCTTCATCTTCCGCTTTTTTATCATCTTTTATTTTTGGCCATGGTTCTCTTTTAGAAACTTCAATTTCAGGACTGGAAAATGAAGTGCTACCAATGCTTGTAGTATCATCATCGCCTTTAACTATTCCAGACGTAGAATCAGTTAGAAGAGATTCACGCACAGCATCTTGAGCCTTAATTCTATCACGCGTGGCTCTATTTCTCAGCACAATACCATTTACTTCTTTTCTATCCTCCATTTTACTAAATAATTATCTTAAAAAATAATACTGGCAGTTACCTCTTGTATTTATTTACAACACTTTGATTCTTAATCTTGGATCTCTAGCTGAATATCGGCTAGACTCTCTCGCCACACTATTAAGCTTCAAAGTGATCGGTTTATTTTGATCAGCTACCATTAAGAACTTTATAAAAAGACTCGTATCATTAGCAAGGTGACCCATACACACCACACAGTGGTCAGTGGCGCAAAATTGCGCCACGAGCAGCAACACAGGATTTACAATCAAAAGACTCTTGTCAGTAGCGTTGGATTCAACATCTGAAATTAATACGAAACGTTTAACAAATAATAATAACGTCATGATAGTTTATAAATTATATAAGGGAATGATTTTATCAATTATTTTATGGTTGTAACGTTTATCTTTTTTTTTATTGTATAAGGTAGCAAACAAGCAGATGGGTCTCCTGATGGAAAGAGTCAACCATCGCGTATAGACACCAAAGGTGTTAATGGTGCGTTGCTATCTTGTGACGAGATCTTATGCCACATGCATAAGTTTACCGGCTATCTTACCCTCCAAACCGGAACACGACAGTGACAAACACTGACGCTATTGCGGCAGGAATAGGTAAGGCGGTGGTACCAGACCCGGGCGAGACAATGCAGAACTCTACCACCTAATAGCCACGATGTTAGTGACTCGTCCAAGCCAATCGGTCGCCTTTTACGACCTGCCTGGCAGAACGGCAGTTGGCCTATTCTTCAAAGGAGCCCGGGACCAACACGGGGATTATCTGTCGCGTTCGAGTAAATCCCAAAATCCCGTCTAGGGGCGCCCTCTTCTGGACAAACACAAAAACTACGGAACTGCTTTTTAAAATAATCACCCATGAAAACCTACATAATTTCCGGGTATCAAAGACCATTTTTTGGTCCGACTAAGCAAAAGAAAGTAATGTTTTTGGGTCATCCAATCGAAGTTACTGGCTGTCTCCGTGATAAGGAAATAAGGAAAGTTTTCCTCGTCTTGGTCCAGAACCCTTTAAGGAATAGAACCTCTCCCTTCCTGCCAGGCAGTTTGTAAAAGGCGAAAATCTGGTCAAATCTGTTCAATGTTAACATCACCTTCCCGGTTTTCACTTTCATTTCTCCTGCGCAATGTTAATCTATGGAATAATCTTCCTAGCTCGGTTTCCGGGGGCTATAATTTAGATGATTATAAGAAACAGATAAACAGACATTTCAAAAGGCGGTATCTTAATTGCCAACCCCTTATGCTGCAAATGTCCATGGACAGTGGACAGTGGATTTACTTCACTTAATCTAGCCTCTCGTATGTTAGCAGATTCTTAAAAAAATACCAACAGTACTTGCAATTGTCGTTTTTCTGTTTAAATAGCAAAGTAACCAATAAAACTATGCACCAAAAATCAACATTTGGGAAGAATAACTAAATTTACTGCTAAGCATCTCGTAAAAGAGCAGAGACGGCTAAAACGTTTAACTAACATCTTGACTACTTACTATGTGATAGAAAATGTTATATCAAGACCTTATCTATTCCTGTCGCAATAGCGTCAGGAATAGATAAGGCCGTGACAACGCAATAGCGTAAGGTAGCCAATAAATTTATTGAGGTGGTATCTCAACGCCGCCACATTAATAGCAACGCAACATTGACATATTTGATATCTATAGGCAATGGTTATTTATTTCCATGTTAGGCCGCACCTTAGCTTTCCATCAGGCGAGATCGTGGTCAAGCGCTTCCCTATCGATAATAAAAAAAGAACCATCTGCTTTTATGATGTTCTATAATAGGTAATCACCACCAAAACATAATTAACGTATTTGGTTCTATTAGCGGTGATTCTTATTACCACTGTCTCGTGGTCTAATGAATAGCCTATTCGGCTCTAATCATTAGGGGGTCATCATAAAAATAGACTGAAAATGTTTCTAGGACCTCAAAACGAGGATATCTTGTAAAAACTCGATTTTCGAAAATCGGGGCAAAATCAGTAACTTCCTTATCTACATAGGTATGTAGCGGGAAGTTAAAAAACATTAATATTAAGGCAGCGCATAATTATCTTTGTCTATTATGAATAGTTTGGAGGGTGTGTTTAGCCTTGACCGAACTTATTTTGATACTACTTTCATCCCCCAATTTATTATAATGTTTTCACCCTCCTTGTTGTTTGAACTATTAGCATATACGCCTAATGTCGATCGAGCCTGACGTGGTTTGGCTTGCTTTCTCGACAAGGCCGGGCATCTATGTTATAAATAAATGTTTGTATTGCTGGGGTTCTAGAACATTTCAGCATTCTTTTTATACGAATTGGCTAAAACTATATATTTGCTTGTCATATATACCACTATAGGTCACTATATTTTTGACCACCCCGTTGGTCGAGTGGTTAGCGACCCTGACTACGCAATCGATGGACCTCGGGTTCGATCCCCGACGGGGACATGCATTTGTGTGATGAGCATAAATGTTTGTATTTCCGGGTTTGGGTGTTTATTAAATATATTCTAGTATTTATATATGTATTTCTATGTATTAGTGTCGTTGACTAACACCCATAACACAAGCAAATAATTTGCTTACTTTGGGGTTAGACCAGTAAGTGTAATTTGTCCCGTGAATATTATAAGCGTGCTAGTTAATACTAATACATAAAAAAACACATATTTTTGTTTTCGCCTCTGTCGTCTAGTGGTTGACTATATGAGCTCCCGGGTCGGGCAATTCAAAAATGTATTTTTTCATTTTGTGGTTTAGTGGTCATGTCATTGTGGTCTAGTGGTCTGGTGTCGGAGTTGACCACATGAGGCCCCAGGTTCGATTCCTGAGTCAGGCAATTCAAAAAATGCGTTTTTTCAGTTTTCTGTTAAAAACAACGGTGCCCGGGATTGGAAAGTGCCCGTTTGGCGATAGGCTTGCCACGTATCATATTGTAGGACCAAGTATCTTCGGCTAATCGTGGGTGCACTGGTTGTACCTCTGCCTAACCTTTCGGGGATATGGGCGTGAAGATACTTTTTTTTAAATATACTTTTTAAAAAAGTATCTTCACGCCCATATCCCCGAAAGGTTAGGCGGAGGTACAACAAGTGCACAAGTGCACCCACGATTAGCCGAAGATACTTGGTCCCACAATATGATACGTGGCAAGCCTATCGCGAACCGGGCACTTTCCAATCCCGGGCAACGTTGATGAAAAATTTTTTTTAACCAAAGTTAAAAAAAAAGTTCATTTTTTTCTGATTTCTTTTTATCAGAAAAAAAATGAACTTTTTTATGTTTTCTGATAAAATAAGCGTTGCCCGGGATCAGGTAAGTGCCCGGCTGGTGATACGCTTGGTACTACAACAGGAAAAGGTGAACGGTGGTACCAAACCTGGTACTCCAAATAAGTGTGTGCTTAAGAAGTTATACTTCTTTAGTGTTACAATAATTAATTTGCGTTGTGGAACTCTACCACATAGTAGTCACGATGGTAGTTACACGTATAGCCAATCGTTCAGTTTTTACGAACTGCCTGGCAGAATTACAACTGGTCTAACTAACTCTTTAACGGAGGCCCGAACCAACAGGGGCAAAAAATAGATAAAGGGTTTCTTTTAAGGTCCGGCCAAATTTATAATTAGGAACTAAATATTGAATTGAAAGTGCGTTTCAGTTACTTTTTTTTACAGTATAAGACAGCAAACAAGAAGATGGGTCTCCTGATGGAAAGAGACAACCATCGCCTATAGACTCCAAAGATGTTAATGGCGCGTTGCTATCTTGTGGCGAGGTCTAATGCCACATGCATAAGTTTATCGGCTACCTTACCCTTCAAACCGGAACACGACAACGACAAGCATAGACGCTATTACAGCAGGTGGTACCAGACCCGGGCGAGACAAAGCAGAACTCTACCACCTAGTAGCCACGATGGTAGTGACTCGTATAGCTTATCGGTCGCCTTTTACAACCTGCCTGACAGAACAGCAGTTGGCCTATTCTTCAAAGGAGCCCGGAACCAACACGGGGAAAAATATGAAATAATTCATTTAAAAATATCCTACTGCATTCATGAATTGTACCCACCGAGTCTTGTGAATGTATTTGTAATGTTGGCAGTATGTCATTTTACATTTACCTATAATTACGATGTTAACATCATGTAATCCCTCGCTCTAAACACATTTTTCCCGGTCACTTTTAAATTGGTTGCCTTCAAGCAAATTAAAAGTGATCGGTGACTTGTGACTAAATTACTAAATTATGTTAGTTCAAATTTTGCGTAATTGAAATTATATCCATGCGTTTTGTTTTTTGTCGGATCAAAATATTATTTTTTTTTTATTTTTATTTTAAATATTTAATAATATGGCCAAAATAATTTGGCCAGTCCTTTAAAAGTAACCCTGTATATTAGGTAAGGATAAACTAAAAAAAGATATTTATTGTTTACTATGCAATATACATAACGCACCTTCAGCATTATAGTGACCTAATTATAAAAATCATGATTTTGACTTAATGTCAGGAAACGACCTAAAACGACTACCTTTATCGACTCTAAACACAGGCAGATTTTGACATAGAAAGCTGTAAAACGTATATTTCGGTCTAATAATCTAATTTTTATACAAAAATCACAACTGTACAAATATTTATGTGACGTTTCCCTAAAATGGATATTTTTGAAATAGGTCATTATAATTCTAAGGGTGCGATAATTTATATATTAAATACTAGCTGTTGCCTGCGACTTCGTCCGCGCGGACTTCGTTTACTCCGCACTGCTCCTCCCCTGTAGATGATAGCGTGATAATATGTAGCCTATATGTTGACCCGACCTGTTAGTAATATTCAAGCAAAACTTGAAGTAAATCCATGCAGTACTTTTTGAGTTTACCCCGGACATACATACAGACAAACAGACAAACAGACAAAAATTCTAAAAACTATATTTTTGGCTTCGATATCGATTGTAGATCACGCTCCAAGTATTCTTTAAAAAAAATATTCAATGTACTGTTTTGACTTTCCTACGATTTTATTATATGTATAGATTAATACGTGAAGGAAAATCTTTGGACCCTTTTTTAAACCAATTACGCAAAAAACAATAAAATGCGTTAGAAGTACATTAAATTAATAAAAATAAACATTATTCACACTACATTCATGTGCCATATACGATAACATACATACATGAATAATATTTTTTTACGGCTAAAGTCAGTTGTCAAATTTAAAAGAAATTTTATTGATTAAACTATGGTCTAAAATGCGTTAGAAGTAGGTACGTTAAATTAATCTAAACATATAATAAAATCGTAGGAAAGTCAAAACTGTACATTGAATATTTTTTTAAAAGAATGATTGGGGCGTGATATACAAATGATATCGAAGCCAAAAATATAGTTTTTAGAATTTTTGTCTGTTGTCTGTATGTTCTGTTCGGGGTAAACTCAAAAAGTACTGAATGGATTTACTTCAAAGTTTGCATGAATATTACTGACAGTCGGGTCAACATAATGTCTATATATTATCACGCTATCACCTACGGGGGAGAGGCTGTGCGGAGTAAACGAAGTCCGCGCGGACGAAGTCGCTGGCAACAGCTAGTAAAACATAAACATAACACACTACATTCATGTGGCATATACGATTTTATTGATTCAACTATAATTGTATTGATTAAACTATGATCGAATTTCGCCCACAGACAATCGCTGGTATATAGTAAATTGTATAGACAAAAGTTTGAAAAAAAGGTTTGATGCCATCACGTTACCGATTTCTGCCGCAAAGTGTCCGTGTTGGTCGCTGCTGTATTTAGTTTATAGGGTAAGGTAGCCAGTAAACTTATGCAAGTGGCATTTCAACCCCGCAATTCAGATAACAACGCACCATTAAGCGTTCTTAAATAGGGGAACCTCAATACTGAAAATCAGTGTTGAGGTTCACCGAGCCTCAACAAAAACCCACTGAGTTACTCCCTTTTAATAGACTAAAATATTATAACTTCTTACTTTTTATTTATTTTAGTTATAAGTTTGTTTGTTTGTTTGTTGTAGTAAAAGCTTTGATTTGTTTTTAACTTAGAATATAACTTAGAATTTTAACTTAGAATATAATTTGTTTGTGTACGATAAAATTTGTCCATTAATAAATAATTTCTTTCTTTCTTTATTTCTTTCTTTCTTCCTTCTTTCTTTGATGTCTGTATGAAATGGTTATCTTTTCATCTAGAGAAACTTCTATTTGTTTTTCTATCCTATTATATAGAATAACAAGAACGATATATCCAACCCAGAATTCGAAACCAGGACATCATGCTTCTTTAGATCGCTAGATTATTGAGGTACGATCGTGACTATTATTAAATAAAACCAACACTCATTCTATTTATTATATCACTAGATAGCCAACAAGCGGTTAATTTTTCTCTTGGAAAGAGAAACCATCGTCTATAGATACCAAAGATGTTAATGGTGCGTTGCTATCCATGTAGCGAGATGTCAATGGCCCATGCATAATTCTATCGGCTACCTTACACTCCAAACTGGACCAAGACATTCAATAGCACTAACGTTATAGCGGCAGGAATAGGTAAAGCGTTGATACCACACACGGCGAGACGTTAGGGAACTCTACCACCTAGTTGTCACTATGGTAGTGATATGTATTAAGCCAATCGTTTGCCTTTTTGGAACTGCTTGGAAGAATGGTAGATGTTCAATTTCTAAAAGGGATCCTGGACCATGACTAGGACATAACTTTCTACCGCCATAACCTCAATGGTTGGTGTCATTGAAAGTTAAAAGTACCTAAAAAACTTAGGCTCGTGTTTTACCATATCCGCCACTTAAATAGCATCGCACAGTTAACATAAGAAAGAAAGAAAGAAAGAAAGAAATCATTTATTTGCCAGAATATGGGAGTTACAAGTTATTAAAATTTGATTAAGTTACCAACATATTCTACCATGATATGGTGTGCAAATATTTTAAAATTATAATTATTTATCATTAAACTAAAAATGTTGTGAGTCGATTTTTACAATTACTACCGGATCGGAACGCGGCCACACACTGAGAAGATCCGGCGGAAGAAACTCAGCGGGCTTGTTTTTTTTTTTAGATTATAGTTACATGATACAATTACACACATTAATTGACATCACAACTTATTTCTATGAATTACAAAATTAATTTTTTGTTTAATTAAAATATTGACATTTTACAAAGTTTAAACACAGAAGAAAGATAATAGATAATTTGTATCAATTTAGTTAAGTTGTACAATTTAATGTATATTTATCAACATGTTCTACCTTATAAACTAAATTTTTTAATATGCAATTTTATAAATTACATAATTAATATCTAATTAATAGTTTATTAATTTAATAATTAATATCTACACGCAACGGCTATGTCTTACATCAGAAGAAACGTCTACTTTTTTATCATATGATAAAAACACGTGACCTGCCAGTTAAATAATTAATTTAACTTTTACTGCACGCAAATAAAATTCTTTTTAATATAATTAACGGATATTGCGCAAAACATTCTTATATTCTAGAACTGGCTGGTAATTTAATGCACGTCATAAGAATTATAAAACCTCTTTGGTAAAGTTTTGCTAGAGTAAATCTCTAACATTAAAAAAAACATATAATGCGTTCGAAATTCGAATAAAATTAAAATAAAATGCTAGAATATATAAATGAATCTTACTTGTATATTAAATTCTTATTCCCACAGCTTATAATATTCATAAAACAAGCTGAATTTCAGGACACGACCGCTTCAAGGCTCTGTTTACGATATAATATTGGCGCCAGCGAGCGATCGATATAGGGTGTAAACCACTCGCAAGAACTACCCCATTCCCCACATTCAATTCCAGTCTCTAGTCTTAAAACCGTCGTGTCAAGAGATCAAAGGTTCAAAATACGCTGGTTGTTCTTTGACGTAGATCGCACAGTCGTAAAAATTACAAACAGATGCGTAATCTGTAAATAGGTATCAAACTAAACTAAGAAAATATTATTATGAAAAATATAAAGATTTTATGTCATAAATTCGATTTTTCCTCTTTTTAAAACTGTAGATATATTGGATACTTTCCATTGTCGGCACTTGGTGAAACTGCATTTTGAAATCGATATGACAAATAAACTCACTTGTACTTCCAGTTCAAGGGAACTGGAAGTACAAGTAAATTTATTTGTCATATCTGTAGATATATATTGTTACCCTTTCAGGTAAAAAATTACCAAACGGTTTTTCGGTTAGTAAATTACTAGGTGGTAGAGTTCCGCAACGTATCACCCAGGTATTTGGTACCACCGCCTTACCTATTCCTGTCGCAATAGCACCAATGCTTGTCATTTTCGTGTTCTGGTTTGGAGGGTAAGCCGGTAGACTTATGTACACATACAAAGATAATTTGAGACTCGAGAAAGGACATAGGATAGTTTTTATCCCGGAAATCACACGGGAGCGGGAACTATGTGGGTAAAACCTTGTTCAAAATATACATTTTAAACCACGATAAAAAGGAGTAAGTTAGGCTACTTATATTTTAGATTTTCTTAAAATGCAGACGAAGTGGCGGACACAGCTAGTGTTTTACAATTTTATTTATGTTTAGTTCTTAAGCACACCCTTGACCCTCCAGATCAAACGGCTTGACATATTTTAAGGTTTATTTATATCATAATATAGTAAACAAACATTGTCTCAAATGTAGGAGCGTCAAAAAGATGAGGACAGTGTTTTTCCGTAGCTGGGTTTTCATTTAATGTTATAGCTTATTTATCTATACAAATAAATAAAATTGGGTTATCTGTTTGTAATAATAAAATGATCGTTTTTTTACTAAATGCATATGGATGTATACACAGTACATATACCAAATAACATTTTTTGTGTCCGACAGTAACTATTTTGACTGGACTTAACTGATGTAATTAGGAGTAATTTAGGCTACATTTATTTTTAAAAAATCCACGCGGATCAAGTCGTAGGCACAGCTAGTATGCTATAAGATAGCAAACAAGCAAATAGCTCTTCTGTTGGAAAGAAACAAACCATCGCCTATAGACACCAAAGATATTCATGGTGCGTGAGATGGTAATGCCACCTGCACAGGTTCACCGGCGACCTTAACCTCACGACCAGAATACGACCAGATATTAACGGTACTGGCACGATAGGAATAGGTAAGGCGATGGTACTTAAACCACGAGTGCGAAATTGCATTGTATTCAAAGCAGTACTTATAACAGCTCTGCCATCTAGTGGTCACGATGGTAGTGGCGTTTAATCGTTCCCTTTTTACAAACTGCCTGGCAAAATGGCAGATAGTTTATTCTTTAATAGGGGCCCAACCAACACGGGAGTTGTTTTATTCTGAAACAATTTTAGGTCAATGTGCGAACATCATTGACGTAAAATTGTTATTGGCAATTATTATTTAGCCTATTAAATATTTTAGGCGTGCGTACAGTTTAATTCAGAAATTCGAAGAACTTTATTAAATCAAACTTTTTGCAAGTTATTTTGACACTTCAACATTTTTTAAAATTACTTCCGCACCGGAAACGCGGCCACACAGTGAAAAGATCGGAAGAAACTCAGCGGGCTTGTTTTTTTTTCATATCATTTTTTTTCACAATATTACAAAATTATAAAAAATATGTACGAGATTGATATGAGCAGCAATTAATCTCAGGCTTGTTTGTCTTTTAAATAATCTGAAATTTTAAAATATCTTTTTTTACACGGTTTTGTTTTAACACATTTTTTAAATTTATTAACTGGCAGATCTCTTATAGTTTCGGGAAGGTAAAATTTCAAGTACCGTTCTTGCTGTCTCTACAATTAAATGTTACGAAAGCTATTCATGGACATCATTACTAGATAGTAGATACTAGCACAATGAATGAATACGTCGAAGCTAGCATTATTTCTCACTAGCTATTGCCCGCAACTTCGTCCGCGCGGACTTCGTTTACTCCGCACAGTCCTCCCCCGTAGGTGATAATATGTAGCCTATATGTTGACCCGACCTGTTAGTAATATTCATGTAAAATTTGAAGTAAATTCATGAAGTACTTTTTGAGTTTACCCCGGACATACATACAGACAAACGACAAACAGACAAAAATTCTAAAAACTATATTTTTGGCTTCGATATCGATTGTAGATCACGCCCCAAGTATTCTTTTAAAAAAATATTCAATGTACAGTTTTGACTTACCTACGATTTTATTATATGTATATAATCTAATATGTAGCCTATATGTTGACCCGACCTGTTAGTAATATTCATGCAAAATTTGAAGTAAATCCACGCAGTACTTTTTGAGTTTACCCCGGACATACATACAGACAAACAGACAATAATTCTAAAAACTATATTTTTGGTTTTGATATCGATTGTAGATTACGCCCCAAGTATTCTTTTAAAAAAAATTTCAATGTACAGTTTTGACTTTCCTACGATTTTATTATATGTATATAGATATAGATAATTCGATTGAGTGCAATTTTTGGATGTAAAATTACAATAAAAAGTGAAATAATCTACTCAACGTGCTTATGTAAATATGCATTAAGTTGCAAAATTACCTTAAGCCCCGTTTTCACTTTGATTAGTGCGAGTGTGAGTGTTTAATGCAGATGCTTAGTATTAAGCTAAAAATACGTGAAGACGGCCGTTGATCAGTGCGTGTGATAAGTAATCAGCATCTATTCACTTTTACTACGCTGATTACGAATCACTCGCACTGATCCACGGCTATCTTCACGTATTTTTTGGCTTAATACTAAGCACCTGCATTAAACACTCACACTCGCACTCAACAAAGTGAAAACGGGGTTTAAAGCCCCGTTTTCACTTTGATTAGTGTAAGTGCGAGTGTTTAATGCAGGTGCTTAGTAATAAGCAAAAAATACGTGAAGACAGCAGTTGATCAGTGCGAGTATTTAGTAATCAGCGTCTATTCGCTTTTACTACGCTGAATACTAATCACTCGCACTGATCAACGGCTGTCTTCACGTATTTTTGTCTTAATACTAAGCACCTGCATTAAACACTCACACTCGTACTAATCAAAGTGAAAACGGTGCTTAATGAAAGTGAAAACGGGGCTTTAGCCTTGCTGGTTGTCTGGCGGAAATCGCTCATAAGCGATAAGACCGCCATTTTGTATAAGTATATTTCATGTTAGCATATAAATGTTTTGTTTCCATTTGAGGATGGTGTACAATAAAGAGTTATTATTATTATGTACCTACCATCATCTTATGCACCAGAAGAATAATTAAAAATATAACAATGGGAAGATCATCACATCATCATATTATATCACATGTTTGCATGCATACTTTATGCTTTTAGGGCGGAAGTGTCTGTCATATAATAGGAAAAATTTAAAATTGTAAAATTTAAAATGCAAACTGCTTATAAAAATATTTTGCTTTATAAAATTTTAAAGCATTACAATTTTATCATAATCCAAATGGTAAATAAAGAATTAAAAATAATTTGAAACCAAAATATGCTGTTTGGAATTACGATTAAAGTATCTTCACGCTCGTATCCCCGAAAAGGTAGGCAGAGGTGCAACCAGTGCACCTACGATTAGCCAAAGATACTAAGTCCCACAATGTGATAGGCTTGCCAAGCCTATCGCCAATCACGCACTAATCCAATCCTGGGCAATGTTGTTTTTATCAGAAAACTGAAAAAACACATTTCTGAATTTTCCAGCCCAAGAATCGAAACCAGAACCTCATGTGGTCAACACCGACACCGGACCACTATTACGACCGACTATTACGATTATTTTGTGAATTAAAATATGGCCACACAAAATAAGGGAAATATACATAATATAATTGACTAATATTTAATAGATTCAAAGGTTGCTTAAAAATAAAGATAAGAATAATTATCAACATAAAACAAATTGCCATCGTGACTACTGGGTGGTAGAGGTCAACAACAACTCATACGGGCTTGGTAATTCCTTACCATTTTGCTCTCAATGCTTACAACTGCCACGTACCAGTTGTATATGGTAACTGGTAAACGTACGTATCCCCACCACACATATGACAAAACACTATTGATATCTTAGGTGTCTATTGGCGATGATTGTACCTTTTCATTAGGATATCTGCTAGTTTTTTAATATATTTTTATATGAAAAAACGCAATCAACACGTACATGTGCCGTCAGTACCAGTGTCGTAGGGTGTAGGAGGAGCAAATTCCACTTGAAAACACCAAATTACTATTGCGCGCGGCAGGGCGATACTCGCAGTTAGACTTCTCACAGCCTCAGTGGGAGTGGTGGATTTACCCACAGGCCCGTGCCGGGCCTCAAACGAAATAATTCTAAAGGCGGCAAAATTTAGGAAATGATAAAAATTTGAAAGGCGAATAAAGTCAAGGGCAATACGAATTCAAAAATCATGTATGAAAAATTTTTAGATTATTCTAATTCTATTAATCAGTTTATACTGATTTTAAAAATTCCTTAACCTAACGGAAAACTATATTATGCCGGAGTATAATGGGCTACTTTTTTACCGGTTTAAATGAAAAGAAGTGACATTTTATGAGCTACGCCAGCAAGTTAGTATTTAGTAAATTATAAATCAATTAATAATTAGTTTTTTGATATTTCATCTATAAAATCTTTATCTATTAAAGTTTTTAATATTTGTAAATTATATGCATAATTTCAATAATCACTCCCCTACAACGCAAAAAGCAGCATATGAGTTGGGGCCTAGGGCGGCATCAAGCGTAAATCCGCTACTGTACAGCCTATTACAATAATTCGGCCATTAACACCAGACAGCGAAAGCCCAATTGCATCGACGTATCCATCTATACTTACTGAAAATAATCTGGATCTCCTTTAGCTCTGCATTTTAAGAAACAGAACAATTCCAGGTTAAAGCAAGAAAAGCAATTGATAGCCAAGAAGCCAACTTAATATTACGAAGACACGTCCACAACATGAAAACCTCAAAAACAAGATTTAGAAAACCAATTTGATCGCCATACTAGAAAAAGGTTTAAAAAGGCGGATTCGAATCCAATACATGAGAAACAAAAAAAAAGTCACTACTGCAATATGATTATATAAAATACCAACAACTGCAAATATTATCATAATAGAAAGCACCATTCTAAAATAACAAAATGTAGCAAATTAAATGAAAAGGCTGCAATTGAAATCATTAACTCTGCGAGGCAATCTTACCTACTAGGAAGCAGTCACATGTGATATCGTAGAAAACAAGGTCATATGAAACCACGCACACAGATCTGTCAAGACAACTGACTCATCAAAGGTTAAAAAAGAAGACGATGTTGATATTGGTCCGGGCTTTTTTGAAGAATATAACTACCTG
Source organism: Apodemia mormo (assembly GCA_036924255.1). Taxonomy (NCBI): domain Eukaryota; kingdom Metazoa; phylum Arthropoda; class Insecta; order Lepidoptera; family Riodinidae; genus Apodemia; species Apodemia mormo. Next base: position 5,399,735 of record JAUPFN010000010.1, on the reverse strand, counting down.
CAGTTCTGCCAGGCTGGTCGTAAGAGGCGACCGATTGAATACGTGTCACTACCATCGTGTCTACTAGGCGGTAGAGTTCTGCAACGTCTTACCCGGGTATTTGATACCAACGCCTTACCTATTCCTGCCGCAATTGCGTCAGTGCTTGTCATTGTCGTGTTCCGGTGTGGAGAGACTTATGCATGTGACATTACCTTCCGCCTGACGGACAGCAACGCAACTATACATTTTTGGTGTAAGTAGGTGGTGGATAGTTGGTTCTTGTCTTTTTTTATATTTCTCCCATCAGAAGAAATATAAAAAAAAAGACAAGAACCAACTAGTGGCTTCATTCAAACCAATTATTGTGATCTGCAAGGTAACCAAAAGCCCTCACTTGGACGCAGCATAGGCATGTCACATGTCACCGAAGAGTCAGATGAAGAACAAAACGTACCAGATTTTGTGCAACAGTTACTCGCAAAGGGCACGCTTTACATCACAGATCACATTAATACTAATAGACACGCCATTGGGAAGGGATAACGTTTCACCGCGCATATGAGCAAATGCTCCTATCACTGTCAAAAGTCATACATTTGTAGATGCATACTATCATGAAAAAATAGACATAAACCATGTTGTACTGTTTTATCGTACCAAATGAGATGACAAGGCTTAAAAATTACCCTTGAAGTGATTTTATTTTATAAGTAGTATAAATCTGTATTTTAGAAATTGTCTTGAAAAGTGTATCCATTTAATCCGTGCTTTGCATCAACAAAGGAAAATAAAGTTAACAGAGGTCAGCTTAATGACTTAGTGGTGACGGGAGAATGTGGCATCCACCACACAGATGAAACCCAAGAAGCCAGAAATACTAAAGTATGGTAAACAACGCGGCTGCAAAGACTAAATGATCTGTTACTCAAAGGTCCTAATCTCGTACACTCATTCTCGGGAGTCATCATGAGGTTTAGGAAACACTACATAACAGTCAAAACAAATATTAATTGAATGTTTGTACAAGTGAAGACAACAAAATCGTAATGCTCTACGGTATTTGTGAAGAGCAAAGCAGTAAATAGATGAAATGACGTACTGCTGGAAGTGTACAGAATGACTTCACTTACCTTATGAGCATCATGTTTGCCGTCAAACTAATGACGTTAACATTTCACATTAATGATGCCTCACGTTGAATTCGAGCCCTCTTTTAAAAAATAGAGCAGTGTCCATTTTTCCAGATAGTTCGTAAACAGCAAACGATGGCTATAAGTGTCGCTACCATCGCGCCTACGAGATGGTAGCGACACGTAACATAACGTCTTGCCAGAATTTGATATTATCGCCTAATTTATTTAGGAATATTTTTTATTTGCGGCAGGCTGCAATAACGTCAAACGTCGCATCTGTTTGGCATCTGCGATGTTGCAGTTTGGACGGTTAAGTAGCTGATAAATTTATACATATGGCAACACTATCATGCCTACGATAGCAACACACAATTAACATATTTGGTGTCTATAGGTGATGATTGTCTCTTGCGGTCACGAGAACTATCTGCCTGTTTTATTATATTAAAAATACAATTGACACGGACATGTGACGCCAATAGCTACGTAAATATTTTTTAAAAATTACTTTGGTATTTGGCTAACCCTTAATAGCTATCGCAACCTGTCATAAATTATCTATATACTTACCATGATCATACCTAATACTTTTGCCTCCTCTACCTTATAAACTTAATCCTTGACCATCGAAAATATTCCCATAGGTGCCATTAACTTGAAAAGTTCTACAATCTTTTTACCGCAAAGTAGATTAGATTAAGTGAAGGGATAACCTTTTAAGTTATAAGTTAGAGCTGATATCTATTATAAAGAAACTGTTACTGAATTCTGATAACTTAAGAAATATTTCTTTATCTACATTTTTGAACACATGATTTTAAGTATTGTGACGCCGTTTCTCTTACGGGATAAGCAGAATGAAGCGAATATCAAGAAGGTTCGGTTCACCACTATTCTAAATCGGCTTGATTCTTTGGCGTTACGTAAAGATGTGGCATCACTCTACATCTTTTATCAGCTCTATCGTGGGAAATGTTCCGAGGAACTGTTTGGATTAATTTCTGCCGCCGAATTTCACCATTGGACATCGCGACGAAATTCAAAGTTTCATCCTCACCATCTCGATGTCTGGAAGTCCACAACCGTGCGATTCACGAGGCACTTTTTTGCCATGCACTACTCCTATGTGGAAACAGCTATCGGCAGAAATTTTTCCGAACGGATACGACTTAGGAACCTTCAAGAAAAGAGCCTACTCATTCTTAAATTCCTTCTCATTCTTCGCGGCGCGGGCAGCTGTGTCAGAACGCTAAATCGCGCCGCTCTCGCCGCGATTTAGCGCTCTGATAGATGTAACAAAACTCACTGATGCTCACACTCGCTTTAAGTGAAGTAGACTTCGTTTCTCCTTAAGATGCTTCGATATCTTCATGCCTGAACCCCTCAAGAGGTAGGCAGAGATACTAATAGTGAACGCACGATTAGCAGAAGATACTTGGTCCCACAATTAGGTGGCCTATCTCCAACCGAGCACTTTGCAATCCCAGGCAACGTCGTTTTTATCAGAAAACTGAAAAAACACATTCTTGAATTGCCCGACCCGGGAATTAAACTCAGGACCTCATGTGGTCGACACCGACACTAGACCACTAGACCACAGAGGTGATCAAAATGCTTCATGTAATGCCCATGTAATTAAGTGATGTTTACGTTAAAATGTCTCACAAATAATACTGTACTTCATGGATGATGTGCTACACATAATGATAGCTATATCGATAAACATAACACGATAAGAAACCCGGCTTTTTTTTACAAAATTTAAGAAACTAAACTACTGCCAAATACTTTTGTACAAATTTATGAACTATATTATATATAAGTATAATATTATATTTCATTACAAGATGTTACACGCATAAATTCTTAATTGATAATGCCTACTTCTTTAAAATTTTCGGAGCTGTTGTAAAATAAGTAAGTATAGGTAGGTACTCGACAGTGAAACGAAATAATTATAGAAGGTAATCTTTATTTATGTATTTTAATCAAAATCTGATAAATCACTATCATTCGATGAGCTCTCCCCAACCTTTATTATAAGTTCTTGTTCTTGTCGAATGCCAGATGAATTTCCCAATCCGACGCTATAATGTTTTGAGTTCTTTTCACAACTTTTTCCCAGTTTTCGGCAGTGACTTCCGCAAAAGCATTTTAACAAATTATTTTATACTAGCTGTTGCCAGCGAAGCTTATTTTCCTGCATGCCGCCTGTACCGTAAGCTTCGGTAGTAATTTTTGAAATTTTGTAACAGTAGGTCCACTAATTCCTAATGCGGCCGCAACACGCTCTCGCACTTGCGATAGTGGTGAAAGCGGGCCACCATTTTGATACTCTGCTTCAAAGTAATTACGAACCTTGATCACCAGTTCTCTCACCTACCTTTTTAGAACAGATCCTTTCGGCATTTTGATATTTGACAGCTGGGCAACATTCAACACGGAGAAAAACAAGATACACAACGTAATGTATAGATAAGGTGAAAAAAACTCAGTGAATAGAAATGTAGTGACTAGCACGACCGTGTTGTGAGTGACAGATTAAAACAAACACAAAATAGCGCTGTTCCTAAAATATATATTTGAATGATTTTGTTATATGTCTTTGTTCAAAATATAATAAATATATTATACGAATCGATATAATTACTTATTTGGTTACAACACTACAACTATCGAATTAGAACTGTCATCGAGAAAATAAAGAAATGGAAATAGTATAATCAATGACGTGTAAAATATGGTAATATTATACACGTCATTGAGTATAATAGTATAATACTTCCTGACATAAAATTTCACACTTACCACCGCTATAACTTGTTGAAATTCTATTATTTTTATCTAATTAAGCCGTGCATTTATTTATATCATAAAATTTACTTTCATTTCAACCGGTTTTACTTTTTAATGCATTTTCAAGACGATTCTATTACATCTTGAGAGGTTGTAATATAACACGTCGTGAACAAGGAGGAGGTAAAAAACTTTAATGTTTAAAGCAACCTCTGTAGACAGTACGTAATAAATACGTCATGATCACGCATCTTCTACCAATTTCCTTTTTTAAAGCATCTATATGGTGTAATATTACGCCCTGAAAATTGATTTTAACTGGTTTCACTTAAAAGTTTTGAACGTCGTCAGAAATAAGTTGAGTAATGTAATCAAAACATAAATGTGTGCAGAAGAACTAGTCTGAATGGAATAAAAGTACAAGTGCCTTTTTAAGTAATTTATTTAAGAATTTCCCATTTCCTTCCATTTATCCTATTCTCCGCTGTCATTTTGCTTGCTAATAATTTATAATACCTTTAAACGAGCAATTCTTGTATATATACAATACGTAGTGGGGTTATTTTTACACTTTACTGCTTGTATTTTCCTTAGGTGCCCCCAAGGAACTTATATACTATAACTGGAATTGTTACAAAGCAATATTTGAAAAATAAAAATGTACTTTATTTCGTTACTAATAAAGTTGACATTTGTTTCTTACTTAACAGAGGGGAAAAACGTTCTGAGCAAGACAACGACATGAGTGGATGTTGTCCCTTTCATGCAATTGCCAGTATAAATAAAACTATCTAGATGGTAGATTTTTACATACTCAGTAATCATTAAATACTTTTTATTCATCCACGTTGATAAATAAATTAGCATAAAATGTATTGTAATTAACACAGTGAGTTCTAAAATGTGTTTATTTTAATTATTACGTAATTACTTATGCAATGCAAAAACTGTTTCTCAAATTAGTAGAATTACTTAGTAGTAATTTGCAAACTACGCATGGCCGCACTTATATATGGCGATTGGCGCTTTGTTTAGTAGAAAGAGACACACTCCACTCATGTCGTGGTACTCTTCGGAACAATTTTGAAGCGCGTGTAAGCATTCCGGTAGAATATAACTTCCTTGGGTGCCCCACAGACCTACAATAATATTGCGCAATACTTTTATTGTGCAATAATGTTGAATACCCCTTTGATTCCAGACGTTCAATAAATTCACTCAATAAAATTGACAAACCAGTCTGGTCAATATTTTCATTCGAGTAACATGTCTGACGACGAAGTTTTGGCGGCAACCATGCTGGTAATTTAGTTAAATAAATCTATACAATTCTATACACCAAGTAAAAACTCCCGTTCTTCATCTTTTATTTATTGGTTTTGTTTCGAATTGGCCTGAATGTTCAATTTCGACCGAGTGTCGAATTTCAGCCAGTGGTCGAAATTTTGATCCATTCTAGTAATGAACTATTAAATTAACAAGATGAATAAAATTACCGCGAAATTACGAAAATTTCTTGCTCGCCATTTTGCTTAAATTTAAGACACGACCATATATTAAACACCGCGACTGACCGACCACGACCGTTCCAAGCTCTGAAGTGAAAAATATTGTGCAATATTAAACCTACACTGTGCAAAAAAAATATTGTACAATAAAAATTAAACCCGCTCAAACTTTCGTTCAATCACTGTGCAATCTTCAATATTAACTCTAAACGGTCAATAATATTATACAATACGTAATGATGCGCAATATTATTGTAGGTCTAGGGGCCGCCTTAGATGAAGGAAACTACTACTAGATATGAAATAACCAAGGGAAAACCGTGTCATTTCGTCCCTAACAATGGCGGACTAAAAGAACAGCTGTTTACTATCTACATAAAAATTGATAAATTATATTAAAATTGGGCATGTTATTTTAACAATTAGTTTTCGCTCGCTCGCTTCTTTCGCTTCGCTCGGGAGTTGATATGAAATTACGTGGTAGTTGAAATAAATCAAATGTAATTTAAGATTATTGAAATTGGAATTTTAAATTTCGCGCCATTACTACACATGCTGCAATTGCTCGCAGCGCCTTTCGAAATGCAACCCAAATAATCGTTATTCTGAATGAAGTTCAAATACTCGACAACAGATGGCGCCAGTACACTTCATTTCCAGGTTGAAGGGTTGGAAAAGCACTTATATTATCTTTAAAAACACGCCCTTTAGGTTAAAACGGAAACTTTCTTATTTGAGGGGGGATAAAGGACTATCACACTATATATAAGTCCCTTTATCGTGTCGGGGCTCCTTTTTAAGTTTTATCGGCACGCACATTTTGTCAACTTGGTTTTATTATATATAATGATGATTTAAGTTTCACACTAAAATTATAGAAAAATACAAATAAACGCTAAAATCAATTTAATATTTTGTAATCAAAGGGTTATTTGACATTAAATTTTACTTACCTACATTGTCAGCATATTTTAGTAATAGCGTTTTGGCCGCAAGCTGTTTAAGGTGACGTTAATTTTCCTAAATGATTTGAAATTAGAACACTGATAAAATTGTTGTAGCTTTGTCTATAATGAAAAATTCTAACTTGTTACACAGAGATAAAGCCATTTTTATTTGTTCAGCGTTGGAGTGCATGCAATTTTATAATTTTGATTATTTTCCATAAATAATGCCAAGTCCTTATCTTTTTCTTGTCAAAGGTATTTTAACGTACCAAAATTTGTGATCAAAAAAAAGTTTTTTTAATGAGTTTGCTAAATAAACAAACGCACCCAAGACTTGAGCGTGTAATCAGCGCTTTTTTGGCCGAACTAAGAAATTTTTTTATTCTCAATTCTGGCAACATTTACTCGTCCTTTTTCTTGGTGAAGTTGTTAGAAACACGTGCGTTTGTTACGCAAAATTCTCTAAAATAATCCAAAATGAGTGAAGGAACCGCGACAATTCGCACACGTAAATTTATGACCAACAGGTAAAAGTGCTAAACATTGTGTAAATTCATAAAATAAGTATGTGTCGGCAGAAAACTTGTCGCATTACTGACAGGTTATGTGACAACGTTTGTGGTGTTCCAGGTTGTTGGCGAGGAAGCAAATGGTCTGCGATGTTCTCCATCCAGGCAAACCCACTGTTAGCAAAACTGAAATCCGTGAGAAGCTCGCTAAAATGTACAAAGTGACACCTGATGTGGTTTTCGTTTTCGGTTTCAAGACGAACTTTGGTGGTGGCAAATCTACTGGCTTTGCGTTAATTTACGATACATTAGACCTCGCCAAGAAGTTTGAACCCAAACACAGATTAGCCCGTCATGGATTATACGAAAAGAAGAGGCCAACACGCAAACAACGTAAAGAACGTAAGAACAGAATGAAGAAGGTACGTGGTACCAAGAAATCTAAAGTCGGAGCTGCGGCCAAGAAGTAATCCGGCTTAGTATTGTAAGTAAATAAAACTTAAAATCCACTTGTGTTTGTTATTGACTAGACATTTCTAGAGATAACCTCAAAATATTTTTAATGGACCGCCCCGTTGGTTGAATCGTTAACGACCCTGACTACGCAGTTGACGGGGCTTGGGTTCGATCCCCGACACGTACAAGCATTTGTGTAATAAGCATAAATTTTTGTATTTCCGTGTTTGAGTGTTTATTAAATATATTCCAGTATTTATATATGTATTTCTATCTATAGATCGCCTCTGTGGTATAGTGGCCCGGTGTCGGAGTTGACCACATGAAGTCCCGGGTTAGATTCCTGTGTCAGGCAATTTAAAATTGTGTTTTTTCAGTTTTCTGATAAAATCAACATTGCCCGGGGTTGGAAAGTGCCCGGTTGGCGATAGGCTTGCCACTTATCACATTGTGGGACCATGTACCTTCGGCTAATCATGAGTGCACTTGTTGTACCTCTGCCTACCCTTTCGGGAATATGGGCGTGAACATACTCTATCTAATAATATTGTTGACTAACACCCATAACAAAAGCAAATAATTTGCTTTCTTTGGGGTTAGATTAGTACATGTAATTTATCCCATGAATATTATTATTAACAGTTTAATTTCATGATAATTTAATAACATTTTTATTTTGTAGTTAAAAATATTTATCAAGAAGCCAAATACAATTTTTTTTAATTGTTAAAAACTTAAGTTTAGTGCTCATTTATTACTACAATTACTTCCCATAAGATTAGATCAATTTGTGTAATTTGACCACCAATATTATTACAACGGAAGTAGGTTATAGTTAAACCTCGTTATCTTTGTAGCATATTGGTGGCAACTGATTTTAGGGATGGGGTAATTATAATTAAATAAATATCTGTTTTTTTTTTATTAACATTACAAAATAATTGAAATAATATATTATTGACATTTGTTTAGTATGTGACATTCGTAGTAAATGACTTGGATACCTTCCATATTACCGGAAGTAAGACTTTGTCTCCTACTCGAAAATATCCATTTGAGGCAAGAAAATGATCTTTCAATTTCTGTCGATGTCACTAGCAAAAACTTCAGAATTAAAATTAATGACAATCATATTTAATTGTATTTATTTATTTTATGTAAATAAAAAAAGAAAACAGAGATTTATTTAATTATAATTACCCCATCCCTAAAATTAGTTGCCATATTGGTGGCTACACAGATAATGGGGTTTAGTTATAGTATTAATAGGCAATAGTTTTCTAATGAAATTATATTAATGAGCAAGAATTATCCTACAAATAAGACAACTTACAACATTAATCTGCTTTGCCATCGAGTTTACTGACACCTTTTGTCACTGATTTTTTAAATAGAGGGATTGACCTATTACTAGACCAATTCTGTATCTTCATGCCCCTATCCCCAAGGGGTAGGCAGAGGTACAACAAGTGCACCCACGATTAGCCGAAGATACTTGGCCCCACAAATGTGATAGGTGGCAAGCCTATCGCCAACAGGCACTTTCCATTCCTGGGCATCTTTGTGTTTATCAGAAAACTGAAAAAACACTTACTACTACTAACAATTTTTTATGTGCCCGACCCGGAACCTCATGTGGTCAATGCCAACGCTGGACTACTAGACCACAGAAGCAATACCAATTCTGTGTGTACAAGAAACCTGTCCAATCGTCAAAGATATGGTTTGGTAGCCTAATACAATCATATATATGTTCTTGTTTTGTGGATATAGGTAGATTAATTTTCCCAAATGAAAGTAAGTTATCCCAAATTATATTTCATATAATATTATGGCAAAATATAATTTTGATAGAAGGCAAACAACTAAGATATTGAAGAGGGACCCCCGTTAGCACAATCAAAAGAGCACCATCTACCTGCAATTTCTGACCTGATATGGTGTTGTCCAGTTTAAAGTAATCCTTCTAGTTTATTGAAATTAAAGGGTTAATAGAAGCGTTTTAAAATCAATCAATCATCGCCTATAGACACCAAAGATGTTAATGGTACGTTGCTATCTAGTGGCGAGGTCTTATGCCACATGCATAAGTTTACTGGCTACCTTACCCTCCAAACTGAAACACGACAGTGACAAGAACTGTCGCTATTTCGGCAGAAATAGGTAAGGCGGTGGTACCAGACCCGGGCGAGACAATGCAGAACTTTACCACCTAGTAGCCACAATAGTAGTGACTCGCGTAACCAATTGGTTGCCTTTTACGACCAGCCTGGCAGAACAGCAGTTGGCCTATTCCTCAAATGAGCCCGGGACCAACACAGGGAAATTTATATAAATGAATAATTTCATCACTTTTTGAAAGTCATCAACTTATATGGCCCTTTTGGGCTGAACTGGGTTTTTGGTACTCAGTGTACAGGGTTATTTTTAAAGGTCCGGCCAAATTTTAGAATTAGGAATTGAAAGTGTATTTTATTATTATTCATGTGCATTTTAAAAATTATTACAAGACTAGCTGACCCGCGCAGCTTCTCCTGCGAGTATATTAATAAGTCGTCCAAATAGCTTTTAATAAAAATTTCATCCCCTGTTTCAGCCCTCCAGGGACTGATCTTTGAAAAAAAAATTAGCCTATGTTTGACCCCGGATATTCAACTATATCCATGTCAAATTTCATGAAAATCGGTCCAGCGGTTTAGCCGTGAAAGCGTAACAGACAGACAGACTTTCGCATTTATAATATTAGTATGGATAACATAAAAATATTAGTTTAAAAATATCCCACTAAACTCATGAATTCGATGCACCGAGTCTTGTGATTGAACTCGGTAATGCTGGCAGTGTGTCATTTTACATTTACCTATAATTATGACAGCAACTATTATGTAATCTGTTGCTCTAAGTATATTTTTCCCGATTACTTTTAATTTGATTAAAGATGCAATTTTTTTTTTATTCAAATTTTGTGTACTTGAAATTATATCCATGCGGCTATTCCATTGATATAAAAAACGCAAGATACACAATTAGTGCTCAAAAATGTGCTCAAAAAATGAGCACAATATTTTAAATTGTGCGCTCATTTCAAATAGAATCGTGTCGGATGTGATACTGCTGTCAACTTTATTACTTTTCATACATTGCTTTGTAAAAACAACTATAAGTCTGGCACTTAAGGTTGAATATGCAAAAGTATATATTTTTCCATATCTATAACTACTTGTGTGAAATTAGGAACAGTTTTGAGTGTCAATTTTGTTCGGCACTGTGCATCTTTAATTTTTTATATCAATGGAGTAGCCTCTGAAAATTTGGCCGGTCGTTTAAAAGTAACCCTGTATAGGATGAACCGATTATATCCCTATGGCAGCGTCTTAACTCCCTGCTTAATTAAAAATTTGAAGCTCAAAGGTATTAAAATATAATGAAGCATAGATTTTTAGCTGAAAGTGTTCAAAAATCTAAAGTTTGTTAAATAATACAGTGTTTTAATTTTTGAAAAGCTGAATATTTTAAAAACTATGACCGATTTTAATCATTTGAAGCAATTTTGACCTCTGAAATATTGAATTAGTTTTTTGACATTTAACTTGATTCAACTTTGTAATGGTATCCAACACAGGTTTTTGTACAAATATTGTAGGTCAAAAATCGATTAGTTGTACAATCCCGAACAATTGTGATCCAGTTCACAGTATTTAATGCAGTTTTTTAAGTAGAAGAGCTGACTAGACTTAGAAATCAACTAGTGCATAGTTTGAAAGTTATTTTGCAAATATGAAATGAGTTTGCTGTAAACAACAAAACAGTAATTATTGAAAAGCTGTCACTTTTGAAAACTTGATTCACTATTGATTTATGAAATGGTATTTAACGTAGGTTTTAAATACTAAGGTCAAAAAATGATTGGTTAAAAAATCTCGAAATTATATTGAAAAACATTTACAAAAAAATTTGTCAACCATAACTTCCGAACTGATAAACCAATTTCGATGCAATTTGTGGCACTGGTCTCATTTTTGTTTGGAAATGAGCTGATTAAATTTTGTAAATCGGTTAAAAGTTGTTTAAAAAAATTTTTATTTCGTTAACATTTTTTGAGGCTTTTTTCCAAATTCTAGTAATTAGGGATCTTCTACAGTAGTATTTGGTTAGTAGTAAAGGTAACTTTACTACAAACCAAGCGGGAAGTGAAAAATATTTATGTTCAGAGGTTCCAAATATGTATCTATTGCAATTAAACTGAATATATATTACTAGCTGCAGCGCGCAGCCTGCTGCATTATAAGAGTTTTTGGCGAAACCCATGGGTTCACCTAATTTTTCCAGGATAAAAAGTAGCCTATGTGCTATTCCAGGTCATTACCTACCCATGTGCCAAATTTCATTCAAATCCGTTAAGTAGTTTTTGCGTGATTGTATAACAAACATCCATTCAAACTTTCACATTTATAATATAATAATATACATTAAACGGAACATATATTAATAATATACATTAAACGGAACAAAAATATATTATTAAACTGAAGGTCCTCCAATCTTGAATGTAATTGTTTGACGGTACGTATATTTAAATTGCAGTTTTAAATGTTTCATTTGTGTCTGGATTACTTTCTTCCAATTGAAATGTGTGTGTTTTACAGCATAATATATTAATCAAAAAAACCGATAAAATGCTTATATTATACTATTATTTGTGTTTCTGGTAACCTCTTCAAATGATTTAAGAATGGGTATAATTTTTAAATTCCTGCTACGTGTGTAGGTAGATACTACATAAGGAAATTTTTTCCCGATTTTTCAAAATCGAGTTTTCACCAGATCTCCTGTTTTGAGTTCCTAGGAACCTTTCTTTACAATTTCCATGATGACGCCAGTATGTATGTATTTATTGCATGATGGCGTTTGATTGAATTCTGCTCAACTTAGACATTCTGAAAATTTGAACTAATTTAATCCTAGAGATTTTGAGAAACTTTGGAAAAAACCTCAAAAAATTTTTTTTAAAAACAGTATTTTTTTTAAATAGTTTTAGGCTAATGCACCGATTAGGTACAAATTTTCATCAGATTTTTTTCCTAAAAATACTAAGTCCAATGCATAAATTGCATCAAAATCAGTTTATCCTTTTGGGAGTTATTATTGATGATTAATTTGGAAAGTGTTTTTTTTTTTACATAACAAAGATTTTTAACCAATCATTTTTTGACCTTTTACAATATAAAGTTACAGCTTTGTCAAATATTACTATTTTGTTGTTTTCAGCAAATTCACTTCATATTTGCAAAATGACTTTCAAACTGATACACTAGTTGTTTTCTAAATTTAATCAGTTCTTCTGCTTAAAAAACTGCATCAAATACTGTGAATTGGATCACAATCAATTGATTCGTTGGGGACTTATCAGTGATGAAATTTTTGAACAAAAAGCAAAAAAAGTTTAATTTTGACATTTCTTTGTAACTTTTCCACCTGTTAATTTTGTGGCTAATAAAACATTTTGTTGAATGGCATTTGAAAGACTAAAATCAATTACCGTTTGAAAATAATCAGCTTTTCAAAATTTTGATTTAAATTTTTCAAAAAATTTACCAACTTTAGATTTTTAAACTCTGAGCTCTAAACCTATGCTTAGGTATTATTTTCACTACTTTGAGCTTAAAATACCTCAATTTAGCGGGAAGTTTCAAGGATGGCCTACATGGTTAACCAACCAGTTTACAGTTTTTTAATAGTATCCGCAGGCATTTGAGCGAGTAAGCCACCTGATGAAAAGCAGTCACCAATGCCAAAAGTTAGTTGACAGTGCGATGCTGGCTTCTGAGAATTTGTTAACCCTCCTTTTAAAAATCCTAATATAAAAGCTACTTGGAAAAACCTTGTGATTTTTCCAAATAGTTTTGATTTATAAAAGATAGCTATTCTCCAAGATATTTTTGTAGTATGTTGTGCTTATATGCTAAGCACAGGAACAGCACTCGCCACGGTTGTTCCTTGCATTTCAACATTCCTTTATAACTTTGGATTCATATTTATCGGAATTGGATGTTTAAGATCAATGGGAAATTCCGATATATCGAAATCGGAACTGAAGCTCCGTAACAACCCTAGCCGGTATATGTACCGCTGGTAATTTGTATGTTTCGTCATTATACAAACGACATAGTCATTTTATAAACATAAACATTCCATACAGATAGTGGAAGTCAAATAGTTGATAACTTAAATTGCCTCGATGTTAACTACAAACTCCGATATCGCCGGCGGTCAACGGAGGCCTGCTGACAGATTGGCAAAAGGGTAATTATAGTTTTGTTAGTTTACTCAAAAAGTGAAATTTTGCTAGTAGCTCAGAATCTGATGATAATTTGTTAACTCCCCTATACTTTAGAGTTTAGGCTTTAGAATCTAAACTCTTCCAAATAGCTTCATATGTTCATCTAAACTAAAATCTAAAGATGAACATGTGGTTGGTCCCTATTATCGAGAAGACAAAAGAAGCGATAAACATTAACCAGGCCAATAAAACAAGGCAATGGAAATTACTACACATCTTGCCAATTGACAGATTAATGTTACCATAGTGAGATGATTGTCATGAAATTTGATTCTCTCTGTTTACCATGCAAATTACTTCACATGATTATATTTATATTATTATTGATTTAGGTATTTCTAAAACTCAATGCTTTTGTATTAAATGTATCGCCCCATTGGTCTATGACTATGCAATCAGGTTTGATTCCCTACAGGGACAGGCAGGGACAGGGATGATATTTGTATTTATGGGTGTGGGTGTTTATTATATGTTTAAGAATTTATATATGTATTTCTATGTAATAATATCATGAATGACACTCATATTGCAAGCAAATACTACTTATCTTGGGATTAGATAAATTCATATATTTGTCCATCCATTTATTTATTAACTTATGACTATTGAACTGACACTGACCAGAAAAACAGCAAAAATAAAGTTGTCAAGATTAAATGGAGTGAAGTATGTTAAATATAAAGAGATATTGGACAACAGAAAATTATAGACAATATATCGTCCCCGTAGTGGGATAATTAAATCACTCTGATTTTGTAGTTCTGAGAGTTCTTATTTATTTATTATTTGTTATAAAATGTGAGGCAATTTTACTGTAGGTAATTTTATTGTTTGTGGCCGTTATAACCTCTTACATTACGCTAAACAAACTGAAATCTATCTTTTACTATAACTATACATTAAAATCAATTCAATATCGCCAAAATCTGACTTATTTAATTTTCCAACTACAGGGACGATATATAACTAAAAAGATTAGGAAACTAAAATTGTAATTGGACTGAACTGTTAACAAATGGAGGATTTCCACCGCCTTATGTATCCAGTAGGCAGTGGAAAAGGTAGGTTGAAATTCTAATTAATGTAATACGAATTTTTCATAGTGGGATAGAAAAACACAAACTCTCCTAAAGATAGAGAATCATCGAATAGTCACCAAAGATGTTAATAGTGCTTTGCTATTATGTGCTGGTGTAGTGTTGCCATAATATGCATTAGTTTACTAGCTACCTTACCCCCAGTCCAGAACATTACGTTCACAGGCATATATATCAAATATTGTAACAAGCTAAGATGCTATTAGGGCAAAAATAAGTAAGGTAGTGGTACCAAACCTAGGTGAACATTTGCAAAGTTCATACTATTATAACTTATGTGAACTGCTTTTTCGGCACACAACATTGACAAGTACAATGCTACTGCAGCAGCAAGTTGTAATGTGGTGGCACCAAACCCGGGTAAAACATTGCAGAACTCATTGATACAAGTTTAGCCTATCTTTTGCTTTTACGAACTGCCTGGCAAAATGACAGTCTGTTCTTAAATTGAACATATATGTGATAAACAGAAAGCTTATTCATTTCTGAGCTCAGTAAAATATCTAAAGGGCTCCACAGAAATTTAAAAGTAGTGCAATATCTGTTTAAATGAAGAAAATTACTATCTTTATTGCTGTTTAAATGAAAAATGTACTATTTATATATGCTGGGATTGCAATTTCACTACAACTGGGGCCGTATAAAGTATAGTACTTTCTTTGGCCTAAAGCCTAGGGTTTCGACTTTGTTAAAAGTCAGGAAAGGCTTAATTTAATAAAATATTATATACATATATGCTACATCGGTCTTTCTCTTCTCAGACTTGATTTTTTTTTTTTATATCATAAGATAGCAAACAAGCAGATGGGTCTCCTGGAAAGAGTCAACCATCGCCTATAGACACCAAAGATGTTAATGGTGCGTTGCTATCTTGTGGCGAGGTCTAATGCCACATGCATAAGTTTACCGGCTACCTTACCCTCCAAACCGGAACACGACAGCGACAAGCACTGACGCTATTGCGGCAGGAATAGGTAAGGCGGCGGTACCAGACCCGGACGAGACAATGCAGAACTCTACCACCTAGTAGCCACGATGGTAGTGACTCAATAGCCAATCGGTCGCCTTTTACGACCTGCCTGGCAGAACGGCAGTTGGCCTATTCTACAAAGGAGGCCGGGACCAACACGGCGAAAAATTCTACATATATTGTCGCTGTGCCTGACAAGTTCCATATTTGATATTATAAGGTTTAGGGAAACAACAAATAACGTATTATTAACTAACAAATAGTCTATTTTAATAACACATTTTTGTTTTCCCAAAACCTTGCAAATATCACATATGGAATTTGTCAGGTGCAGCGACGATATATCTTTATACACATAATAAAATCACAGGAAAGTCAAAACTGTACATTGAATATTTTTTTATAAGAATACTTAGGGCGTGATCTACAATCGATATCGAAACCAAAAATTTGGTTTTTAGAATTTTTGTCTGTATGTCTGTTTGTCTGTATGTATGTCCGGGGTAAACTTAAAAAGTACTGCATGGATTTACTTCAAATTTTGCACGAATATTACTAACAGGTTGGGTCAACATATAGACTACATATTATCACGCTATCATTACCTACGGGGGAGGAGCTGTGCGGAGTAACCGAAGTCCGCGCGGACGAAGTTGCGGGCAACAGCTAGTAGGTTTATAATGCTTATTTTTTGTGTATATAATAAGATAGCAAATAGCTCTTCTGATGGAATGGGAAAACCATCACCTATAGACACCAAAGATGTTAATTGTGTGTTATCAGAGTGGTGAGATAGAGGTGCCATAGCCATAATATATTAGCTACCTTCTCTAAACCAGAATAGGACAGTCACAAGCTTTGACACTTGCAGCAGAAATGGACAAGGTGGTGGGTACCATACCCTGGCAAGACTGCAGAACTCTACCACCTAGTAATCAAATAAAATTTAGTCAGATATAGGTATATGAATAAAAGACAATATATTTATAAAATTATGAAAATTCAAATTTATTGATATACAAATTATAAGTGGATGGACAATATTTTTTTGCTAGTTTTTCATATGGAGATCCCTTAGCTACTTTAAAATCCAATGTTATGTCACTCCATATATGGTAAGTATAAGGGTCTTGAATATTTAACTCTCCTGGAGTAAAGTATCTGCGAGCATTCTGCCTTTCCACAGGATAAAAAAATTGTGGGCCATAAACTTCAAAATCTGAAATGAAATTATGAATTTATTTAGTTTTTGGAGAATCCCGCGAGAACACCTTACTTTTACAAGGTAAAAAGTACCCTATGTGTTATTCCAGGTCACTATCTACCTGTATGTCAAATTTCATCCAAATCTGTTCAGTAGTTTTGACGTGATTGAGTAACAAACATCCATCCATCCAAACTTTCGCATTTATAGTATTAAATATCTGGTTGACCATATGGTCATATCTTTGGAACCGAGCTTTTCTTGGACCTGGAACCTAGATAAATCGATTCCTTGATCCGAAAACCCCTAAATAAACAATTGATTTTCTTCGTGTTACTTAACAACGCCATCTGCTGGAATAACTTACAATTCAAAAATAGTATTATTATTCACCAATAGATGTCAGGAAGAGTCATATTTTTCAGTTTTAATTGGGACTTTAAAACACGAATAAAATGACATTTTCTAAAGATGATTCCTAGCTAGATCGATTTATCGCCTCCGAAACCTCTATATACTAAATTTCATGAAAATCGTTGGAGCCGATTCCGAGATTCCAATCCATACTAATATTATAAATGCGAAAGTAACTCTGTCTGTCTGTCTGTCTGTCTATCTGTCTGTCTGTCTGTCTGTCTGTTACGCTTTCACGGCCAAACCACTGAACCGATTTGGATAAAATTTGGTACAAATATAGTTTGAGACCCAAGAAAGGACATAGGATAGTTCTTATCCCGGAAATCCCACGGGAACGGAAACTATGCGGGTTTTTATTTTAGATTTTTTTCCACGCGAACGAAGTCGCGGGGCACAGCTAGTTATATATATACAAGAATTGCTCGTTTAAAGATATTAGACATGGATAATAATACGTTAGGATAAGGTGTAATAATGTTGCCAATTCTGGATATTCTGTAGTCTGACTGCTGTGAATACAGTGGATTTATAAGATTTTTTTTCATATTATTGTAAAGGAGTAGATATGATACTCCTATCATCTTTTTCGTTGCTCTTTTTTTCTGTTGCTCAAAACTGCCATTTGCAAGAGCAGGAATGCGATCGCCTCAAGGATTTCGCAGCATGCTATCACATTGTCGCTATCTTTCTCGTTCTAGCAAATGGCAGTTCTGAGTGACAGAAAAGGTAGGTTAAAGGAAAAGGGCGATCTCATGATGTAGCTTAACCCTCACAACTTTAGATCAAATATACTAAAAATAGTATACTTGATCGAAGCTCACAACACGCTCCTCATGTATCTGTGCTGATTCAGTTTTAAAAATAGCTGGTCAAGCCCTGGTTTTAGCTTGTAAGCCAGTTACTGGAATATGTAAGCTATTCTCACAAATAGTAATGTATCATGCATTAACATATTTTAAATGTTTACAACACATGCTATAAACATAAGCTTATCTATACAAATAAATAAAATACCGCTTTTTACTAAATGCATATGGATGTATACATGGTGGTACATATAACAAAATAAAATTTTTCACAATTTTTGTCTGTGTTTGTTCTGGCTAATCTCTGGAAAGGTTGGACCGACTTTGATGGGATTTTCACTAACAGATAGTTGATAGAAGGAGTATCTAAGGCTACTTTTATTTTAGAAATATTTCCACGCGGTCAAAGTAGCGGGCACAGCCAGTCTTAAAATACCAGTGGGCCAACTGGCAACAATCTAACTGGCACAAACATTATGACCGCAGAAATAGATTAGAATTTTACCATCACAAGTTGCTGCAGACATAAAACTAGGCTTTTGAATGGAACAGATCTCTTGAAGCACCTCTGTCATAATATTCGGTCTGTTATGTTTCCAACGGCTGTGGTAGATTTTGCTTATATCCCTGTAAGTAAAAAATAAAATATTAAGAACCTTACGCGTATTTCATATTATTATATTTTCTTTGTGAAGTCTTGTGTACGTGTGTATATAAAATATTAAATAAATAAACAATATTACATATGTGCAGCACAGACATCTTTCGTTGTAAATATTAATGTAAATAGAAAGTAAGGCAGGATAGGATGTATGTTTCGTTTAGTTCGTAAGTTTTTTGTAATAAATAATGTTCGTTTTTGCCTTTTATTCGCCCTAAGACCTACATACAGCTTTGTTGTGTAGAAATAATAAGGCTTTATGTAGCTATGATCTTTGCCTATTAGGCATATTACGAATAAAGCGAGTTCCACGCAGTCGACGACATTACGAGTCGACTCTTGCGAGATAGTATTTATATGCGGGAACTCGCTATTACGAAAATCCGAAAAGTGCAAAATTCTTTATGTAAACAAATGTTTTATGATTGTAAATAGTATGTATAATGTAAGTATAAGCTTTAGGCATATGTTTAAACACTTTTCGGTACTGTAAAGATTGTTTACAGGATAGTACGGCCTGAAAAGGCGTACAACTCTGTGATTGTAAGAGTTTCCGAGGTCCTGTAAGAACGTACAATGTATATAGCACTCTTGTTTGTTATTATATAAGTTTATTTGTGTTAGATCCTTGTATGTAAATAAGAAATAACACATTGTAATTCGTTTTCGGTAGGTCTTAGGGCATTACGTACTTTGTTTTGTATATATCTGTAAAAAGGTAGTACCGTTGCACTCGCTAGAGGGCCACACTAGTTAATTAGAGGTAGAAGAAACTACCTAAGATAAAATTATTAAGATTAGATTGCAAAAAGTAGGATTTAACAAATCCTAGACATTGTGGCGCCACACCCGGCGCCGGTTTCCTTTGAAGATTGCCGCCGCGCGTCTGGCCGCGCACTATAAATATCGGAGAGCACGGCCATACAATCAGTTCCGTTCAGTTCCGTTCCAGTAAAGCTACAGTTTCGTTACGACTCAATAAGTTTCCCAGACAAGTTCCTGGGCTTTAGTATATATCTATAGGGTACCGGTTTTAGAGTAGGGCAGTGTTAGGGCAAGTAGTGGCTCTCCATACAATAGGTTAAATATTTGCAACGGTGCTAGCTTTATTGCTATTTCGTTACAATAAAGCACCTTTGCAAAGAAAAGTTGTGGTCTCGTTTATTTCTCCGACACATCCGGCTCAACAGAAAAGCACTGCGGCTGGTGGGACGTCGAAGAAGAAGAACCAGATCTACAGTCCGCTGGCTCCCCCGGCTGTAGTGCACATTTTCTGGTCGCATTCGAGCCGGATTACTGAGCCATGCCGATCGAAACGAGGAGTACGTCGAGTCGCCGAGAGGAAGAGGCCGCTAGTCGCGAGGAGGAAACGAGCGGTACCAACACGTCCGCTACGGAGACTAGCGTTACAACCGAGAACACCGAGGCGACCGAGACCACAACGAGCACCGTTGCAAACAACGACAAGCCGGTACCATCCGCAGTCGAGTCGCCGCGTATAGTTTATCTACGCGCCAAGTTAGAAGAAGCGCGCTTACGAGCAGAAGAGGCGCGCTTACGGACGGAACTCGCGCGCGCTGTTTACGAAGAAGGGCAAGCAACTGCCATTACGAGGGTCGAAGATTGGATGGACTCCGCTCGGCCAACCCATACGGATCGCCAGCCGGTACCAGAGCCGCTGGCAATCACCAGTTCGGTGGCACTTATGCCACACCCACTACGAGAGGCGGCACCTAGGCCGCAATACGAAGAGGCGGCGCACGCGCCGCACCAAGAAGATTCGGCGGGCCACGAGTCACCCGCAGCACGAGAGGTGGCCCAGGCGCCACAAGCTACGTCGCCCGCGCAGTCGGCGGGCATTCCAGCGCGCGCTGTACGTCCGGCGGAAGATGATGTGTCCGTCGTAGAGAAGGCGAAGATTTCGACGCCTATTGAAAATACGGCACCAAAACAAGAGTCTGGTGCATTGAAGGCCGCAGATATCACCGCGCTCGCGTCCGCCCTAGCAGAAGCATCACGAGGGGCGCCGCGCTATAGTATGGAGTTACCAAGTTTCGATGGCGCTGGTGAAGAATGGTTGCAGTTTAAAGCGGCATATCGAGATACGGAGAAATATTTTAGCAAGGCGGAAAATCGGGCAAGAATTCGAAGATGTCTACGTGGAAACGCCAAAGAAGCCGTCGCTTGCATGTTTTACGGGGAAACCGACCCAAGTGAGATCGTCGACCATTTGGAAATACAGTTTGGTCGGCCCGACGCACTAGTGAACACCGAATTAGAAAAAATCAAGTCATTGCCGCGAGTGAAAGAAAGTGCGCGGGAAACGTGTGTGTTCGCCAGTAAAGTGAATAATATCGTCGCTACGATTCGAGCTCTCAACAGAGAGAGCTATCTACACGATACGGTGGCAGTGAATAGTTTATTAGCGAAGTTTAATTATACGTTGCAGCACAGTTGGTTCCAGTACGCAAGACGGGAAGATAGAAAACCCGATCTACAAATGATTAGTGAATTTTTAATGAAAGAAGCCGAGATGTGTGCTGCGTTGGTGCCACATGAACCTACGAAAGAAAATCAGCAAGTTTTTAAGAAAACGCAGCGAACACACACACAGAAATATGAACAACAAGTGAAGAGAGATAAATGTGCGATATGTCAAGATGCACATACTAGCTCTATATGTGAACAGTTTACGAAAGCTAGTGTTGACGATAGGTGGGCTATGGCAAAACGTAATAATTTATGTTTCAGGTGTCTGCAAAAAAGAAAGCCAAAACACGAGTGCAAGTTTCGGCAGTGCGGCATCGACGGGTGCAAGAGTTCGCACCATCGGCGGCTACACAATAGCCGCAACAATTATACGAAGAGGACACCTGAAGATCAAGTAGAAGACAGTGACGCCGTGGTGACGTCAACGCAGTCAAGCGCGCCACGCGCCTACCTTAAAGTTGTACCGATTGTCCTGACAGGTTCCAGGGGCAGCGTGAACACATACGCACTATTGGATGAAGGGTCCACAGTCACGCTGGTAGAAGAGAAGGTGGCTGCACGAATAGGAGCTCGCGGGCCGGTAGAGCCGTTCCGCATAGAAACAGTTGGCGGCACGCGACTCAACGCAGAAAGGTCGCGCCGCATCACAGTCACCATCAAGGGCCTTCATCACCATCAGCGACATCGAATAATAGGAAGAACTATAGGTAACCTTAACCTATCGCCACAGTCTGTTAATAGATCCATCGTCAACAACTGCAGACATCTAGAAGATATAGAAGAAGATGTCATCATGGAGCGCGCCGTGCCAACCGTGCTCATCGGCCAGGACAACTGGCACCTGATCGTGACGAGGGCTGTGAAAAGCGGAAGACGTGGACAACCAGTAGCATCGCTCACGCACCTTGGCTGGTTGCTACATGGTGTGGACTACCGCCACAAGCAGCGAGTCCACCTAGTGCAGAGAGCTGCCTATGCCGAACAGGATGAAGATATAGAAAAGGTAATAAGAAATTATTTCGATTTGGACAGTGTCGGCATCACTCCGCGCCAGCCCATCAACCAGAACGAGCAGCGAGCCCTGCAGATTTTAGAAAGTACGTGTAAGCGCTTACCTGACGGGCGCTACGAGGCAGGTCTATTATGGAAAGAAGATAGCCGCGAGTTTCCTGATAGCCGCGGCCTGGCTATGAAAAGATTATACAATACAGAGAGACGTCTGGACAAAGACCCCGCGCTAAAGGAGGCATACGAGAAACAGGTACAACATTTATTTGATAGTGGTTACGCCGAACCTGCCAACGAGTCACCTAGTCAATCCAGCTGGTACCTGCCTCACTTTGCAGTAGTGAATCCTGCAAAACCTAAGCCGCGAATAGTGTACGACGCAGCTGCGCGGGTCGATGGAGTGAGTCTCAACGACATGTTATTAGCTGGTCCAGACCTGCAGAACCTACCCGGAGTGCTAATGAGATTTCGACAGCTGCCTATCGCCGTGACAGCAGACATAAAAGAAATGTTTCTGCAAATGCGTGTATGACAACAAGACCGGGACGCATTACGTTTCCTATGGCGAGGAAGCGATAGACAAGATTCGCCACGTGAGTATCGGATGACCAGCGTCGTATTTGGAGCTGCGTCATCACCAAGCACCGCTATCTTCGTTAAAAATAAGAACGCACAAGAATACGCCCACATCTATCCCGACGCCGCTACAGCCGTGGTAAGAAACCATTACATGGACGATTACCTGCAGAGCTTCGATAGTGAGGAAGATGCCATAAGAATAGCCTCGCAGGTTAGCCTCATTCATCAACAGGCGCATTTCCAGCTGCGCGGATGGAAAACGAACAACTCGGCCGTAGCTAAAACGCTACTAGTAGCGCCATCTCTGGGCGGCGATTGGGAACTAAGCACAGAAAGCGAGAAGGTTTTGGGATTAAAATGGAAACCTCACGACGATAAGCTGGGTTTCAATGTTAAAGCGGTGTACGATGAAGATAAAACACCTACGAAGAGACACGCGTTACGGGTAGCTATGTCTATTTTCGATCCTTTAGGTTTAATTACACCTGTAACTATTCACGCGAAACATTTACTTCAAGAAACGTGGCGAATCGGACTACCATGGGACGAGCCTTTACCTGCGGACTTAGAGAAGACATGGAGAAGCTGGCTTCAAGATGTGAGAAGAATGGAAAACCTGGAAATACCTCGCGCACATTCTAACCTGGCGCGAGCGCGAGATCGGCAGCTGCACATCTTTACGGATGCCAGTGAGTCTGCCTATGCAGCGGCGGTCTACTGGCGCATAGTCAACGAGGACGGCGAAGTCAGCGTCAGCCTAGCAGCAGCCAAAGGAAGAGTCAGCCCGCTCAAGTTTACCTCCATACCAAGGTTAGAAATTCAAGCAGCTTTACTAGGTGCCCGCCTAGCTCAGCACGTCATGGAGGAGTACGAGTATCAGCCAAGCCGCAGGGTGTACTGGACAGACAGCCGCACAGTTCTATCGTGGCTACGCACAGGCTCGCGAGCATTCAAGCCGTTTGTTGCCCATCGAGTAGCAGAGATTGAAGATATTACGAAGGTCGCAGAGTGGCGATGGGTGCCGTCTCGCGACAATGTAGCTGATGATGCTACTCGCCATATCCCGGAAGAATTTGGAGACCGACATAGATGGTTCGTTGGTCCGGCCTTCCTATACTTAGAAGAGGACAAGTGGCCGCAAGATGTCGCTACCAGTAGCGAAACAACAGGCGAAGAAAAACCGTCGGCAGCTGTAAATAGTGTAAATATTGTAAATAACATTAGAAAAATTATATGTATTACAGAAGCACTTCCGGATGTGACAAGATTTTCGTCGTGGCTTCGACTGGTGCGTGCAACAGCGCGCGTGCTGCAGTTCATCGAGCTCTGCAGACCAAATAAGAAATGTGTCGCCGGTGTGCGTAAGCGCACAGCTACGAAAGCCTCCAATGATGAAAATTGGGGAAAGAAGTATACGAAAAGCTCGAGGAAAACAGAGAAAATTAAAAAGCCACGAAGTTCTGAAGAAAAACGACGTTACCTGCCGATAGATGGCGCTGATATCATTAGCGCCGAAAAATTGTTAATAAAATCATCACAGCAAGAGAGCTTTGCTAGCGAAATAGAAGCTATTACGGGCGGGAGCGCGATAGCAAGAGACAGCCGGTTGAAGCAGTTATCATTGTTCATCGATCAAGAAGGCATTTTGAAAATAAAGTCACGAATAGCGGCGGCAGAAGAGATAAGTGAAGATTTACGAGAGCCGGCCGTACTAGATGGCCGTCACCCATACACCCGCCTCTATATAGAACATGAACACCGGCGTCTTCACCATAGCGGGGTGGAAGCAACTACGAGCGAGATATTACAGAAATTTTGGGTTTTACGGCTTCGCCCCACCGTGCGCGGCATAGTAAAGAGCTGCGCGCTTTGCAGAAGAAGAAGCGCTATCCCGCCACAGCCGCCTACAGGCGACCTGCCGAAGTCCCGGGTCGCGCACCATCAGCGAGCCTTCACCTACGTGGGCCTGGACTTTCTTGGGCCATACAGCGTGACCATCGGGCGGCGCCACGAGAAGAGATACGTGGCGCTTTTCACCTGCCTTACTTCAAGGGCGGTCCACCTGGAGATAGCCGCCAACCTGACTACGGACTCCGCAGTAATGGCACTGCGGCGCATGATGTCGCGCCGCGGGTGCCCCACCGAGGTTTGGAGCGACAACGGCACCAACCTGCGCGGCGCTGATGCAGAACTGAGGCGCGCCGCACTAGACGCCACTAAAGAAGCAGCAGCCAACTACTCAATCAAATGGAAGTTCATCCCGCCGAGCGCGCCGTTCATGGGAGGCGCATGGGAGCGCATGGTGCGCTCTGTCAAGGCTGCACTGTTCGCCGTGCTGCAACAGCGGCATCCACCAGAAGAGGTACTGCACACACTGCTGGTAGAGGTCGAGCACACGCTCAACAGCCGACCTCTCACTCACGTGTCGGTTTCACCAGAAGACCCGGCACCACTGACGCCCAATCACTTCCTGCTGGGCGGACCATCACGCGTGCCTGTCCCGGGCGCGTTCTCCGAAGGCGATACCATCGGCCGCCGCCACTGGCGGCACTCACAACAGCTGGCCAATCACTTCTGGTCACGCTGGGTACGAGAAGCGCTTCCGCTACTCCAAAAGCGGCGGGAGCCTCACGGAAGAGGAGCAGAGCTGCGCGTCGGCGACATCGTGCTCATCGCTGACGGCGCGCTGCCAAGAAATACGTGGCCAACGGGGATCATCGAGGCAGTACACCCTGGAGCAGACGGCGTGGTACGAGTGGCTGACGTACGTACGGCTGCGGGAGTCATGCGAAGACCGGTTAAGAAGTTAGTCTGGCTGCACCATATTTAGTATAACACTGCGTGTTATAGGCGGGAGAATGTGCAGCACAGACATCTTTCGTTGTAAATATTAATGTAAATAGAAAGTAAGGCAGGATAGGATGTATGTTTCGTTTAGTTCGTAAGTTTTTTGTAATAAATAATGTTCGTTTTTGCCTTTTATTCGCCCTAAGACCTACATACAGCTTTGTTGTGTAGAAATAATAAGGCTTTATGTAGCTATGATCTTTGCCTATTAGGCATATTACGAATAAAGCGAGTTCCACGCAGTCGACGACATTACGAGTCGACTCTTGCGAGATAGTATTTATATGCGGGGACTCGCTATTACGAAAATCCGAAAAGTGCAAAATTCTTTATGTAAACAAATGTTTTATGATTGTAAATAGTATGTATAATGTAAGTATAAGCTTTAGGCATATGTTTAAACACTTTTCGGTACTGTAAAGATTGTTTACAGGATAGTACGGCCTGAAAAGGCGTACAACTCTGTGATTGTAAGAGTTTCCGAGGTCCTGTAAGAACGTACAATGTATATAGCACTCTTGTTTGTTATTATATAAGTTTATTTGTGTTAGATCCTTGTATGTAAATAAGAAATAACACATTGTAATTCGTTTTCGGTAGGTCTTAGGGCATTACGTACTTTGTTTTGTATATATCTGTAAAAAGGTAGTACCGTTGCACTCGCTAGAGGGCCACACTAGTTAATTAGAGGTAGAAGAAACTACCTAAGATAAAATTATTAAGATTAGATTGCAAAAAGTAGGATTTAACAAATCCTAGACATTGTGGCGCCACACCCGGCGCCGGTTTCCTTTGAAGATTGCCGCCGCGCGTCTGGCCGCGCACTATAAATATCGGAGAGCGCGGCCATACAATCAGTTCCGTTCAGTTCCGTTCCAGTAAAGCTACAGTTTCGTTACGACTCAATAAGTTTCCCAGACAAGTTCCTGGGCTTTAGTATATATCTATAGGGTACCGGTTTTAGAGTAGGGCAGTGTTAGGGCAAGTAGTGGCTCTCCATACAATAGGTCAAATATTTTGCAACGGTGCTAGCTTTATTGCTATTTCGTTACAATAAAGCACCTTTGCAACGAAAAGTTGTGGTCTCGTTTATTTCTCCGACACATCCGGCTCAACAGAAAAGCACTACGGCTGGTGGGGCATCGAAGAGAGAAGTACCAGATCTACAGTCCGCTGGCTCCCCCGGCTGTAGTGCACAACATAATACATATCCAGTGCACCCTTAATATAACGAACCTCAATATAACGACTTCCTCGATTTAACAAATTTTTCGTAATCCCTTAAATCGTGCATAAGAATTAATGTAAAATATACCTTTACATTACGATTTTTTTAGAACAACCTCTTTATTACGAATTTTCAAGTATCAAAAAAGTGTAAATACCTACCTCTAATTAGAGAATTTTGTTAACTCAAACCTCTATATAACGGTCTCACCAATATACGAATATGACACTTAATGCCATTGTAGGTACATAATACCTACAGTAGAACGTCGATTATCCGAACCTCGATCAACCGAACGACCGCTTATCCGGACTCGCGCACGCCTACCTCCTCCCACGCCCCGAAAAATATGTGACGCCACTCGTAAGTGGGTAGACTTGCTTCGGCAGACGAAAATTAAAGATTTTTTTAAGTGTTAGTAATTAATACTTAAAATCTCTTCAATTTTCGTCAATATTGTACGTAGAATGTTTTGTTGCAAAGGTAGTAGTAGAACTAAATATGGCATTCATTCACCCGTGGAATAAATATCTATGGCTATATAAATACAGTTCGATTAACCGAAAAAACCGGTTTCCGAACATGTTCCTTAATTAATTCGCATAATCGACGCTCTACTGTACATACATCTCTGATTTAGTCCCAACAGGCTTCGACACGTTTTTTTTTTTTCGTAAAACAATCAAAGCCGTTTGATGGACAGTAATGTAGACAGTGCCGCTCGTCACTATTGTTAAATATTCTAGTTGTAATGGTTTAGAAACGTAAGAGGTATTCCTTATCAGTCGCAGAAAAACGAAACATCCTACGACGTATGTCCAAAAAATATCCTACAACGAAAAAAATTAGACATAGCTAAAAAGTTCGGGTTTCCCGCAAGTACCTACTACAATTTTAAAATTTATAGATAAGTTTTCGGAAGTAAGTGGTTTTTGGAAGAAAGTCTGTAAACAGAAGATTAAAATCATGTGAGTATAAAGACGTAGAGGAATTACAAGATGAGTACATAATGTTGAAGTAAATAAAACTATTTTTCCTCTTTATAACAAATTTCAGAACAACCTTACCTCAATATAACAAACCTTAGTTTAACAAATTACTTGATACAACGAATATTTACTTGTCCCCTTGTAATTTGTTGTATCGAGATTGTACCGTATACGGTATAACTCGCGCAAGTTACATGACACTTGTGCAAAAACGTGTGTTTCCAATTTTAAAGCGCAAATACACGTACAATAGCAACAGAGGTGCTATTACTACTTCCCTCATATGGCGATGGCACGATAGAGGGGGATATCGAGTACCTACCCAGTCAGGTGTCATGCTAACTCGCACGAGTTGTACTATAGGAGACTGGTACCCTTGATTTCTTTTATATCATGGGATAACAAAACAAATGGCTCTTCTGATGAAAAGATACTACCATCGTCTATAGAGTCCAAAGATGGTAATGATCAAGCATTGCCATTCGTGTAGCGGGATTACATGCATAATTTTGCCTGCTACCAGGGGCGTAGTTACCACCGTATCTGCCATATCATAGTATTGTATAACTCTTTGATATCAATTATACGGGACCCCTAACGTGCGTAAGCAAAAGTTACCTAATAAAACCTTCCCGAATGGCAAATGTCAAAAGAAGTATTTTTTTCAGAAAAAAGGCAAGGAGAGTGACAGATAACTTAGGATGAACAAACGTTTCTTTTAATTTTATGCAAGCATTTTTTTGTGAAAAATCTCTACCCTTCATAAGGGCCCCAAACATGTTTTTACAGGGGGCCCCGCCAAGGCACGCCACGCCGTTGTCCGCTGCCTTAATATCACTTGCCACACATGATGCATAATTTTACCGGCTACTTAACCTTACCCTTTTTCGCCTATGTGGTCTGGTGTCGGCATTGACTTAATGAAGTTCCGGGTCGAGTAATTCAAAAATGAGTTTTTTCTCGATAAAATACCTGCCTTCCCGACAAACCTTGACTTTCTTGTCATTAAACCTTGCCTGCATTCCTAGTTAAAGATAAGCATTTATTTAAAACAATACCTACTTAATAATAGCTTTAGAAATCTTCATACCCACATCATCTTTAGAAATGGCTAATATATCGGATGATACCTCGTTATCTGATACCCGTGCTGCCCAATTCCGGGACAGCGAGTCCAAATTTCTTGCAACAATAACGTCCAAGTCTATATATATTCCACCAAATTTGTACAATGTCACATATCTCAGAACATGTAAAAAGTGTCTGTTCCATCTGGACTCTAATGGAACATCCAGGATTTCTGCTAATGGAGTGCTTTTCACATAGTCGTTTACGTGTAATCTTGCAAAATTTATATTTTTGTATGTTTTTAATATCAAAAAACTGTCTAAATTTAAATTATCTCTTGTCACTGGACCACTGAAAAGTACATAAACTTTTCTATTTGGATGAGCTCGGGCGGCAGATTCAATGGAACAAGATTGGCTTTCTGATAAATATCCTTTGCATGAAGTTTCATGAAAAAATATAGATCTTGATGTAGGAAAAAAATTTTCTATAGAGGATAGAGAATCATTACTGTTCGAATAATAACAAGATACGTTCACACGATTAAACCCAAAAACGTCTTCAGGAAAGTCATTTCGAAACACTGTTAAATATAACACAAAGAGTAATACACTTCCAAGTACTTTTTTTCTCTTGGTCTTTCGAAATATGTTTAGTAATCTAATAATTTTTAGTTGCTTAAGTCTTTTTAAAATACTCATTTTAATTGTTCAGGATTTACTTTGACTATATTGTACTTAATATAATAAATTAATCTATATTCAGTAGGTATGTATCGTTGTCAATGTAAAAATATCCACATCCAAACGTGTGCACAGAAATTTCAGTTTATTTACAATGCAAGGCGCAGATATTGCAATTCGCAACAGGCAGGCGCCAGAAATTATCTATGCCGTAAGTAATAGGATTTAGCGTTAACCTTACACGGTTTCCATCGTAATAGTTAAATGAGTCTGTTCATATTTGCTAATTAAATAAATCTTATGGTATTTTTTTATTTTAGAAATATCGACCGCTGATCATCTCAAAAGGCTTATGGATAGGTCGAATCGTGATGAAGTTTGATGATAGATTGTTCTTCGAATGGAAATTATTAATGAATTATGTCGGTGTTAAGAGTAATTTATAATTTTATTTACATTTTGCTTTCTTATAATCCTAAGGTAGTTGTTAATATCTTTTCATATAACTTTGAGTAAAACAATTAAAAAAATTAACAGGACGTGGAAAGTCAACAGGAAAAAAATTAATCATCGTATACAGGAAGGAAATCAAGGAAACACTACCATGGGCGCCGTCAGGATTACTTTTAGGGAGGTGCGTCTGCATCTACAATTACTGATATAGAACTATACAGTACCTACATGTATTATTGACTCCGTGATGAACATATTTTTGAAGTTATACATCTTTAGACGCGCTGTGCAGCACAGACATGTTTTTATTGTAAAAATTAATGTAAATATAGATAGTAAGGCAGGATAGAATGTATGTTTCGTTTAGTTCGTAAGTTGTTTGTAATAAATAATATTCGTTTTCGCCTTTTTTTCGCCCTAAGACCTACATACAGCTTTGTTGTATAGAAATAATAAGGCTTTATGTAGTTATGATCTTTGCCTATTAGGCATATTACGAATAAAGCGAGTTCCACGCAGTCGACGACATTACGAGTCGACTCTTGCGAGATAGTATTTATATGCGGGAACTCGCTATTACGAAAATCCGAAAAGTGCAAAATTCTTTATGTAAACAAATGTTTTATGAATGTAAATAGTATGTATAATGTAAGTATAAGCCTTAGGCATATGTTTAGACACTTTTCGGTAATATAAAGATAGTTAACAGGATAGTACGACCTGAAAAGGCGTACAACTCTGTAGTTGTAAGAGTTTCCGAGGTCCTGTAAAAGCGTACAATGTATATAACACTCTTGTTTGTTATTGTATAAGTGTATTTGTGTTTAGATCCTTGTATGTATATAAGAAATAACACATTGTAATTAGATTTCGGTAGGTCTTAGGGCATTACGTACTTTGTTTTGTATATATCTGTAAAAAGGTAGTACCGTTGCACTCGCTAGAGGGCCACACTAGTTGATTAGAGGTAGGAAAAGCTACCTAAGGTAAAATTATTAAGATTAGATTGTAAAAAGTAGGATTTTAACAAATCCAGACATTGTGGCGCCACACCCGGCGCCGATTGTCTTTGTAGATTTCCGCCGACCGTCTGGCCGCGCACTATAAATATCGGAGAGCGCGGCCATACATTTAGTTCCGTTCAGTTCCGTTCCAGTAAAGTAATAGTTTCGTTACGACTCAATAAGTTTCCCAGACAAGTTCCTGGGCTTTAGTATATATCCATAGGGTACCGGCTTTAGAGTAGGGCAGTGTTAGGGCAAGTAGTGGCTCTCCATAGAATAGGTCAAATATTTGCAACGGTGCTAGCTTTATTGCTATTTCGTTACAATAAAGCACCTTTGCAAGAAAAGTTGTGGTCTCTTTTCATTCTCCCGGCGACATCCGGCTCACGGCCAAAGCACTACGGCTGGTGGGGCATCGAAGAGAGAAGAACCAGATTTACAGTCCGCTGGCTCCCCCGGCTGTAGTGCACATTTTCTGGTCGCATTCGAGCCGGATCACTGAGCCATGCCGATCGAGACGAGGAGTACGTCGAGTCGCCGAGAGGAAGAGGCCGCTAGTCACGAGGAGGAGACGAGCGGTACCACCACGTCCGCTACGGAGACTAGCGTTACAACAGAAAACACCGAGGCGACCGAGACCACAACGAGCACCGTTGCAAATAACGACAAGCCGGTACCATCCGCAGTCGAGTCGCCGCGTATAGTTTATCTACGCGCCAAGTTAGAAGAAGCGCGCTTACGAGCAGAAGAGGCGCGCTTACGGACGGAACTCGCGCGCGCTGTTTACGAAGAAGGGCAAGCAACTGCCATTACGAGGGTCGAAGATTGGATGGACTCCGCTCGGCCAACCCATACGGATCGCCAGCCGGCACCAGAGCCGCTGGCAATCACCAGTTCGGTGGCACTTATGCCACACCCAATACGAGAGGCGGCACCTAGGCCGCAATACGAAGAGGCGGCGCACGCGCCGCACCAAGAAGATTCGGCGGGCCATGAGTCGCCCGCACCACGAGAGGTGGCCCAGGCGCCACAAGCTACGTCGCCCGCGCAGTCGGCGGGCATTTCAGCGCGCGCTGTACGTCCGGCGGAAGATGATGTGTCCGTCGTAGAGAAGGCGAAGATTTCGACGCCTATTGAAAATACGGCACCAAAACAAGAGTCTGGTGCATTGAAGGCCGCAGATATCACCGCGCTCGCGTCCGCCCTGGCAGAAGCATCACGAGGGGCGCCGCGCTATAGTATGGAGTTACCAAGTTTCGATGGCGCTGGTGAAGAATGGTTGCAGTTTAAAGCGGCATATCGAGATACGGAGAAATATTTTAGCAAGGCGGAAAATCGGGCAAGAATTCGAAGATGTTTACGTGGAAACGCCAAAGAAGCCGTCGCTTGCATGTTCTATGGGGAAACCGACCCAAGTGAGATCGTCGACCATTTGGAAATACAGTTTGGTCGGCCCGACGCACTAGTGAATGCAGAACTAGAAAAAATCAAGGCATTGCCGCGAGTGAAAGAAAGTGCGCGGGAAACGTGTGTGTTCGCCAGTAAAGTGAATAATATCGTCGCTACGATTCGAGCTCTCAATAGAGAGAGCTATCTACACGATACGGTGGCAGTGAATAGTTTATTAGCGAAGTTTAATTATACATTGCAGCACAGTTGGTTCCAGTACGCAAGACGGGAAGATAGAAAACCCGATCTACAAATGATTAGTGATTTTTTAATGAAAGAAGCCGAGATGTGTGCTGCGTTGGTGCCACATGAACCTACGAAAGAAAATCAACAAGTTTTTAAGAAAACACAGCGAACACACACACAGAAATATGAACAACAAGTGAAGAGAGATAAATGTGCGATATGTCAAGATGCACATACTAGCTCTATATGTGAACAGTTTACGAAAGCTAGTGTTGACGATAGGTGGGCTATGGCAAAACGTAATAATTTATGTTTCAGGTGTCTGCAAAAAAGAAAGCCAAAACACGAGTGCAAGTTTCGGCAGTGCGGCATCGACGGGTGCAAGAGCTCACATCATCGGCGGCTACACAATGGCCGCAACAGTTATACGAAGAGAACACCTGAAGATCAAGCAGAAGACAGCGACGCCGTGGTGACGTCAACGCAGTCAAGCGCGCCACGCGCCTACCTTAAAGTTGTACCGATTGTCCTGACAGGTTCCAGGGGCAGCGTGAACACATACGCGCTATTAGATGAAGGGTCCACAGTCACGCTGGTAGAAGAGAAGGTGGCTGCACGAATAGGAGCTCGCGGGCCGGTAGAGCCGTTCCGCATAGAAACAGTTGGCGGCACGCGACTCAACGCAGAGAGGTCGCGCCGCATCGCAGTCACCATCAAGGGCCTTCATCATCATCAGCGACATCGGGTTATAGGAAGAACTATAGGTAACCTTAACCTATCGCCACAGTCTGTTAGCAGATCCATCGTCAACAACTGCAGACATCTAGAAGATATAGAAGAAGATGTCATCATGGAGCGCGCCGTGCCAACCGTGCTCATCGGCCAGGACAACTGGCACCTGATCGTGACGAGGGCTGTGAAGAGCGGAAGACGTGGACAACCAGTAGCATCGCTCACGCACCTTGGCTGGGTGCTACATGGTGTGGACTACCGCCACAAGCAGCGAGTCCACCTAGTGCAGAGAGCTGCCTATGCCGAACAGGATGAAGATATAGAAAAGGTAATAAGAAATTATTTCGATTTGGACAGTGTCGGCATCACTCCGCGCCAGCCCATCAACCAGAATGAGCAGCGAGCCCTGCAGATTTTAGAAAGTACGTGTAAGCGCTTACCTGACGGGCGCTACGAGGCAGGTCTATTATGGAAAGAGGATAGCCGCGAGTTTCCTGATAGCCGCGGCCTGGCTATTAAAAGATTGTATAATACAGAGAGACGTCTGGACAAGGACCCCGCGCTAAAGGAGGCATATGAAAAACAGGTACAACATTTATTAGATAGTGGTTACGCCGAACCTGCCAACGAGTCACCTAGCCGATCCAGCTGGTACCTGCCTCACTTTGCAGTAGTGAATCCTGCAAAACCGAAGCCGCGAATAGTTTACGACGCAGCTGCGCGGGTCAATGGAGTAAGTCTCAACGACATGTTATTAGCTGGTCCAGACCTTCTGCAGAACCTACCCGGAGTGCTTATGAGATTTCGACAGCTGCCTATCGCCGTGACAGCAGACATAAAAGAAATGTTTCTGCAAATACGTGTACGACAAGAAGACCGGGATGCATTACGTTTCCTATGGCGAGGAAGCGATAGAAAAGATTCGCCACGTGAGTATAGGATGACCAGCGTTGTATTTGGAGCTGCGTCATCACCAAGCACCGCTATCTTCGTTAAAAATAAGAACGCACAAGAGTACGCCTACCTCTATCCCGACGCCGCTACAGCCGTGGTAAGAAACCATTACATGGACGATTACCTGCAGAGCTTCGATAGTGAGGAAGATGCCATCAGAATAGCCTCGCAGGTTAGCCTCATTCATCAACAGGCGCATTTCCAGCTGCGCGGATGGAAAACGAACAACTCGGCCGTAGCTAAAACGCTACTAGTAGCGCCATCTCTGGGCGGCGATTGGGAACTAAGCACAGAAAGCGAGAAGGTTTTGGGATTAAAATGGAAACCTCACGCCGATAAGCTGGGTTTCAATGTTAAAGCGGTGTACGATGAAGATAAAACACCTACAAAGAGACACGCGTTACGGGTAGCTATGTCTATTTTCGATCCTTTAGGTTTAATTACACCTGTAACTATTCACGCGAAACATTTACTTCAAGAGACGTGGCGAATCGGACTACCATGGGACGAGCCTTTACCTGCGGACTTAGAGAAGACATGGAGAAGCTGGCTTCAAGATGTGAGAAGAATGGAACATCTGGAAATACCTCGCGCACATTCTAACCTGGCGCGAGCGCGAGATCGGCAGCTGCACATCTTTACGGATGCCAGTGAGTCTGCCTATGCAGCGGCGGTCTACTGGCGCATAGTCAACGAGGACGGCGAAGTCAGCGTCAGCCTAGCAGCAGCCAAAGGAAGAGTCAGCCCGCTCAAGTTTACCTCCATACCAAGGTTAGAAATTCAAGCAGCTTTACTAGGTGCCCGCCTAGCTCAGCACGTCATGGAGGAGTACGAGTATCAGCCAAGCCGCAGGGTGTACTGGACAGACAGCCGCACAGTTCTATCGTGGCTACGCACAGGCTCGCGAGCATTCAAGCCGTTTGTTGCCCATCGAGTAGCTGAAATTGAAGATATTACAAAGGTCGCAGAGTGGCGATGGGTGCCGTCTCGCGACAATGTAGCTGATGATGCTACTCGCCATATCCCGGAAGAATTTGGAGACCGACATAGATGGTTCGTTGGTCCGGCCTTCCTATACTTAGAAGAGGACAAGTGGCCGCAAGATGTCGCTACCAGTAGCGAAATAACAGGCGAAGAAAAACCGTCGGCAGCTGTAAATAGTGTAAATATTGTAAATAACATTAGAAAAATTATATGTATTACAGAAGCACTTCCGGATGTGACAAGATTTTCGTCGTGGCTTCGACTGGTGCGTGCAACAGCGCGCGTGCTGCAGTTCATCGAGCTCTGCAGACCAAATAAGGAACGTGTCGCCGGTGTGCGTAAGCGCACAGCTACGAAAGCCTCCAATGATGAAGATTGGGGAAAAAAGCATACGAAAAGCTCGAAGAAAATAGAGAAAATTAAGAAGCCACGAAGTTTGGAAGAAAAACGACGTTACCTGCCGCTAGATGGCGCTGATATCATTAGCGCCGAAAAATTGTTAATAAAGTCGTCACAGCAAGAAAGCTT
The DNA here is from genome assembly GCA_036924255.1 of Apodemia mormo. Lineage (NCBI taxonomy): Eukaryota > Metazoa > Arthropoda > Insecta > Lepidoptera > Riodinidae > Apodemia > Apodemia mormo. The sequence goes on along the minus strand of JAUPFN010000010.1, from coordinate 5,363,727 downwards.
TGCTAGTGAAATAGAAGCTATTACGGGCGGGAGCGCGATAGCAAGAGACAGCCGGTTGAAGCAGTTATCATTGTTCATCGATGAAGAAGGCATTTTGAAAATAAAGTCACGAATAGCGGCGGCAGAAGAGATAAGTGAAGATTTACGAGAACCGGCCGTGCTAGATGGCCGTCACCCCTACACCCGCCTCTATATAGAACATGAACACCGGCGTCTTCACCATAGCGGGGTAGAAGCAACTACGAGCGAGATATTACAGAGATTTTGGGTTTTACGGCTTCGCCCCACCGTGCGCGGCATAGTAAAAAGCTGCGCGCTTTGTAGAAGAAGAAGCGCTATCCCGCCACAGCCGCCTACAGGCGACCTACCGAAGTCCCGGGTCGCGCACCATCAGCGAGCCTTCACCTACGTGGGCCTGGACTTTCTTGGGCCATACAGCGTGACCATCGGGCGGCGCCACGAGAAGAGATACGTGGCGCTTTTCACCTGCCTTACTTCAAGGGCGGTCCACCTGGAGATAGCCGCCAACCTGACTACGGACTCCGCAGTAATGGCACTGCGGCGCATGATGTCGCGCCGCGGGTGCCCCACCGAGGTTTGGAGCGACAACGGCACCAACCTGCGCGGCGCTGATGCAGAACTGAGGCGCGCCGCACTAGACGCCACTAAGGAAGCAGCAGCCAACTACGCAATCAAATGGAAGTTCATCCCGCCGAGCGCGCCATTCATGGGAGGCGCATGGGAGCGCATGGTGCGCTCTGTCAAGGCTGCACTGTTCGCCGTGCTGCAACAACGGCATCCACCAGAAGAAGTACTGCACACACTGCTGGTAGAGGTCGAGCACACGCTCAACAGCCGACCTCTCACTCACGTGTCGGTTTCACCAGAAGACCCGGCACCGCTGACGCCCAATCACTTCCTGCTGGGCGGACCATCACGCGTGCCTGTCCCGGGCGCGTTCTCCGAAGGCGATACCATCGGCCGCCGCCACTGGCGGCACTCACAACAGCTGGCCAACCACTTCTGGTCACGCTGGGTACGAGAAGCGCTTCCGCTACTCCAAAAGCGGCGGGAGCCTCATGGAAGAGGAGCAGAGCTGCGCGTCGGCGACATCGTCCTCATCGCTGACGGCGCGCTGCCAAGAAATACGTGGCCAACGGGGATCATCGAGGCAGTACACCCTGGAGCAGACGGCGTGGTACGAGTGGCTGACGTACGTACGGCTGCGGGAGTCATGCGAAGACCGGTTAAGAAGTTAGTCTGGCTGCACCATATTTAGTATAACACTGCGTGTTATAGGCGGGAGGATGTGCAGCACAGACATGTTTTTATTGTAAAAATTAATGTAAATATAGATAGTAAGGCAGGATAGAATGTATGTTTCGTTTAGTTCGTAAGTTGTTTGTAATAAATAATATTCGTTTTCGCCTTTTTTTCGCCCTAAGACCTACATACAGCTTTGTTGTATAGAAATAATAAGGCTTTATGTAGTTATGATCTTTGCCTATTAGGCATATTACGAATAAAGCGAGTTCCACGCAGTCGACGACATTACGAGTCGACTCTTGCGAGATAGTATTTATATGCGGGAACTCGCTATTACGAAAATCCGAAAAGTGCAAAATTCTTTATGTAAACAAATGTTTTATGAATGTAAATAGTATGTATAATGTAAGTATAAGCCTTAGGCATATGTTTAGACACTTTTCGGTAATATAAAGATAGTTAACAGGATAGTACGACCTGAAAAGGCGTACAACTCTGTAGTTGTAAGAGTTTCCGAGGTCCTGTAAAAGCGTACAATGTATATAACACTCTTGTTTGTTATTGTATAAGTGTATTTGTGTTTAGATCCTTGTATGTATATAAGAAATAACACATTGTAATTAGATTTCGGTAGGTCTTAGGGCATTACGTACTTTGTTTTGTATATATCTGTAAAAAGGTAGTACCGTTGCACTCGCTAGAGGGCCACACTAGTTGATTAGAGGTAGGAAAAGCTACCTAAGGTAAAATTATTAAGATTAGATTGTAAAAAGTAGGATTTTAACAAATCCAGACATTGTGGCGCCACACCCGGCGCCGATTGTCTTTGTAGATTTCCGCCGACCGTCTGGCCGCGCACTATAAATATCGGAGAGCGCGGCCATACATTTAGTTCCGTTCAGTTCCGTTCCAGTAAAGTAATAGTTTCGTTACGACTCAATAAGTTTCCCAGACAAGTTCCTGGGCTTTAGTATATATCCATAGGGTACCGGCTTTAGAGTAGGGCAGTGTTAGGGCAAGTAGTGGCTCTCCATAGAATAGGTCAAATATTTGCAACGGTGCTAGCTTTATTGCTATTTCGTTACAATAAAGCACCTTTGCAAGAAAAGTTGTGGTCTCTTTTCATTCTCCCGGCGACATCCGGCTCACGGCCAAAGCACTACGGCTGGTGGGGCATCGAAGTAAGAAGAACCAGATATACAGTCCGCTGGCTCCCCCGGCTGTAGTGTACACGCGCTATGAAAAAATGATGAGAGTAAAATTTTAAAGTGCGCGCAGCACCATAACACAAAATTCATCAATCATTAAGTCTCCAAATCCTTGACTATCCTTTTCCATTTCTATTGTTATTTAATAAAATTATTCTATTTCTCTAAAGTCTATTTTTAATGACGCCAAAGAAGTATAACTTCTCACGTGCGAACATAAATACACGCACCCATTTTTTTCTTTGTGTTTTCCAGCAGGGGCGTAAAAATGCACCCTGCTACCAGCGCCCATAAACACTTGATCATACTTACGTCATTTTACAAAATGATAATGAAAAAAAATGTCTATATCGGAGATTATGTATAACATCCTCTAATTTTCATTACGAAGAAAGTTTGTTACTTGAACATATTGTAATGACAGCGCAGGCGTGTGGCGCTGCGCGCCAATTTTAATTCACGAATGCCCCAGCCTTTATATTTTGGCTTATGATTTGTGTACGTGTACATAGATCATAGTGTCATAGGCTAAAAGTAGGGTGGAGCGCGGTTGTACAAGATTTTTTCCTCCAATCAAAGTGAGCTGGGTTAGTGCAGCAAATTGCTCTGTGGTAATGGTATTTTGTAATTTTGTTTTAAATATAATAATATTTGGTACTGCAAGGCCATAAAATATTTCCCAAAATTAAAAATAATTGGTAGGTAGGGGAACATGGGGATCAATGGATCATTTTTTTTTCTAAAGCTATTTTGGGTGGAACTTCTGCTTTTTTTACTGAGTTTTTTATTTCAATATATGAAAGCATATCTCTGATCTTTAGTTTTTTTTTCAAATGCCTGTTTTACAACTTGGCTTACTTTACAAGATATTTTTTCTCTAACAGCTCATTTGATTCATTGTGACCCATGAATGGGCTACAGTGAATCAAGATTTGAGTTACAGTGGATCGAATGGGGTTCTATGAATCATAAACGTTTCAAATGCAATAAAATTTAAATTATATTAATTAAACTCTTTATTTTTTCAAAAAAACATTATTATCAGTCTTTGCCTTAATCAGTCTTAATGCAAAATCACACTATAATTGTTAAGATTAATAATACAGAAAATGTTGAAAGAAAACTACTACAACTTAAACATGAGTAAATCTTCTAAAAATCTTAATAATAACATAAACAACAGAACAAACAAAAGAACAATAAATGCCCTTAAATCTTACAAAAATAAAAAAAAATGTGCAATAATAAATTTTATAAAATCAGTCTTACGAGCTGTCAATGTTTATAAACGTAGTAACAACATAGTAAAAATCTTAACGTAAATCAATATTTGAAAAATCAACATTGAAATAATATAAACCTTGAGCTCTTTTCGTGCTTCCTGTAATTTGTGGTCTAGGTAAAACCATTTTTATATCATACAACGGAACCGTGGCAAGATCAGGAATGACGGGCAGGTGAAATTTATTTGGATTTTTGACAGATTTACGAAGAAAACTCACCTCTGTCTCTTCATCTTTTTCCCCGATGACTTTCGCAATATAATAAATTTGTTTGCTCCTTACTTCAAACAACACTAATACAAAGTCTCCTTCTTTTGGTAAATTTTTCAGTTCGATAAATTTATCGGAATTTATAGTAAGTAAAACTTCATTGTCCTCTTCAAACATAGGTTCTTCTTCAGAATAAATGCTAATTCGATCGTCTTCTTCACTGGAACTATCACTATTTAAAACCTTTCTTTTCACAACAGCTTTCATCTGTTTCTTATTCTTTTTCTGCTTTAATTCATTGGCTCTTCTTTCAATTTTGTCTTTTTCTGGAGTATCTGTCGCAATCATGGTTTTGCCTTTTCGTCTACCTGTTCTGCCACCTTTCCTAGGAGCAGCTTTTGGTAAACCACGAAACTCTAATGGAGTAATAAATGTTTTAATTTGTGTAGTTAAGGCCGTCGATGTCGAGGGCATAGTCGTTTGGTCACAGCTTGAAGAGCAAGATGGTTTTTCAGATAATAAATCAAGATGACAATCTGGGACAGCATTCGACGATTTGATCGGTGTAAAAGGCGATCCAGTTAGATCTTGATTTAGAGGTACTTGTTCTAAAGAAGATATCGATGGCTCTAGTTGGATGTTATGTATAGATTGAGTATTATTTAACGGGAGTTTGACAAGGTCTTCAAAGGGTGTATTGTTAGATGGCGTATTTTGACTATTAGCTATGAGAATTAGGTCATCGACAATTGTTGATGGTATCTCTAAAGGTGTCAATATAGATGGTGATGGACTTCTTGTTCTGTTTTCGTCATTATCATCGAAAAAGTTAATTTCTTGTTGTTTTTCGCCTGGGTTTTGCTCATATTGCCTGTCAGTTACTTCACTAGGCGCGAAGTCAACGTAATTAAAGATATCTCTGTTAAAAGGGAAAATTCCCGTAGCCCGAAACGCATTACATATGTTACTGGGCGTCATAGATTTCATGTGCGCTTCCTTTACACACCCAGCAACATCATAGATGGAGAACGTTTTGCCTGGGTTACGCATCATCCAACTATCAACTGCTTTGTTATAAGCCGTTTTGGACGGACCAAAAACGCCAACATCTAGAGGTTGCATTTTTCCTGTTGAATGCGGTGGGACGGTAATAATTGTTACTCCATTCTTTTTTGCTAAATTAAGAGCCTCAATACAAATGTGTGACTCATGATTGTCGAGTATTAGAAGGCTAGGATTAGTTTTGGAGCTATTTGTGTGAGTTATAAAATGTTGTAATGTCTTCACGAACAGTTCACCACTTATCCACCCAGATTGAGTTGCCAGACCTAACGTTCCTGGCGGTGCGTCATTTATCATGTATTCTTTAAAATGAACTCTTGGAAAAATCATAACGGGTGGCAGGGTATTGCCCAGCGCACTCACTATATAACATGTAGTTACTAGTGTTCCCCTTTCGGCACTAGTTACTTTGGAAATCTGTTTCTGCCCTTTGACGGCGAGCACTTTGGCTGACTTTTGTACAGTCATTGTGTTTGTTTCATCAAGATTAAAGACCCTAGTGCCGTTACCAAACAATTATATTACCAAACAATACCAATTTCTCATGACATAACATCTTCTAAATTATTAAAAAATAATTTGACGTTATGGCGGTTGAAAGATGTTGCACGGCTTAAACTGCAACCTTCCGGCGTCCTCAGACTCAAATTGCTGTGTCTTTTTCTAAGACCATATAGCCACTCAATACCTGCCAGTTTAGTATCATGCCACTTTTGTGGCACCTGGATATTATTGAGCATTGCCATCTCATATGCAAGTTTACGAATGTCTATTGTAGTTAAACCGTAGAACATCTGACGACATTTAATAACGTATTCAACAACTGCTTTCTCTTGAATGGTAGAGAATATTTTGCGCACTGAATAATTTGGTGTCAGGGCAACTGAGCTAGTTGGATCCTGAGCTAAAGAATTTGATAGTTTTTTGTAATACCTTTGCAGTGTGGTGAATGGGATCTTGGTTATTTTTGAAACGGCTCTTATTGTTTGGCCCTCCGCTATCATGTTTAAAGCGTTGCGCATTTGTTCTTCGGTATGAAGGCCAATCCCTGTCTTCCTCTGTCTGTCACGTGGCATGTTGACCTGTAAACAAGTATACTTTGAAACTCGAAACTTTTTGGGGAACAGTGGATCATGATCCAACGAACCCCATCACCACATGATTCCCTGTAACCCATTTACTAATAATAGAAATAATATTTTTAACTAAATATAAATCGGGTTTACCTCACAACTTAAGACAGTTTTATACAAATAGACACACATGCTAAAGTAAAATATACAAAGACTTTGAAATATCTAAATAACTTTGATCCGAAGCAATTTCAAACATTACGTAAATTAATTTTTTCGTACTTACCTATTGACCGATACGCTGTCAAGCGTCCTTCCGTTGTGATTCAGTGACAGCGACTGGTCGGGTGGCGCGGGGTACGGGAGAGCGTTAGCGAAGCTAACGCGTGTATGTGTGAGTGCAATAGATATACAGTTTTAAGAAACGATTCACTGTTCCCCGTGATCCACTGATGCACATGTTCCCTACTTAATAAAAATAGAGAAAAAGCCATATACTTAGTTCTTAATTCAAAATATAAGATGTTTGCATGATCATAATTCATGATTATTTTTTTTATTTCACTATCAAACAATGATTGTTCTAATGGAAAGAGAAACCTTCGCCTATAAACACCAAAGATAATGTTGCGTTGCTATCCGTATGACGAAATTGCAATGTCATATTCATGTTTTCCGGCTACCTTACCCTCCAAACCAGGACACGACAATGACAAGCACTGACGCTATTGTGGCATGAATAGGTAAGGCGGTGGTACCATGTGTTGGATAAACGACGTGATGTTACAGAAAGAAATAAATCAATCCAGAATTCGTTTTTTACGTAAATGCCAATCTGCGATCATCAGTATCAAACAATTAACTCGTCGGGACACCATTGATTGCGTTGCTATCACAGAAAACATATTATGCTCCTATTACGTCGCTTGAAAGGTTATTGCTCAAATATATGTGTCGTTATTATAAAAACACAGTTTGTCGTTTTGAACATGAAATGAAGCTACCATATTGTAGTGTTTTGCTTACCTATAAATACTTTAATCAAGGAAGGAAGACATTCTACCCGGAATGTCCACACGGGTTTCAAAATCGTTCCGAAGAGTACCACGACATGGGTGGTGTGTCTCTTTCTACTAAATAAAGCGCCAATCGCGATATATAAGTGCGGCCATGCATAGTTCGCAAATTACTACTAAGTAATTCTATTAATTTGAGAAACAGTTTTGCATTGCATAAGTAATTAGGTAATAATTAAAATAAGCACATTTTAGAACTCTCTATGGTAATTACAATATATTTTATGCTAATGTATTTATCGACGTGTATGTATAAAATGGATTTAACGATTACCGAATATATAAAAATCTACCATCAGCAGTTTTATTTTAACACTGGCAATTGTAAGAAAGGGACAATGTTCACTCATGTCGTTGTCTTGCTCAGAACGTTTTTCCCCTCTGTTAAGTAAGAAACAAATGTCAACTTTATGAGTAACGAAATAAAGTACATTTTTATTTTTCAAATATTGCTTTGTAACAATTCCAGTTATCATATATAAGTTCCTAGACATTAATGCACCCCGTTGTCTACTTTCATCGAAATCAAAATATTGTTTCCATGGCAAAAAAAAATCTGAGATATCTTTGGAGTTTACAGGCTATGGTTCTCTTTCCATCTGGAGATTCATCTGCTTGTTTGGTATCTTATGTTTTTTTTATATCATAAGATAGCAAACAAGCAGATGGGTCTCCTGATGGTAAGAGTCAACCATCGCCTATAGACACCAAAGATGTTAATGGTGCGTTGCTATCTTTAGCGAGGTCTAATGCCATAATAATGCATAAGTTTACCGGCTACCTTACCCTCCAAACCGGAACACGACAGTGACAAGCACTGACGTTATTGCAGCAGGAATAAGTAAGGCGGTGGTACCAGACCCGGGCGAGACAATGCAGAACTCTACCACCTAGTAATCACGATGGTAGTGACTTGCAGAGCCAATCGATCGCCTTTTACGACTTGCCTGGCAGAACGGCAGTTGGTCTATTCTTCAAAGCAGCCCGGAACCAACACGGGGAGAATATAAAAAACCAATATATATAAATAAATAAAATAAATAAATAAGCCTTTTATTATTTCTCAATTAAATACAATTACATATTATATATATTGGTATTTAACCAATATATATATATATATAATATGATATAAAAAACCAACTGAAATCCAAAATAACAGGATTCTTAACCTGAGGAAAATGTGATTAAAAAACAATTAACGTGTCATAACTTTAATTACCTCCATAACTGAAATTACAATTCACAATAAATATACATCACTGGTAAAATCTAATTATTATACAATTAATAAAATATATAATTTTTCATATACCTTGAAATTACTTCTAAATCATGCTAAATCACATCTTCAATCATATTGCTAAAGTGCTTCCACACTAATAAATAATTAATATAGATTGACAAATTACTCGTATTGACCTAATGCCAAATTATTTGCTTTTTGTAAAGTGATAATAATCAAAGAAACTAATACACATATAATATACTGAAATATATTTTATAAACACCAAGACCCAGAATTATAATCGACATAAATACAGGCCCGTTATCCTTATCAATAGTGTACCAAATTGCAAGTTTTTTTTATAGACTGAATCCCAGCATGACGTTTTGAATGTAACTGCACAAAATACAAATTAGCGGCGGAAGTGCCGCCATTTTGCGAAAAACCGTTTCGGTTTATATCTCCGTAACTGTGCAAATGAGGCTAAAAATAGTAAGTCCATTTATTATAGATACAATTTTCTATATCTCTAAATGGTTAAATATTTTTTTATATCAATGTTAATGACCTAGAAGACTATTACTATTTGTCTATTGACTTTTATTTTTACGAAACTCCTTTCGAAAATATCATTCGTAAAATGGTGGCACTTCTGCCCCCCCTCCCCCCCCCCACAAAATATTAAAAATAAGGGGAGGGCTTATTTTTAACATTTTGTGTATTAAAATTCAGTACGTCATATTAAATCTATCTATAAAATAAAACTCCCACAATTTAGTGCAGAAAAAAATCCTCAATTATATGTACTAATTCTGCTCAGCACATAAATCAATACACTGATTGATATATGAAATTCCCCCATATCTTATTTGAAGAACCACTTTGAATTTGTGATATTTTACCTTATATTAGAGGAGTGTTATAATTTTAATGTGCGTATCGGTGTGTCTGACTGTGATAACATAGCATTTGGATGAACCGGTTTTGTTTTTTTAAGCCTATTTGGTTCCGAAAGTTTGATGTGATTAAAAGTAGTGTTGCCAAACTATCGATAGTTTTAATCTAAAAAAGCCTATACCATCGATATAACCATCGTTGTATCAATTTTATAGATACTATCGATTCAATCGATAATTTAGAAGAATACAATACAATCTGCTAAGTGCAATACTATCGATACTATCTATAGCATCGTGTTTCCTAATTAAAAAAATAATCAATACTATCGATAGTATCGATACTATTGAATGTCTAGGAAACAATACTATCGATAGAATTTACAGTATCGATACCATCGATTGTTTTGAACTATCGATTGTATGCTAATTTTCGATAGTACCGATACTGTTGATACTATCGTTTCCTAGAAATTCAATAGTATCGATACTATCGATAGAATCGATACTTTCCTGTCTGGAAGATACGATACTATCGATAGTATTAATAGTATTTTATTTTTACAATAGTATTGTAAATTTTTGAACAATCGATAGTATCGATACTATCGATTTAATCGATTATAATATCGATAGTACTACTATCGGACTACTATCGATAGAATATCGATATCCTATCGATAATCCACAATCGATCGGCAACACTAATTAAAAGTATATAAACATCTCGGAAATTTAGATAAAATAAAACGAATTTGCGTTCATTGGTGAGGTTTTTTTCCCACTTATGCAGATGAATTAAGAAAATGGTCTAAGGATGGGATAATTTATACCAGATGTGTTTTTATTTAGAGTTATTATGATCGACTTCTGCACACTATGAACATAAACGATTATTTACAAACTTATATAACGATATTAAATTTATGATTTAATTGCAAACAACTGCACGGCTTGAGTTTTTAAATGACATACTCGTTATCTTTAAATTATCTAGAATCATTTAAATTTTTATTCCTACAACAAAAGCATCAGGCTCGTCACTGTCGTATTTCGGTATGGATGGTACGGTACCGAGTAAACCATATGGCATTACACTCTAGCCACGTTGTTGGTAACCGTCGTATCATTAACATTCGGTATCCATGTCAATAGGCGATGGTTCCCAGAAGAGACATTTGCTTGTTTGCTATGCTATGATAAAAAATACATATCTTATATCATATAATTAAAAAATTAATATACACTATCTATACATATTATAAAACAAAGTCCCCCGCTACGTATGTCTATGTATATATGTCTGTCTGTTCGCGATAAACTCAAAAACCACAATGAATTTTCATGTAGTTTTCACCAATGGATAGAGGAATTCGTGAGGAAGGTTTAAATGTGTAATTTGTCAAGGTTTGTTGTATATATTACCCGTGCGAAGCCAGAGCGTAGCGCTAGTATTGAATAAAAATTACAACATTATCATATTATTACATTACAAATAGTTTAGAATTAATGTGGAAGCACCATTACAGCCAAATGTTCTTATACTAAATTATTTTTAATGACTGCGCAATTTTGTTTTGGCCTCGTCAAAGGCCTTAAGAGTTCACCTAGGTGCTAGTTTTGGTTACAATATTGCCAGCTCTAAATATACCATCGTTTACATGAAAATAAGAAATATATAAGCCATTATGGTGGGAGAAGTATCTTCCGCTACTGTGTGATATTACATCTACATCGTTTTGGACCAAACGTGTAATTTGGTAAATTTTATTAAATTTACGTGAAAATGATTTGGCGTCAGTAATTTATGGTAGAGCTAATATGGAGTGTAGAACATCAAGAATAATATCAATACACTAATATTTACTCGCATTTTCCTCCTTCCTAAGGGTCGTCGTTAACTTTACGCGTTAAATACAGTAGTAAAAGGATGTTTGAAATGGGATTTTTATTAAGTTCACAGATTAATATGTTCAAACGAAAAACAAATTCTCCAGCTTTGTTAGATTTAGATGTTTGAGAATTAGATATAGATGACGCTTTTACTAAGCAGTATATAACTTATAGGCCTTCCACACGAACGGATCCCTTATCAACCAAGGACACCTTGATAGAATTGCAGTAAAAACCGACCGTGTAGACGTTGGTTGATGTCAATATTTGGTTGGCCAAACAAATGGCGTTTCAATAACTTTGGTCGTGAGACACATATTTACTACCAAAAACAAGTTGGACGATCGTGTAAAACGATACCCAGTTTGGTTGATCCCTTGGTTGGTGATTGGATCCGATCGTGTGGAAGGTTTTTCAATGACAGGCGAATGCGCTAACATTGGTTAGAGGGGGACAGCTGTATATTTTACATGTGATCCAATCCGTAATTTTATAAGAGGCAAATACATCTATAGATACATACTTAAGATATTTTTATCAAGATCCGTACTGTATAATCAGTTTCCGTACAAGTTCCTCAGTATCAGTGCTAGTCTTAATATACACCAAAGATATTAATGGTGCGTTGGTATCTGTGCGTCGGGGTGTTAATGCCACATACATAGCAGCGTATTAATTGATGAAAAGTAAACGGTCTAAAAAGCAATCCGTTCATTCAAAACTCACCCCTAGTAGAAATAATGGCTTCTATTAATGGCGAGAATATTTTAACACATTATAAGCGGGTTGAAAAATAATAGCCCGTACTAAAATAAAAATATCAGAATTCTAGGGTTACATGGACTATAAGTACATATTAGCGTTCAATCGTTTAATAATTAAATCCTTCCTTCTTGATATTTTACACTCCACACCATAGATGCCACGAATATTCGGGTGGGTACTAATCGATATTCAGCCTATTTGACCACTTCCTTTAGAATTCTGTATTTGGCCGAATATTGGGAACTATTCGGCCAAATACCGAATACTTAATCATAAGAAAAAAAAAACCCGCACATATTGTTAAAAATAATATAATTTACAATTAATACTTAAAATTCATCATAGGTAAGTTGTTAGGAATGAAAATATTATTTTCAACGAAAACATTATTTGAACGAGAATTATCCTTTAGACCAGCAGATAGACAGTATAATACAACAAGACTATTAGCTACTCAATCAGTTATAAACAAATAATACGCTATCAACTCGCTAATGAAACAATTATGCCGCTGAATATTCAGTATTCTGCCAAGGACATGGCCGGATATTCGATATTCGGCAAAATCACTATTCGTGACATCTCTACTCCATACTAAGCTATAATAAATTAGACAAATGTAATATGTTATTCACTAATCACTTTCATAACTAATTATACGCGTAATGTGAAGCAAGTTTTGATTGCAAGTTCTATTTGGCAATAATATATACATTGAAATATTAACATTTTTTTTACATCTTATAGATAAGAAAAACTAGAGACAAAGGAAAAGACCATACTTTTAATCACACAGCCTTATATACCTAATACGATCATTCTAAACAAAATTAAGACATTCTAACAATTTACGGCACAACAAAAATAGTGTTTTGGTAGCAAATTTATACTACAAAGTATTTATTGTTTTAAAGTTTTAATCGTCCTTTTTGAGTGAATGTTCGATAATGCGGTTTCCTTTAAAGCATAGGCAATTTGCCTTTGTGCCAAGTAGCTCAAAAGATACTAGCAAGCCTAGTATTATTAAAATGTTTCATGGACTAACATTCTTTGATAATTCTCATGCAATTGTAATAAAAATTCTAGTAACAGGGCTCCGAAACCGGTAAATTTTCTGAACCGGTTTCAGACATTCAGGTTGGGACGGTATCCGATGAGATACGCAGGAGTTGGCACGCGAGCTACGTCAGATGGAATTAATTCTAAGTGTAACCTATTAATTCAACTCGCGCACGAATTTAATTTATACTTTTCATATTAATAGATCATTATTATAATTTTAAAGAATAACGAACCGCTCACTTAATTAACAGTTTAATCAATGATGTATTTTACAGGTAATAAATGAAGTTTGTAAAATCCAAATATGTTTTTTTTTTCTTTAAATTATTTATTATAAAAAAAAGACGTGTGGCACTCGGAGACTGCCGCGGTAAAGCTATTGCATAGCATTTTTTATCAACTTATGCAATTACAATTATATATATGATTACGGTAGTTTTCCAATACAACCAATGCCACCTAAAGGCGGGTTGCTGAACTAAAGAGACAAGCGTGATATTTCAAAAAGTCATTAAAAGTTCTGGTATTTATCGATAGATGGAATGGATGCCGGTCGGAGTGGGGGGTGTTAGGGTTTTTTCGTTACGGAATTTTTGGATTCGGTCTCCACGCTCAAGGCCCGCGATAGAAGCTTAAAAACAGCTAGATAGAAGATTAAAGATTAAAGATAGCTAGATAGAAGCTTAAAAAATAGCTTAAAAACAGATCCGAATGAAAAATAGGGATCTGTTCTGAGTGGATTAGATAATTTTGATAATAAAATAAATTGAATTCATAAAGCCAATCAACCTATTTTGTGTTAACAGATATAATAAAATATTCAACACGGCCAGGAAAATTTTTTTTCAATGAGATTTTTTAGAGTAAATAACTCTTTTCAAAGGCTTAAAGTTATACAGAATTTGAAGAATTAAGGTTTCTCTTTATAATCATATACTTTCTTTTCTATATCAAATTAGTATATGAATTTAATACTGACTGTGATTGAAGTTACACTCATTGAGCCATACATTTTCTTTCAACCGATAATAATACACTTTATCAATACCGTTTCCATGCCCTGCTGATAACATAAAAATTATCAAAGAATGCCCGCAATTAAAAAATTACTCAAGTCATTTTTTTAATATGAGAACTATATTATTTCATGAGTAATAAAGTGCCATTAAATTAATCAGAAGTCTGAGCTAGTAACTTTATCTGTCAACAGCTATGGAGTGTAAAAACCAGTGCGCCTATTCACGTAACAAAACTTTAATTGAAGCATTTAATTATTTAAAACTCTGTTGTCTGATGAGCTGAGTTACAGAAACACAGCTCAACCTATTATACTATTCATTTCTGCGCAAGTCAAGGCCAACGCTCAAGAAACATGCCATTAACGCTATTTCATGGACACTATTTGACTTAAAAAGTCGTAGAAGATCGTGCTCCTGGACTTTACACTCCATACTATCAACAAAATTATTTTTTATGACCGGCTTGTAAAAATAATTCTAGAATGCCTACCTTCCTGCCACGCCAAAGGAAAAAGTACTGACCATTTACTACAAATCACTTATTTCAATCCCAATCGCTCGGGTATATTTTTATTTCTCATAAAACTTTGCATGGAATTTAAAACGGAAACCTTTAGTAATTGCTTATGTATGAAAAGGAGGAATAGATGTTTGTATACGAGCGATAGAGACAAACTTATTTAGGTTCAATGACCTAATTCCTTTAGCTCGACCTGAGTTCCATATGTATTTGCTACAGTATAGATGTTCTAATTAAAGAGGAATTAATGGTAATGAAATTAAATTAAAATTACCCTATCACTATCAGCCTATTATTTTATAACCTAATTGGGTATTCTTAAGTGTTAAGAAATGTCACATTTAAACAATGACTGTGAATACGCTCTTCCTTGTGATCAACGATCGCTAAACTATCATTTTTAAGATAAGACTTTCTATGCGAAGCACGACTTGTATTTTGTACTATAGCTATACTTGTTTTATGACTTTGGTTGTATAATAGTGTTGTCAGACATTAATCTAGAAACAATACCAAAATGATTCAAACAGTTGACATTTTCTAAACATTTTAGAAGTAGTGTTATTTATAATTAATATCTACAACATTTTTTGAAGTTAAACTTCTTTTGGCGCGTTCGAAAAAAATTATTAAGGTAATTCTTTCACACCGACACCCAAAACTCAGCATGATAAAGTTAGCTGATAACTTTCTTTTAGTTTCCGTGAAAGCTCATAACTATTCAAATTAATTTCGCAAATATTCATAAATCTACAAAACGTGTTTTATCACTGCAGATAACTATATTTATTCAGAAATATAGATGTGTGTATGTGATTTTAAATTAAATATGGCCTATCAGAAATTGGAACAATGTTATTTAATTTATCAATCCTTTTACAAACAGAGTTGAGGCAATAAGCAATCGCCTATAGATATCTAAGTATATTAGAGGTACGTTGAGTTGAATTGCTACATTCATAAATTTACTGGCTAATTTAGCATCCAAACTGACTAATAATAGCGACAACTACTGATATTTATTTCTTTCGAATTTTATTATAAATAACCGGCCGGATGTAAGTTGGGCCTTACACACGAGGACTTCCATACTATCCTACAATATTTACACTTTTGCATGTGTTGCCAATATTAAGAAATATAAAATAAAAAATACTCATTTCTTGCATAAATACATTCTTTTGTTTTTAATTATATTTTGTTTTTATTATTGCTGCAGCCAGAATTATCCTCGTTTATTGTTTAAAAAATCTCAATTCCCCTACCTATTGCGGGTTAAAGCTTACAGTCCTGTGGCAAACAAACAGATAGACTTTTTGGTTGGAGTTCCAGTGACATATTTTGAATACGGAATCCTAAAAATAATATAATTCAAAGACAAATGCTTGATCTACAGAACCGATTAATTACACCACATTACATACATATCTTCACGTCACATCCCTTACGGGGTAGATAGAGAGAACTATATGTAGCGTACCTGAAAACGAAATGCAAAATATCTAACAATTTAAAGTGCAATAAAAATAATGCTTTTTGTTGTTTCTTTTTTCTTACGACAAGGCTCGTTAAGGCTAAATAATCAGGACATTCAAGTCGAAACTACATTTCGTAGATCACTGATTTATTAAACTAAACGGGGTAGTATAAGACTCGCCTCAATCAAATGGATTAAAGATTTGGTACGCGGCACCCGTTAGCAAAAATTGTAGGTGACTAGAGCCTAGTCCGAGTTGTGCAGCTGTATTGTAAAAGGAGAAGTACCTCAAACAGTGGGCGTAAGAGGAATATGAAAGTTTTTTTACCGTTATTAGGAGAAAATAATAATACACGACGTAGTAACCCTCATGGAAAGATAATTTACTCTAGTATTAAGCAACCTATAGGTATTTTAAATAAAATATACTAATATCTAGACTAATGTTAATATTATAACTAAATTTGGATTTCATTTTATAAAAATTATACGTTATTTATTTAAATACTGTTTCATTTTTAGAATTAGTTATATAATTTTGATTAGTTAGTTTAATAAAATTTTAGATTAAATCAAATTAAGGAACCTTAAAATGTAGCGAGATATTTGCCAAAATTCTTAAATTAAAATGGAAGATAGACTAAGGAATCGGGTGATATAAACGCGAATAATTTTCATAGCATATTAGGACTAGGAATTTATACCTATTGTGTTTAGCGGCTTATAGAAAAATAGCTTACCTATGCCTTAAAATAGTTTGAAACTATTAAGTCATATCCAATTCAATACAAAAAGAATTTAAAATTAATAATTATATTCCAGCCCGCTTATCATATGCACCACCCAACTCTAATTGTCTAATATAGCTAATATGTAATAAATAAACATCGATACTAAAATCAATTTTACTCCTCAGTAGTAGTTTATCACCGACATAGCTGTGGCGAACTTTACGAACTTGTCAATTTAAGACATAATTGTTTAACTCGTATAAGATATTGTTGTATTTTAGATTTTGTATTGGAGAAGAGCAAGAGACCAGTTTTAAACACAAACAAAATGCAACTATATATGTTACATTGCACACGAATAAATGAGTGTCTTCAAGGAGCAATTTTTATTACCTATTTGAACAATTTATTTCTTCGAAAAGAGAAAATGTTTGTCATTGCCTTCTCTCGTGCGCGACATATCTCACGTGCATATCCTAAGCGGACTAAAGGCACAGCACATTTTAATGTTTCAAATGTTGGAAAATTTACTGTGTAAAGTATGTTTTGATACTCTTTTTATGATTACATCTCAAACATAAAGCTATTAAAAAAAGGTTTAAATATTTTTGTTACAGTCTGCAGCTTTTATTTAAATACACAGATCTTTACGCCACATCCTCACATTCAAGTTTTTCTTCATGCAAACATACCTGTTTCGGAGACTATTAATTTATAAATGTTATGAATAAATAATCGCCACTTTCATTTATAAATGTTAAAAAGCTTTTCAGTGATGTCACCATGTAATAGGCAGAAAAATACAATATCTATGCCAGGTACAGAAATATTTTCAGTATCCGGCAAAGAGACTAGGCTATTCGGTCTATTTAACGACATCATTACTGAAGTTTCAAAAATTCATAAATAGATACTTCTACAGAACTATTCAAAGTTTCTTTGAAATAGCTATATATGATGAAATATTTAAAACGAGTACAAAAGATACAAAATTAAGCTTAGACATGATAGTAAACAAGATGGAAAGCGATAACCATTGCCTATAAACACTAAAGATGTTAATGGTCCCTTCATTTCGTTCTGGACCAATAAGCGACATAATATAAAAAAACTGGCAGGTTTTTGGCAAGGCGATAAAGACTGATCTAAGTATATTAATCACAATAACAGGAATAGTAAATTTGTTTTTTTATAATTTATACATTTCATCTCCATCACTTAATGAAGCTGCATCTGTCAAACAAATTTTTATACGGAGCCCCGCCAAGGCACGCTACGCCACTACGACATCGTATCAATTTCTTTAATATTTTTGTAATTACACATAATATATTTGTTTTAAAGCTAGCCCTTTCAGCAAATATCATATTGAAATACAATTAGAATATCCTTATTGACCCAAAAAAATGTTTGGGTAGACGCTAGCCTGTATTATATTACATAATGTGTAAGATATATCAAGATCACTTTGTAGTTGTGTAAAAACACATTGAACGCTTTTATCTGCGTTTCTCCGCACTTTTCCCCCTCGAGGATACAGAGATTCATTGACAAGTTGTACAGTCAATACACACCAAATTATTAAACATTTGAAATTCTACTAAAAAAAGTTTAAAGAAAATAGTTTAAACAAAACAAATTTTTCCAATTATCGAAAAGAAAAAAAATCTACATGTTTTATACTTTTTTCGAAGAAAACTTAAGTATTAGTATTTGAAAAAGGGAAATAACCGGAACGGTTGTAAGAGGGTTGTTATGGGCAGCCTGAGCATCTACTACAAAAAAAATATATATTTCTCTATCTATTATATTGTATAGATTTCTCAGTTGTAGATAAATGATTTCAATGATTTTTGCATGAAGTTAGGTATCCGGCCTTATTTCGAATCGGTATGGCAACATTCTGGGATGGACACTAGACCATTCTGAGGTGAGCACGGCCCAATTGACGACTCTATATATGATGATGTCAATCATGTAGTGTTGAAACAAGTGGAGAGTTTGTGTTTTTTTTTTTATATCATAAGATAGCAAACAAGCAGATGGGTCTCCTGATGGAAAGAGTCAACCATCGCCTATAGACACCAAAGATGTTAATGGAGCGTTGCTATTTTGTGGCGAGGTCTAATGCCACATGCATAAGTTTACCGGCTACCTTACCCTCCAAACCGGAACACGACAGCGACAAGCACTGACGCTATTGCGGCAGGAATAGGTAAGGCGGTGGTACCAGACCCGGGCGAGACAATGCAGATCTTAAATGTGCTTTTAATAGGGATAGAAAGTACATTGCTGATGTCGAAAAAAGAACGTCTGCAGGGAACAGAGTGAATGAAGTGTTAGGAAGATTACTTAAAAGCAAGCAATTAAATCAGTGTGTCCGTTTTGCTTTGCATAAATATGTGCTTATCATAACGCTATTATATGGAATATAGAGTGGAATTTGTCAGAAAGGGCATGAAGATAGAATAGAACGCAGTCGAGGTGTAATCGCTGCGGAAAATATATGGCGTACCACCCGCGAAGAGTTCGTAACATTGAAGTGAGTGAGAGGTTAGGCCAGAAGACAGTACAGAAATGAGAAAGGGCCTCGGCCTCCGATGGTTCGGACGTGTAGAAAGAATGACTAATTAAAGCATGTAAGCACTGGGGAAGTCCAACATTGACATACCACGATGAGATAATCTTAATCACGGTGTATCTTTTGTCATTTTTATTCTTTTAACAGTTCACATTTGAACTATTAATTATAGATCTTGGTTGTGTTGTTAATAATTATTGCAAGATTTTTATCATTTTTGATGTGTAACGTCTTTATTCTTGCTTTTCTGCAATCTGTGAGAGTGATTTCTTGAAATGGGACGTGTGTTAAACAGGCTGTAAACGCTCAATTTGTCAAATTTTACGTGTTTAACAAATTATTTGATAGTCTACGGTCATGTTTGACATGTTTGTCAAGCAAACTACGTATTTGACTGTATGTTTGAAAGATTTGATTGACGGCTTGCTTGTCATATGTGTTTGAAGGTGTACAGTCATGTTTGTCAAACAAACTCGCCATTTTAGCACGACCGCCGCTGAGACATGTTATTTGTTACTCATCTGAGCGTCGGAGCATCAGTTCACGACGAAAATTGCATTGAAAGTGAAGCCTTGTTTAACAAACTTGTTGGTACGTGTGCGCTGATGTTTGACAAAAACGTACAAACAAAACGTAAAGTTTGACAAACATGTTTGAACGTTTACAGCCTGCATAACAGGAAACCGGGGAACACGCGCTATTCGCACCGACCAATGAAAACACGCTATTTGTATTTACCAATAAACGCGCGCGGTGGTAGAGCTGGCCATCAGACTGTACCAACTTAATCACTTTGATATCAGATGTTACGCATCATATGCAACTACTATAAAGGTTGATACTTTATTTGTGGACGGCAAAGTCATTTGGATGAGATGACTTACAAAAAAACAATAAATATTTTATCTACACATACCAAAGCTACAACTACGACTAAATTAATATTATATATATATATATATATATATATATATATATATATATATATATATATATATCTATTTTGTAAAGAATTTGTACAAGGGTATCTCATACAAGACAATGGAATAAGCGGCGAACATATTTTATTTTCGAAAACCCTATAGCAACATTTTATTAAGCGACATTAAAAAAAGAGGAGATTCTCAGTTGGAAGTTTCCTTGATTACTCGAAGACTTTATATAGACTGATTTAGATTACGCTCGTTTTGTTTGAAATGGTTTCCGAATGCGATCAGCAGACGTACTCTTAAAAACAATATAAATCTTAAACCAATATTGATAAAAACAATAAGTTTCGAATATCGTCAAAAAACGGTACTCTTGAAACCAATATTACCCACATTTATTCAGTATAGTAACGACCTAATTATTGGAAATAGATGTCATCGTTACACGTCAAGCTAGTGTTACAAGTGGAAATTTTAAGTACAGTTTTAAACAAAATAACGAATAAAAGCAATAATGAGTAGTTCCAAAAAAAAAACGAAATCCGTGTGGCGCTGTCGCCTAATCCAATAATTGAATATAGTTGTCCAGAGTACGAAATACTTCAAAATTCATTAAATATTGATTTAAAATTGAAATCGTTTTTCAAGAGTAGCCCTACAGATCAGAATTAAATAGAAGAATCAGAATTTACCAGCTAACTTCTAAATCTAACCAAAATCTCTTTTTCTCTATTTCTTATAGATTTAATCGAATATTAACACATATAATTACTGTACAAGAGATGTTTCCCATATTCATAATCAGACGCATTTATTACCCGGTAACTAACATCAACGGATCACGAGTATAACCGTTGTTTCCAAAACTACCTTATACGACCCCTTTATCTGCATCTGCTTATTTGCAATCTTATGATATACATCATAAGATAGCAAACAAGCACATGGATCTCCCGATGGAAAAGAAAACCATATTTAGAATGTAGTTTTCTATCAATATGCTTACTAGAGACGACATAGACTATGGAGGGTTCCACCATTCCTAATGCACATATTTTGTAACATCACAACGCGCAAATTATTTGTTTCAATATTACAATAGTGTTGACGTTTTTACAAAATGACTATAGATATTAGATGCTTGGTTCTGTCAAACTTTTGAAGTAGCATCCGCAAACAATTATCGATTTTATATACATATTAGAAGACTACACAAATGTGTTTTTCTTTAAAGATTTTTGAGTAACGCATTATGCAGGTTAACAGGTAAAATACGGTATATTATACTGAGTGAGGTTATTAAGTATCCGATAAAATAGGTACATAAATGTCGACCCAAATATCCATAAACATGTTTATATACGGACACTTGCGCATAGATATCGAAAATCATTGTTTACAAACAGCGATTTACTGAACTCGTAACTATACTAGTGAGCGCGCCGTTACCATTCGCGCGGTGACCATATTTTCTGAATATTACTACATTAATTTCGTTTAGATTTAGTATGTAGTTAAGCAATATTCTCTTTTTATTATTATTTTTTTCTGTTACATATGACTGTTAACTGTACAATAACAGTCCAATATGTACAATCTTTTACCAGTCAATGTATATATCACAAATGTATTATACGAACAAAAGGGACAGCTATAATAATTTATAGCTGTCCTTTTTATTCATATAATACATTACACGCATTATAATACTTTTACGAATAATCTATAAAAGTAAATTAAAACGCTGGAAAAATCTAGAAATAAAAGAAAGAGATGGGCTGCTTCTGTTGATAAACAATAACTGCCGTTACCCAAGCAGCTACGCTATAGTTGATCTTCTGTCATAGGGCATAAGGATGAACATAACGTGTACTTACTTGGACTTGTTTACAATTAGAATTGTTTATTGTTTACGCGATAAATTTGGATTTTTCCGGAACGAGGTAGAACTTTACCTTGAGTATAAATAGGAATGTGTTGAAAAATAGCGGGCAGTTTTTATATAGCGATCGGAAGCAATAGTACGAGCGACCAGTGTGAAGCGAAGTGACCAGTGTGTAGTACAATGAATAAGAGAAGTGCTTTCGTTCAGCGTAGTCGGTTAAGTTTAATGTTAGTACAGCGAGTGTGACTAGTGTGTATAGTGGTATTTACGTTATCTTATCAGTGTATTTACGTATTTCATCGTAGTGTATTGTACCTTAGTGTTGTAAATACACGGTTTTAATATAAGTGGTGTTTTCTTGTACAAAAAGAACCCGAAGCACGTGGCAATACCTACATTACATATTATTTTATGAATTCAATTCCTAATCACATGTATAAATGATTTAAAAAAATTATACGCTGTTAAAATGCGGACGCGGATGAAAGTGCGGTGGATTTTGGTGGATATTTGTGCCGCTGGGGTCTTCTTTGTTGACCGAATCTTCTACAATTTTTATTAATTTATTAAACCACCGTCTTTCTTTTCGGTCGCATCACGGAAGTCACACAAAACAGTTCGCAGAAATAGAAAATTTAATTAATTTCACTCTTTAATAATTATAATGTAGATAACACACTAAACCTCACCCGTTCAGATTTTTTATAAGAAATATATTCGCCGAAACAAATCAAATCATAACATACAAATTCTGAAAAAAGTACAAAGCAAATAATTTTATTTTTCACGTACTCGGTACTGAAAAGGATTCCAATCAATTAATATAATTCCAACATAAGTAACTTTCATTTTCATTCATATATTAAAAATGGCGAAAAGTTTCAAATTAAATATTTTTTCTATAAAATTCAAAACTGATGGATATTCAAGAATGAATTTAAACAACCTTTTCTTAAGTTTTATATTAATATACAAAAGTGTTGTTTTAGAATATCTTACGTAATGTTATAGGTTTGGACTTATTCAATTTTTATTTAAACCTTATGGTATTGTATTTAAGTCGAAAATATCTCACAATATTTACGCGGCTAAATTGAATACACGGGGCTATTCCTGCGTTTCCTGTGGTTCTTGTGCTGGTCTACTTGGAGAATGCGCTCGCGCAGGCTCATCATCTTTCTCTTTCTTTTGAACATATCTGAAAAGGAAAATTAAAAATTATTTATTTTTCATTTTTTTACATCATAAGATAGCAAACAAGCAGATGGGTCTCCTGATGGAAAGAATCTACCATCGCCTATAGACACCAAAGATGTTAATGGTGCGTTGCTATCTTGTGGCGAAGTCTTATGCCACATGCATAAGTTTACCGGCTACCTTACCCTCCAAACCGGAACACGACAGTTACAAGCACAGACACTATTACGACAGGAATAGGTGAGGCGATGGTACCAGACTCGGGCGAGACAATGCAGAACTCTACCACCTAGTAGCCACGATGGTAGTGACTCGCATAGCCAATTGGTCGCATTTTACGATTTGCCTGGCAGAATGGCAGTTGCCCTATTCTTCAAAGGAGCCCGGGACCAACACGTGGGGACTCATCGAGATCATTTTTCGACTAATACAGTGAGTACAAAAACCCTGTTTGATCGTCAAAGGCATTAACTGTTAGCCTAATACAATCATAATAATAATATATTGAAGTAATTATTTTGTGGATATTTAAAAACAAAACGATTAATAATTATTCAAATCGAAATCGAAATATTTAATCTTAAATATTACCTATGGCAATAAAATGACGGTTTTTTTTAAAAACACGAGTAGTTTTAGTAAAAATGTCGACACCGAGGTGGCTACGATATCAAAAACGCCGCCGCTGGAGTGTTGTCCAGTTTAACATATTATGTTACAGCGGCAACGTTTTTCTAGAAGAAATACGAACAACTTAAAATATCATAATATTTTTTTATAAATAGAATCATTTTATTATTTGTCTTTTGATAAATTCCATCCATCTACCTATCTACCCTTTCCATCTAAAAAGGGGCACCTTTTTAGACGGAAAGGGTTTTCTTACTCACTGTCAATTTTTTGGTCCTGCAGTAAGCGTCGGTCAGCCCGTAGATCATCTTATATTTCGTAAAATCGTAAGATCAGCGGTTTATCAAGATCACTAGTACATTTTTGACGTTCATCAAATGTGCCTGCCTTTTGATCTCGTGATTAATCTGGATCAGATTACGAGATTCCATGTTTAGTCTTTAGGTCGGATAAAATTGTTATTGAAGATTTTTTAGTTATAAACATAAACGAAAACAGCGCCACCGCTCAGCCGCGGTGACAGGAGGCCGCAGTACCTGTACACGTCGCTGGTAGCTGCTCAGTACCTATACACGTCGCTGGTGGCTGCTCAGTACCTGTACACGTCGCTGGTGGGTGGTCAGTACCTGTACACGTCGCTGGTGGGCTGCAGCGTGCCGTGCGCCAGCAGCAGGCGGCGGCCGGCGGGCGGCGGCGGCGGCGCCCACCAGGCCACCGGCGGCTGCTCAGTACCTGTACACGTCGCTGGTGGGCTGCAGCGTGCCGTGCGCCAGCAGCAGGCGGCGGCCGGCGGGCGGCGGCGGCGGCGCCCACCAGGCCACCGGCGGCTGCTCAGTACCTGTACACGTCGCTGGTGGGCTGCAGCGTGCCGTGCGCCAGCAGCAGGCGGCGGCCGGCGGGCGGCGGCGGCGGCGCCCACCAGGCCACCGGCGGCTGCTCAGTACCTGTACACGTCGCTGGTGGGCTGCAGCGTGCCGTGCGCCAGCAGCAGGCGGCGGCCGGCGGGCGGCGGCGGCGGCGCCCACCAGGCCACCGGCGGCTGCTCAGTACCTGTACACGTCGCTGGTGGGCTGCAGCGTGCCGTGCGCCAGCAGCAGGCGGCGGCCGGCGGGCGGCGGCGGCGGCGCCCACCAGGCCACCGGCGGCTGCTCAGTACCTGTACACGTCGCTGGTGGGCTGCAGCGTGCCGTGCGCCAGCAGCAGGCGGCGGCCGGCGGGCGGCGGCGGCGGCGCCCACCAGGCCACCGGCGGCTGCTCAGTACCTGTACACGTCGCTGGTGGGCTGCAGCGTGCCGTGCGCCAGCAGCAGGCGGCGGCCGGCGGGCGGCGGCGGCGGCGCCCACCAGGCCACCACGCGGCCCACCACCGGCACGCGCCGCAGCAGCGTCTCCTGCTCCGACCGCAGCTCCGCCTCCGCCGCCTCGATACCTGCCGCGCCCACACCACACAACACACTCAACACCACTACAACTGCAACTACAACTACACCACCATAACACAGATCCTGACCGTCATACATACAGGGTTACTTTTAAAGGTCCGGCAACATTTTAAAATCAGGAACTGAATATTGAATTGAAAGTAAGTATTAATTATAGTTATAAAATTATTACAACATGATATAAAAATATTCATTTAAAAATATCCCACTGAATGTATGAATTCAATGCACCGATTCTTGTGAATGGATCTATAATGCTGGTCGTGTGTCATTTTACATTTATCTATAATTACGATAGTAACTATTATGTAATCTGTCGGTCTAAGTACATTCACCTTCGATCACTTTTAATTTGGTTGAAGGCACTAAAATATTTTTATTCGAACTTTGCGTAATTGAAATTATAACCATGCGTTTTGTTTTTTATGTAGAATAAAATTTAAATTTTTTAAATTATTATTTTTATTACATAAATCGAACACATTATCAACAGCCTTTGAAAATTTAGCCGGACTTTTAAAAGTAACCTAGTACATGAAAGTCGAAATTGACTCATGAATGCAATTTAGACTCTAAATCGAGTCTCAGAATGTGGTACGCAAAATCTTATTAAAATTTATACCCCTCAATCCAAATCCTAATTCAAACCTAACCCGACTCAATCCTCAGCGTTCTCAATCACAAAAACCCCTTCACTTAGAGACCTCCTCTATTCCAGAACACCCCCTCACCTCATCTGACAGCGCTAAAATTTTAGATGCCGAAATAACAAGGGACGTCCAAATTCGTAATCATTTATAGAATAATTTACTAAAGTAAGCTTTTACAGAAACTGGAAGTTTTGGATCATGCTTAACGGTACTTCACATCTTACCAAATATTATGCTTTAGGTGCCCCACAGACCTACTACTATATTGCGCAATACTTTTATTGTGCAATAATATTGAATACCCTTTTGTTTCCAGACGTTCAATAAATTCACTCAATAAAATTGACAAACCAGTCTGATCAATATTTTCGTGCGAGTAACATGTCTGACGACAAAGTTTTGGCGGCAACCATGCTGGTGATTTTGTTAAATAAATCTATACAATTCTATACACTCAAGTAAAAACTCCCTTTCTTCATCTTTTATTGATTGGTTTTGTTTCGATCAACACTTATATTGATTAGTGAATTGGCCTGAATGTCAAATTTCGGCCGAATGTTGAGTTTCGGCCGAAAGTTAAATTTCGATCGAATGTCGAAATTCGACGGTATGACGTACTTCGGTCACATAGTCAATTTCGACCGAGTGTCGAATTTCGGCCAGTGGTCGAAATTTTGGTCCATTCTAGTAATGAACTATTAAATTAACAAGATGAATAAAATTACCGCGAAATGACGAAAATTTCTTGCTCGCCATTTTGCTTAAATTTACGACACGACCATACATTACACTGCAACTGACCGACCACGACCGTTCCAAGCTCTGAAGTGAAAAATATTGTGTAATATTAAACCTACACAGTGCAAGAAAAAAATATTGTACAATAAAAATTAAACCTGCTCAAAAATTTCGTTCAATCACTGTGCAATCTTCAATATTAACTCTAAACGGTCAATAATATTGTACAATACGTAATATTGCGCCATATTATTGTAGGTCTAGGGGCCGCCTTATAAATAACAACTTCGACCACACATAAGGAGTACTGTTTCCATTAAATTTGATAAAATTTAACGTAAAGCAATACGTCGCTGGTAATAGTTGGATTGTCATCAAAACTCCAACTCGTTCCAGCTGTATTGAACCACTTAGTCTCTGAAGAGACATTGGATCTATATGTGTGTTCTTCTATTTGTAAAAGGAGGAATGTTCTAATAAGCTATTTAATTTAGTGCTGACATCTACATTTCACTATCCCACAGCTATACGCTGTAGTAAGAGATTCCATTCACACAATATTGACAAGTAGTCATCCAAGACTGTTCGATTTGCTCGCACCTTCTTTATACGAACAGTCAAACTCTGAATCGACTTATCTTAGTTTAGTTTTTCCAAGCAGCATTGATACTGAGATTCTTAAGAGGGTCAACAAAATTCTCAAAAGCCAGCATGTTATCATCATCAAAAAAACATATGTCCATCACGCCATTTTAAATTAAGCATGTTTATTGTTTAATAATAAATTCTTAAGTAGATTGTGACATTTAATGTATTTCTTTTATCTGTACCTAACAAAGAGCCAAAGCATACGTCTTCAAAGTTTCAAAATTCAAAATTTTAATTTTTAATACTACGAGCAATAATTCACTCTATAAAGTGAGAGTTTAAATGAGTTTAAAAACAATAATCTATTCGAAGACATCAAAATAACACGATATGTTAAAAAATTAAGTATCAAAACCATATGCAATTTTGTTTTGTACCAAAAACCACTCACCTTTCTTTAATACTTCAGTCATATCAGTCAGTGCTTTTGAGTTCTCTTCAACGTCCTTCCCAGCAGATACCACAAGATCTAATAGTTCTTCTACATCAGTATCTGCTGTCACCATACCAAACCTGAAATACTGACAATGTTACAGAACCAAACCTTAGATTAAGGAAACTACTAGATGTGAAATAACTAAGGAAAAACCGTGTAATTTCGTCGCGAGTAATGGTAGACTTAAGTACAGCTGTCTACACAACTATTGACATAATTTCAAGATTTAAATCTAAAAAAATATCGATATTTTATTGATATCTTTAATATTCTTTAATTGAAATAGGATTGAATAAAACACTGATTAAAAACAGAACACGAAGACGTTGTATTTAAATATGAAATACATTTAAACAATATGTACCGGTGCAATGATTCATTTAGCGATTTCGTTATACATCCTATAATGCTGCAATTAGACATCTTTTTTACGTTTATATCTGAGGTACACACAACAGTTATAGAAATCTACAACAATTTAATTAAAATCGATAAATATTTAAGAAAACCTAATCATTTGACGTATTATGTACATTGACATTGTAGCGGGCAAAAGTAATGGCGAATCGGCTGCAAGCTGTTTAAGATGAAGTTAATTTCTTAAATGATTTTCCATCTTCATTCCTACTGATTGAGTAATTGAGTAACAGACTTAGTTCGGCAGCCTATGCAGTTAAAAAAATGAGACAGTTAACTAATGTCGACACAGCAAGAATAGTACACTTTAGTTACTTCCACAGCATTATGTCATATAAAATTCTTCTCTGGAGAAATCCTGCTGAAATAAATACTATATTTGTATTGCAGAAAAGAGCTATTAGGGCAATTTACAATCTTAGCCCGAGGGTTTCCCTGAGAGAAAAATTCAAAGAAATCAATATTCTAACTGTTATATCCCAATATATGTACGTACAATATATTTATTTACAATATATGTATGTACAATATAATATGTACGTTCGTAAAAATATTTGCTTGTTTAAAAAAAATGGTGACGTACACTCACTAAATACAACGAACAAGAACAATCTTGTGTATACATCTCGTCTCCACAGAATAAGTTACTCTTTTATGGGGCAATATAAGAAACTATAAGAGTTCTACCAGTCAAGAAATTTAAAAAATGTGGTAAAACAAAACTGTGTAAAAAAGGATATTATAAAATCTCAGATTATTTAGAAGACAAAAAAGTCTGGGATTAATTGCTCCTCATACCGATCTCACATATATTTTTTGTAATATTGTAAAAAAAATAGATGATATGAAAAAAAGACAAGCCCGCTAAATTTCTTCCGCCGGATCTTCTGTGTAAGGCCGCGTTTCCGATCCGGTAGTAGTTTTTAAAAAATATGTTGACGTGTCCAAATAACTTGTAAAAAGTTTTATTGAATAAAGTACTTCTGTTTTCTGATTTGTGAGACCCTACCTAGTGTGACGTCACATTTTTAAAAATTTTACATTGAAATGATAATCTCATTCGAATATTTTTTATCTATACTTTTTAAATTCAGTGTAGTAATATTTAGATATAAAATATTATATTTTGAAAAAATGTGATGTCACAAAACTTGGAACCCCTCCCCACCCTTTGTCACACAATGTCACACTTCGTCGACTCCCTCCCGCCCCCTAACGTGTGACGTAATTTATGGAAGCCCCTAGTTCCTAGAACTAATTCTAGATCAGTCGCTACCGGGCGAACATCGAACTCAGCCTGAGGAAGGACCTCATATAGGTCTGAAACTAGTCGAAACCTACACGAAACCGCGAAAACGCTCTGGGGCCTAATTCACGTAATCAAGCGGCAAGCGAGTTGAAGTATTTAAGACACTTACACATTTTCTTACATATAATGCCACGTCGTAGTACGTCTCGACGTTCTATCGTGTTTATGTGTGTAAGAGCCTTAAGCGCTTTGACTCAATTACGTGAATTGGGGGGCTGGACTGTCATGGCGTTTAATGACATCACGCCGCAGTCATACATATTGTTACGTACTCGGGTTCGCAATTGTAGGAAAACACCACTTATATTAAATCCGTGTATTTACACAACACAACACAACGTAATACTAAAATACACTTTACACAATAGTCACTTGCTGTACTATCATTGAACTTAGAACACTACACAATAAAACACTTCTCGCTTCGGAATAGTCACTTGATGTATCGCTCTCGATCGCTTGATAAAAACTGACTTGTGTTTGTCAACATCTCTGTATTTATAGGCAGGGGAAAGTCCTAGCTGGATCCAGAAAAATCTAAATGTATCGGGAAACAATGAATCACTTCTTATCGTAAACATGTTATGAGTCATAAATCCTAGTACACGCTACTTTCAACCTTATGCCATATCCCACAAAGTCCATTATGGCATAGCCCAGGTCAACTATTTGTTTGTCAATAGGAGTAGCTATCTCTTTCTTTTATTTCTAGATAGTTACCGCGCGCGCGCTCCAATTCTACACGCTTCTAGATTATTCGTAACAATATTATATTAGATACTCTGTGATTTCTATGAAAATGTCAAAAACAATATGACGTTTTACCACGGCGTGATGTAACACTTTCAGATTTGTGTTTACTGTCACATGACTTAATATCTACTTTTGGCGAAATTATATCCTAAAAATATTATTAAATCTTAACTTTTAAATTAAATATTTTATTTTTTTGTAAAATACATATCATAATTAGTCATTAGTAACTACAATATATCTAATGCATTCCTAGTGGAAAAAGCCTATAACAATGGAATTATATTAAACTAGCATTAGCCCGCGGCTTCGTTCGCGTTAAATTGATTTGTTATCTAATTAAATTAGGGTGACTGGTAGAGAATGCCACTTAGCATTAAGTCCACCTTTGTACATTGTTGTGCATAAATTTAAATAAATAAAATTGATCAGATTTCCAAAAACAATGACGCACAAATTTTTGTTAGTCACAAATAGTCCGCATACAAACTTTAAGCTTTCTACATTGAAAATTGCGGAATGCTCCATACAAATTTCCATTCCTCATTTTACGGAAGTGGGGGGGGGGGGGGGGGGGGGTAGAAAGAAACAAAAAGTAGCCTTTGTCACTTTCCATCCCTTCACCTATCTCCACTTAAAAAATCACGTCAATTTGTCACTCCGTTTTGCCGTGAAAGACGGACAAACACACACATACACTTTCCCATTTATATCAGTATAGATGTTGTCGTGTCAACACACCTGACGCAGGCCATTCCATCTTCCCCGTCCCCACAGGAGAAGGCCCCATCAGTAGCTCTCAGCGTATCCACTAGCTGTCGGTTGAGATTGTTCAACTCCTCTGGTGGAGCCTCTTCCCAGCCTGGAGGTACATATCTCACACCGCCCAGACCTAAACAATTTTTATATACATGATTACTTTTAAATAGACCGTGGTCCCACTAACAAACTTTTATTGATTAATAACAAGCTGATTTTTTGTGAGCAGCTTCATTTTGACGAGATAACCACCTTTTCTATCTTCGAAAAATCTCGAATTCGAGCATTGTTTTAGTTTAGGACTTATCAACAATAGTACAATAGTACGCTGTCACATTCTTTTCATTTAGGACAAGAAGTGACAGCATACTATTTAGGATCATCCTAAGCTAAGACAATGTTAGTGCAATTTTTTTTATAATATAAGATAGTAAACAAACAGATGGGTCTCCTGATGAAAAGAGTCAACCATCGCCTTTATCGCCAAATGTTAATGGTGGGTTGCTATCATGTGGCGAGGTCTAATGCCACATGCATAAGTTTACCGACTACTTTACCCTCCAAACCGAAACACGATAGTGACAAGCACTGACGCTATTGCGGCAGGAATAGGTAAGGCGGTGGTACCGTACCCGGGCGAGACAATGCAGAACTCTACCACCTAGTAATCACGATGGTAGTAACTCGCATAGCCAATCAGTCACCTTTTACGACCTGCCTGGCAGAACGGCAGTTGATCTATTCTACAAAGGAGCCCGAAACCAACACGGGGAAAAATTGCCAGTACAATTTCAACAGCAATTGGCCATTACTCTCTTCCAAACGCCTTAAAGTACTCATAAAAGTCTTACCAGCCCATCCAGGGACATGTACGAGTCTCAAGCACTTGTATTCGGCTATCATCTGCTGGAAAGGCTCCCTGAGCGCCACGGTAGCCCGGAGCACGTGTAACTGCGCGTCAAGCGTGCTAGCCAACGCCTGTATTTTATCCTCGTCCAGTGGACCGCTCTCGTTGCCGTAGCTCTCCAGCGGACAATACCTCAATACCACTCCATAGGTTTCCGTTTCGCATACTTCAATGTTTATCTACAATAGAAACAAACAAAATTCATATATTTTTATTTAACACTAAATAATAGCCAGAAGTTCTAGATATATGATATGATTTCTAATTTTTGTAGAGTTATTTTAAGGTGTGTTTATGACGTATGTAATATATTTTCGCTTTTCTGCAATCTGTGGCAGTGCCTTCGTGAGAAGTGACGGAAGAAGTAACGGGTATCCGGAGAATCGCGCTATTTGAAGTATAAAATCATTGCGCGCGCGTTTTATTATTCAGGAAAGGTTTCAGTCGAGTCTACCATACCCCTTGACTGAATTATTAATATATCTTTGCATTATCAACCGGGTTCCCAAAAAAGGAGGAGGTTCACAATTCGGATGTTTGTGTTTTTTTTTGTATGTTCAAGCTAACTCCGTCATATATAGTTGGATTTGCAAAATTTTTTTTGTTTAAAAAAAAATATTACCGATTTGGTCCCATATACATTTTGCTGAAGATCTGACTCAGGGTTCCAGCGATATAGTGATTGGAAGTCGGTTTTTGCGGTTTTATTGTTTAAATTATCGTTATCAACCTGTAGGAAACCCCCCGAAGGTTTTTGGTCCTTCGAGCCAGATATGATATCAGACCCCGCGAAGGAAAGAGCGTGATTTTGTTATTTACTATAATATTTACCGACTTCAGTGTATAAGGTCTAGAGTTTGAATTTCAGGTCAGAATCCGGTCGAAACAGTTCCCAGTTTTCCTAAAACAGCCTTTTGTTATAGATTAACATCACATCAAGAAACTTAATACGACTGGTATACTAGAGACGGTACTCGTAAAAAGTGCAACTCACCATATCAGCCTCCCTTTGCAGCACTTGCCCAAGCCAAGAGTTTAGTTTGTCGTAGTACGGAGGCGGCTTTTCAACGCCGGGTGGCGCGAACCGAAACGCTACACACGCCGACGATTGGCTTATAGCGTCCTAAAACAAACAAATATTATAAAATTATTATTTTTATTCATAACACAGCAAACACGCAGATGAACAGGAACATGAAAACGACAAGCATTAACGCTATTGCAGCTGAAATTGGTAAGGTGGTGTTGGTCACCTAGGGAATAATCACGAATATAGTGATATTTTTAAGCCTTCTCTCGCCCTTCACGAAATGCTTAGCAGTAAGGCACTTGTCTATTCTTCTAAAAGTAACTCGGATCAACACGGTGAAGAAGTGGTATAGTTCTAGTTTCTTTTGGGTTTGGTACCACCGCCCTACTTCTTCCTGCCGCAATATAGATGCTTGTAATTGTTGTGATACGATTTGGAGGATAACGCCTAATAAACTTAGTCATTACACCCTGCAAACATACGAAAGCGCAAGCGATATTTTTTCCATTAGTAGAACCATTCACTTGTTTCCTATTACATAACAAAAAAATGCGGCTAAAATTAAATTGATTCCTGTAATACTTGAATCAAATTCATCACAGAGTATACAATCACCACGTTTTAAATTTATTTTTTGATTTACAAAATGAAGTTTGTCCCGTTATATAATTTTTGGCCCTCATTAAGGCAAAGCTCATAAGGTCCAGCTTTCAATCTTCTAGTCGAAAATAGCGTTATTGAATTTTTTTCGTGGAAAAACCTGAATAATATTGTACTTACCACAATATCAACATTTGGTGGTTCATCCCCTCCTGGCTTCTCGCTCTGTAAAAATAAATTAAGTTTTTACTAGGAATAAAAGTCGAAAAAAAAACAATTTTTATTAAATGAAGCACTTGTCACCAAAAACAAAACTATTGTACGAAATAATGTTAATTGATGCACGCTATAATAAACCACTTTTTTATATCGTAAGATAGCAAACAAGCAGATGAGTCTCCTGATGGAAAGAGTCAACCATCGCATATTAACACCAAAGATTTTAATGGTGCGTTGCTATTTTGTGGCGAGATCTAATGCCACATGCATAAGTTTACCGGCTACCTTACCCTCCAAACTGGAACAAGTGACTAGTGCTGACGCTATTGCGGCAGGAATAGGTAAGGCGGTGGTGCCAGACCTGGGCGAGTCAATGCAGAATTCTACCACCTGGTAGCCACGATGGTAGTGACTCGCATAGCCAATCGGTCACCTTTTACGACCTGCCTGGCAGAACGGCAGTTGGTCTATTCTTCAAAGGAACACGGGACCAACATGTGGGAAAAACAACGTCTGTGAAGACGATGCTAAGGTTTGATCTCTTGACAGAGACAAGCATTTGTGTGTTGATAAGATATTATTTATTTGCAAGAATAAGGTACAGATATACAGATGGTCAGATACAATTATAATAGAATCAAACTTATTCTACTCAGTGAGTGTGCAAATACAACATTTTTGATTTATTTAAACTTAGAGTTTTGTACACCTATGAATGGCTCTTTATTAAATTTCAGATATTATAGGTAAATGTATTCCTCTTTATTAATATTGTTGACTATCATTCATATCACAAGCAAATAATTTGTTAATATTGACAAATTATTACTATGGACGTTGGATCCGCGCTAAAAAGTGTCCGAGGCAAATGAGCTACAAAACACAAAAAAAGCTACAATTTCGCGTTAGTCGAAATTAAACCTTGAAATAATGGTTTAGTGTTTAAATTACCTTGTTTACATGTCTATTCTTGTGTAACTGGGACAACTTTTTCGCGATTTTAGTATGACACCCGATGTCCATAGCAATAATACGTCAATGTATGTTAAAGGTGATGTTCTAGAAACATATAAGGCGTGAGCCAGCACTATGTACACTATATGTAAATATAGTGTACATAGTACCCCGTTGGTCGAGTGGTTAGCGACCCTGACTACGCAATCGACGAAGCTCGGGTTCGAATCTCGATGGAGACAAGCATTTGTGTGATAAGCATAAATGTTTGTATTTCCGGGTTTGGGTGTTTATTAAATATATTCTAGTATTTATATATGTATTTTTGCTTACTTCAGGGTTAGGTCAGTAAGTGTAATTTAACCGGTAAAAAAATATTATAGCTATATAATATAGTAACCGTTTCCTACTATTTATTTTATTCTATTTCACTTCGTTTGAATGTACATTTAAATTAACTTCGTCAAGGAGAGCAATACAACATAAAATAAAACATGGCGAATCAAATCAGAATCATCCAAAGAATGTCATTATATGGGTGTTTTTTTAGGACAATGGGCCCACCTCTCGTTCCCACCACTGTAACTTCTGTAAACCAGAATCAACAGCGGCAACCGACCTGATAACATCTGAGTTGCGAGCTCAGGGTTTTTTTTTCAGGGTGCCCCTGGGGAAAAGCTTAGCTGACTTGGGACCCGCAACGAAATTAATCAGAAGTATATAGGAGGAGCAGGAAAATACATCCTGTATCCCTCCCTTTTAAGCAGGAGACAGCAAAATATTAAAAGCATAAAATTGCTACGAAATGAGACTTTTACAATCAGGTTAAGCCAGATTGCTATTGCACCACGGAAGTTTGGAAATAAGGGACCTACCAAAATGGCCTACTTAATTTTGCTTCCAGTAGTAAGTATGACAAAATCGCTTGAAGGCACGGAAGTTTCCACGTGTTCCCACAAGGTCGGAGTAATAAATTACACCGGATATACATTGAATACTATCAAGCATTTGACTACGCTCGTTTTGCCAAAGATTACACTCCCAAAGAATGTGGTGTGCAGTTTGTTCATATTTACAATTTAATGAAGAGCATTCGCAAAATGGAGAAGGAACTAATTTAAACGAGAATTATTTAGCTTTAAAATTACCGTGGCTAGTGAGAAACTGCGCAACACAATGGTCTATTTCTATCCACGTTTTACTTAAACGATCCCGGACGCATGGGAAAAAGTTATATAAATGCCGTCCTTTAGTTGAACAACACCAACGCGACTGCCTCTCATCAATTAATTCATTAGTAACGTTGATTACAGGATTAAAGGGACGACGTATTTTTGTTTGAGCTTGTGGGTTGATAAATTCTGCGTTGGTAAAATTCCTAGAATTGTAGTACATTGAAGCCCGACGCTGAATTTCTAAATGTAATGGTAAGACACCTAATAAAACTGGTAAAGCTTCGGAGCTTACAGTGCGATATGCTTTGCATAGAAATATTAATGCAAGGCGTTGATTTTGAAGTAGTTTGCGCCGGATCGCATCACTCGTAACTTTATCAGCCCACGCTGAACAAGCATAACAAATACAACCTAAGTACGTTGCATTGTAAATTATCTTTAAAGTGTTAAACGTTAAACCCCATGTCGAGGCAGATATGCCGGCAAATTATAAGAAATTGCGTTTAGCTTTTTCACCGATGTAATTAATATGATTTATAAAAGTGTAATTTTTCTCTAAGACCAAACCTAAATATGTTACGGATTTTTTTCTTTTTATTTTGCTATTATTTATTTTTATACTAGAAGCGAAACTTTTAATAATAAGTAAAACGTTTTATGGGGTGCAAAGTTTAAATGATTTCTTAAGTCCCAGTTGATTATCAAATTAAGACTAGTGTGAGCCACCGACTCTATCTGTGCTCGTGTGTTAGCTTGTATTATTAAAGCAACGTCGTCTGCATAACCCGTAAGCAAGCATTCTTCCGGCAAGGCTAATGAGATATATTATATGGGTGCTATGTGGGTGTTTATTTGCACGTGTACGTGTGCGTATACGAGTGTGCGCGCGCGTGCGTGTGTGTGTGTGTGCGTGTGTGTGCACTCACCAGCACGGCCAGGCCGGCGGCGGCCAGCACTGCGGCAGAGGCGCGCGCGCGGCTGTAGGCGGCGGTGTGTGTGTGTGTGTGTGTGTATGTGTGTGTGCGTGTGTGTGTGCACTCACCAGCACAGCCAGGCCGGCGGCGGCCAGCACGGCGGCGGCGGCGCGCGCGCGGCTGTAGGCGGCGGTGTGTGTGTGTGTGTGTGTGTGTGTGTGTGTGTGTGTGTGTGTGTGTGTGTGTGTGCGTGTGTGTGTGCACTCACCAGCACAGCCAGGCCGGCGGCGGCCAGCACGGCGGCGGCGGCGCGCGCGCGGCTGTAGGCGGCGGCGATGCGGCGGCGCAGGCGCGCGGCGCCGGCGGCCCGCGCCCCCGCCCACAGCGCCAGCGCCGCCAGCCGCGCGCCCGACAGGCCCGCCACCGCCGCCAGCGCGCCCTCGCGACCGCCGCCCTACACACATATACTACCTATTAGGCGCGGCACACACGCCGAAGCGGGCTGCGCCGGTTAATTTCGCCGCGAACGATAGCACAAAGGGAATCCTATACTATGAAAACACAAAGAGGACACAAAGACCGCGCTGCAGGTGCTCGGAGGGCACTGTTGTCGCGGCATATACGTAGTGAAGGCATCGGCGGACAGATACGGTCTCCATTGCTACGCGGTCAAAAAGACTGCCCCGCCCCGCCGTTTGCAAAGCGCCTTACTGCATGCAATAAGACGCTTTGCAAATTCTTCACATAAATAATAATACTTAATAATAATTTCAAAATTTAAGCCGACTTAAAACAGAATTGTTGTGTTGTTGCACATTTCACTCCTTTCTTATTCATTTACACGTTGGGGTATTCATTGTTATCCAGATGTTAACGATTTGCGGAAAATAGTAAATTTAATTGATTTCGCCTTTTAACTATGGATTTCCCCAAAGTAACACCTGAATCGATAAAAATTTACACGTTTCACTTCGTAATCGAAACAAACACAATAAAATTCACTAGCATTTCACTCAACAAGTTTGGTAGAATTTCTGCATTGTCTTGCCCGGGTCTGAAACCACCGCCTTACTTATTCTTACCGCAATAGCGTCAATAACACTTGTCACTGTCGTGTTCCGGTCTGGAGGGTAAAGTAGCCGGTAAACTTATGCTAACAACTTATGGATGGCAATGCCACATTCTGAATACCTCCATGGTATTACAGTGATTAATGCTGGCCACTTGTCACTTTTGAATATTATTATTGTTACGTGCTTCGGATTCGTAATTTGCAAGAAAACGCCACTTATATTAAAACCGTGTATTTACAACACAAATATATAAAATACCACAATATATCTAATACGTAAATACACTATACACACTAGTCGCACCCTCTGTATTAACACTAAACTTAACCGACTACGCTGAATCACTAAAACACTTCTCGCTTCGCACTGGTTGTTTCAAGTATCGCTTTCGATCGCTTCATAAAAACTGTATTTGTCAACACATCCCTATTTATTGTAACGTGTTCGATTATACGTTACATTCGATTGCCGGCTTCGATTATTCAGTCCCAATGGGACATCCCTAGTGAAACGCGTCGGAGTCTGGTTTCCTCCCGTTCCCCGCAAGAGGATATATAAACTAACCGCGCCGCCCACGCTCCTTTTTCCACCTATTAATCTCGGAGCCTCCGGCGCTCGCTAGGTTGACTGGTTTGTTCGGTAAAGTACAATTTTATTTCAATAATTATACCAATTTAATTCAGCTAACTTTAAATCCACATTTCTTATCAATAAAATAAGATTGTAATGACTCGTGTCTGAAATAACTCTTTTGTTGGTTGTAAGTGGTCGAAACTTCCAGAACGACCTACTTCAAGGTTAAAGCTATAGCTGATTGTGATAGTTCTGTAATCCATATTAAATAACTCCTTTTAATTTTTTGTTGACCTTGGAAATAACTACTAGTCGTAGATTAGTTTTTTTTAATTAACCCCATGTGAACCTGACT
The DNA here is from genome assembly GCA_036924255.1 of Apodemia mormo. Lineage (NCBI taxonomy): Eukaryota > Metazoa > Arthropoda > Insecta > Lepidoptera > Riodinidae > Apodemia > Apodemia mormo. The sequence continues at coordinate 5,324,785 of JAUPFN010000010.1, read as the reverse complement.
CATCCCACTAACCGCGTGGTTAGACGGGATGCGTCGGGAATCATAGGGTGACATTGTTCGCTGTGCTTTCCAGTGGCTGGTGGCGTTTCAATTTTTTACTCCGCGTGGCGGATGTGAGCCCGGGCCTCCATCGTGTTGTGCAGCAACACCAGGAGTGTCGCCTGATAAGACCATCGATTTCCCCGAGCCCCAGCCAGCTAAGTTCAAGTCCATTCCCATCGCGCCATTGGCATTCCAGAATCACCCCTATATAATTTCGGACTCCGAGACAATAAAATTATTTAAAATTTATTATTAAAAATGAAAATGAAGAACCCGGAACATAGTCTTGAATTTTAACTGGGCAAGCATTTGATTCTTCTTCAAATCCATGGAACATAGAACAAGCGGAATTGGCAAGTACAAACATTTGTATCAGGACCGCGATCGCCCCACTCAAAAAATATACCAAACTGCGTTACAATAAATTTTATTTTGCTACAAAAAAAAGAGTATTTACGTCCTTTTGTAGTCTACTCAAAATAGACTCATCTATTTGTACAATAGTGAAACTTAAGATCTTAATAGTTTCGCTATTCTACAATAGATGGCAGTATTGATTTTTCCGTAGTTTTCAGTTGATCATATTTGAGTAGAGAACTTTCTAGAACCATATACGTAATGACTGTCATTACGTATATCTTTCTAGAAAAATTAGGTCAATTTAAAATGAACTTTATATGTAAGGTGTACGGCTGATTTTAGCTTGACTTTCTATTATATCATTAGAGATTATATTAAATCAGGAATTTAATTAAAATAAAATGAAAATTGTACTTTCGAATCATATGAAATATCTCCATTTTTAATCATCTGTATTCTATTATCATTTCTGCATTCAAGGATGGCACTATACGGCATAATTCAGTGTATAATAGATTTTCGCACGACGACTGTCTCCTAATGATATGGTAAGTATCACTAAGGCAATTTAGAGTAAAAGCGCATAATAGTGACGTACGCGGCACGCCCACTCTTCACTTCCCCTTGTTCTATGTTCCATGTTCAAATCCCACGGATCCCTTGACATTAAAGTTCCACATTATTCCCGAATCCTCTACGCATAAATCAGGCTAATCGTAAACAAGTCCTAGTACACGCTATTTTCGCCCTTATATCCTAACAGATAAGGTCAATTATGGCATAACTGTTCATGTAACGGTCTACTATTGATTTATCAATAGAAGTAGCTCTTTCTTTTATTTTTAGATCTCTCCAGCGCTTCAACTCTTCACGTTTCTAGATTATTCGCAACATTATTTTAATCGTAGTATGTGTAGCCTTTTAAAACAAAATATATTAATATGTAAGTTGTCTCGGACATGAAATGTCTCGGACATTAAAATATAATCTTTTTTTCTACAACTAAAATAAGTAAAAACGAGTACCGGTACCAAATTCGCTGCAAGCAGAGAAACCCCCAAAGGCAATCGCCGGTATCGTTACAATACCATATACCCGGGCGAGAAGTTACAGAACTCTACAATTTGGTAGTCACGGCGGTAGTGACACATATAGGCAATCGGACATCTTTTACAACCTTCTTGGAAGAATAGCAGTTGGTCTACTCTTCAAAGAAGCCCGGACCAACACAAAAGAATTTTAGTGTTTACTAGCTGTTGCCAGCGACTTCGTCCGCGCGGACTTCGTTTACTCCGCACAGCACCTCCCCCGTAGGTGATAGCGTGATAATATGTAGCCTATATGTTGACCTGACCTGCTAGTAATATTCACGCAAAATTTGAAGTAAATCTATGCAGTAATTTTTGAGTTTACCCCAGACATAAATACAGACAAACAGACAAAAATTCTGAAAACTATATTTTTGGCACCGTTATCGATTGTAGATCACGCCCCAAGTATTCTTTTAAAAAAATATTCAATGTACAGTTTTGACTTTCCAACGATTTTATTATATGTATAGATTAGTATCACATTCTAAACTAATTGATATACGCTTGACTTATAATGTGTTGTATTGATATTTATTGGAAAACTTGTCTTGGAAACATACAACATTGACATATTATTACTATGGACATTGGGTCTCATACTAAAATCGCGAAAAAAATATCCCAGTTACACATCACAAGAATAGATTTGTTAACAAGGTAATTAACACTAAATCATTATATCAAGTTTTAATTTCGACTATCTAGGAATTGTAGCTCTTTTTGCATTTTGTAGCTCATTTGCCTCGGATATTTTTAGCGCGGACCCGACATCCACAGTAATATGTCAATGGTTGCTTTTAAAGTTCCAACCAAATTTCAAATTTAGGAACTGAATATTGAATTGAAAGTGCGTTTTAATTATTATTGCAAAATTATTAGAAGATAGTATAAAAATATTCGTTTAAAAATATCCCACTAAATTCATGAAAATTTGGCCAGACCTTTGAAAGTAAACCCTGTATACATAACATTGCAGGTGACACATGGGATTCATCTGTGGGAGTAAAACAAATCAAACAAATAAAAAAATATAAAAATCTTACCGTACTAACTCCTTTGGTGTGACCATTTGCAGTTATAGGTTCTGGTATTTTATAAAATGTCTGAACATATTTTAAGAAAATGTATATAACCTCTAAGAGACAGTTGCCGATGGAAATAACAATTTGGTAATGCATTTTTCTTATGAATTTTTATAAACTGTACCAGTGTAGTTATTTAGCACTAACTACTAGCGCGACTTCATTCGCGCGGACTTCGTTCACTCCGCACAGCTCCTCCCCTGTAGGTGATAGCGTGATAATATGTAGCCTATATGTTGACCCGACTTGTTAGTAATATTAATGCAAAATTTGAAGTAAATCCATGCAGTACTTTTTGAGTTTACCCCGGACATACATTTACTTTCCTATGATTTTATTATATGTATAGATTTACCATTCTCAATGAAGACAAACCATAAATGAGTACTTTTTAGGGTTCCGTAACTAAAAGGTAAAACGGGACTCTATTACTAAGTCTCCGTTGTCTGTCTGTCCATCTTTCTGTCTGTCACCAGGCTGTAAGATACAGCCTGGTGACCGTGGTATAAACCGTGATAGCTAGAAACCTGAAAATTTTACAAATTATGTATTTCCGTTGCCGCTATAACAACAAATACTAAAAATAAAAAAAAAATAAAAAAATATTAAAGGGGCGTATATATACAATGAATAAACGTGATTTTTTCGTATTTTTTTGCTCAATATTAATAACGGTAACAGGTAGGCGCTTAAAATGTTCACAGAATATTTAGTTGTATATTTCAAAATAAATAATTAAATAAAAATAAAGTAAATATTAAAACCCGTACAACAAACGTTATTTTTAAGCAATTTTAACAAACTTCTTAACAAAACCCAATCTCAACAAAGTTAGAAACTTGAATATTTTCAAAAAAGTAAGTATTTGGAAATATATTAACTATAAAAATAAATACCTAATACATAAAATAAATATACATACAACAAACGTGATTTTCTTTTATAGATGATGGTACGGAAGCCTTCGTGCGTGAGTCCGACTCGCACTTGGCCGGTTTTAATTATAATTTTAAGAATTTCACTTGTCACAATGATATTTCACTTAATACCACACTCCCATTAGTATTTAAAATTAAAAAAGGATACAACAGTTGGTAGACCAGGAACACCAAACCATAATCCTGGTGTGAGCGTCAGAGAATCTGCTATACTGTAAGTCTGTAAAGATATAAAAAAAAGAAAAAAAAAGATACAATTAAGAACACTTTAGTTCAGTTATTTCGAATATTTTTTTTAAATTTATCTTTAAAAAATGCATTCTTTAAGACACCTGTACTCAACTATACTGAAGTGCCCAAATACACCAAAGTAAATAAATATATCCTATCTCCGATAATATAGAAAGAAGAACGATTTCTTTTTATATCATTAGATTGCAAACAAGCAGATGGCTCTCCTGGTGGAAAAAAACAAGAAGAAACCATCGCCTATAGTCATAAAATTTTAACCACATATATACATTTTTTTTATAATTTAATAAAATTTGGACGTTGTTTAATTTAATTTAATTATATTATTAGTAAATGTATATTATATATCTTGTTAATATACATGTCATTGTAATGTAATATGAAATCTATGGGCCGGGCACCTGAAATAAAAATTCATTATTATTATAAAAATGTTAATGGTGTGTTGCTATGATTGTGGCAAGATGGTAATGCCATATGCATAAGTCTACCGGCTAGCCTACCCTCCAAACCGGAACACGACAATGCCTAGCATTGACGCTATCGCGGCAGGAATAGGTAAGGCGGTGGTACCAAAAACCCGGACGCGAAGTTATAGAACTCTACCACATAGCAGTCACGATGGTAGTGACACGTATAGCCAATCGACCGCCTATTACGATTTCGATTCGTTGCGGCGCATATTTTCCAAAACTTTTAGTAGTGGCGGCCTACAAATATTTCGCCTTTTAAAATGCAATTTTAGGGACATATAATCGATTTAAAAATGACACGACTCCCGTGTCAAACACCATACTTTAAAAACAATGATGATACGGCTGCCGTGTCATCCGCAACGAATCGGTTAACTGGCAGAACGGCAGCAACACAGGTAGAAATGAATGGATTAACGAATGGAAAAAGAAAGTCCTATGGAACAAATTTAAGATATTTAAGTATTGAAATTAACTATCTTAAAAAGATTAAAACTCCACATACAATATTAACAAAAAGAATTCGTCCGCAATCAGGCAAACGCCATCTATGTAACATTAAAATTTAAACAAATTGATTGGTAGAAGATTTTATATAGTAAAGTAGGGTGTTTCGCCCCGCTTATAGTTCTTACACACATAAAAATAATATAACGTCGTATCGTGCTCGACGCAGCGTAATATTTAAGATAATATGTAAGAGTCTTAAATGCTTCGACTCGATTGATGTTTTGTTACGTGAATCGGCCCCAGTACTCAATTCTAATGATGCGCTATTGCGATATGTTTCAACAACCGAGAAAATCGCAAATATCCGAAATTTACAATCGAGATGACCGATAACTCGTTTACCAACTAAACAACCGAGATGTTTTCCGATTGTTTCGATTGTTCCGAAAGCACTGTATAAAACATTTCGTCATATCGCATCGCTCCGATCGACAGAAACATCTCGACCATCTCACATTAACATCGAGAAGAACATCTCGAGATAAGTCGAAAAAACATCTCGTCATCGCGCATCGCTACTAGATTCTGACAATGAATATGCAAAAATTAGGTACATAAATTTTGACATATATATCGAATAAAAATATAAAGTACGGACACCGATGTTCATTGTTTACGAACAACTTTTGTGGCACGTGTTAGTCAAAGCGCGCGCCTATCGCCAACACGGTAACAGCATTTTTCGAATATTACTATAGTATGTTCGCGTTAAAAATGCAATGAGTCACCGTTTTCCCACCGCTGGCCCATTAACCAATCATACCACCTTTGTTGGTTATTGGGCTAATCAAATCACATTTCACTGATTGTTGCTGGTTAATGGACCAATCAAATCATGTTGCACTGATTACTCATTGCATTCTTAACGCGAATGTACTATACACTAATTTAGTTGAGTTTTATCTTTCCCCGTGTTGGTCCCGGGCTCCATTGAAGAATAGGCTAACTGCCGTTCTGCCAGGCAGGTCGTAAAAGGCGACCGTTTGGCTATGCGAGTCACAACCATCGTGGCTACTAGGTGGTAGAGTTCTGTATTGTCTCGCCCGGGTCTGGTACCCCCGCCTTACCTATTCCTGTCACAATAGCGTCAGTGCACTAGCACTGACATACGCACAATGCATAAAACTTACGTAAAATGCATAAGATAGCAAGCAAGCAAATGGGTCTCCTGATGGAAAGAATCAACCATCGCCCATAGACACCAAAAATATTAATGGTGCGTTGCTATCTTGTGGCGAGGTCTAATGCCACATGCAGTAGTTTACCGGCATGCATTGGTTTACTCTGCCTACCCTGCAAGGGAACCAGGCGTGATACTTATATATTTAAATCAAACAATTATTATAATGCGTATTAGAACTTGACCACTTCAGAGTTTTTTCCCCCCTTTAAACATGCAAAGATGTGAAATATTGGTTAAAAGACAGAAAAAATTAATCACAAATTTATCTTGTAGCTTTTTATTCACCTGATCTCCTCCTAAGGTAGCCGGCAAGGATAGTGCGTGACCACGTAAATGCAAGTGAACATTCCGTTTTGTACAAATAGCAGATAATTTCTTAAGTGGCGAGCCCCAGCCTAACGGCGGAGCACCGACTTCACCTAACACTAGAAGAGGTGTCCGTTCCGATAATATATCTTCTTCGCAGAGCCGTTCTAGGGTTTCTAAATCCATTCCACGACCTGGAAAAAGAAGAAATCTGTTTGTTTCACTAAATTACAATTATAAGCTTACAATTAAATAAAAATCGCCTCTGTGGGCTAGTGGTTCGGCGTTGCCCTTGACTACAAGAGCGTTCAAGCGTACAAGAGCGGCGTTCGATTCCCGGCTGGTGTCACAGTACCAAAAATATTCAAACGACAACGACTTCCACTAAAACAAACCAAAAATAATCAAAACTACAACTACTTTCACTAAAACACAAGGCTATTATGTGTCTTGCAATAATAAAACAATTACAATTATTGCGCATTGCGAGATATGTGATAACCCCACCGATCGGGCAATTAAAAAAATGTGTTTTTCCAGTTTTTTGATAACAACAATGTAGACCAGGATTGGATAGTGCCCAGTTAGCCTTGACGTGCCACCTATCACATTTGTGGGGGCCAAGTATCCGTATCGGAATAACCTTCGGAAAGGTGTAAAAAAAAAACGCCTGTAAAAATCTGAGCTCTTAATATTAATATTTAAGGGTCGCGCACTGCGAATTTCTATTTCCTATCTAAATAACACAGGCAACATTTTTTACAAACTTTAGAATTTTATCACTTCCGAGTGGCTTGCTGGACGGCTAAGATTATAGCTGATTCTTGTAGAGAATTTGAAGCTCTATAAAAAAGGTCTCTTGTAAATTTTCGATTATTCGACTCTTTTAAAAGATATTCAAAGTCAAAGATAAACCTAGAAAAAATTAAAGGTTTTTTTCTACTTTTTGGTTGATCTACCAGACTTTTTATAAAATTTTGCTTTTAGCGATATTTTCTGAAGCATTTTTGTAATTCTGAGATTATCCTTAGTCCATTATACATATACTCTTAAATCACTGTAATTATTAATGAAAACCGTATTAAAATCCGTTGTGTAATTTAAAAATATAAGCGAACATACAGCGACTTTGTTTTATACTATGTGAAGCTGCCAGTATTGACTATTGAAATGTACTTACCAGAACTATCAACTGGCACAGGCCTGACGCAGGCAAGTGGTAGCCCCAGCTGTCTACACAGATGCTGCACGACTCCTAGGGGGCTTGCCACGCAGCTGTATATAGAGGGCAGGCGGTTTGAGAACGCTAGAGCTGAAATGTAATTATGTATTATCAAGAAATTTCAACTAATAGCTTAAATTGTGATCGTTGGATGGAACCCAACGACGCGTGGCTAGAGTGGTTGATGACCCTACTTTTTGTTTATCATAAGATAGCAAACAAGCTGATGGGTCTCCTGATGGAAAGAGATGACCATCGCCTATAGACACCAAAGATGTTAATGGTGCGTTGTTATCTGGTGGCGAGGTCTAATGCCACATGCATAAGTTTACCGGCTACCTTACCCTCTAAACCGGAACACGACAGTGACTAACACTGACGCTACTGCGGTAGGAATAGGTAAGGCGGTGGTACCAGACCCGGTCGAGCCGATGCAGAACTCTACTACCTAGTAGTCACGATGGTAGTGACATACATAGCCACTCGGCCGCCTTTTACGACCTGCCTGGCAGAACGGCAGTTGGCCTATTCTTCATAGGAGCCCGGGACCAATACGGGGAAACTACTACGAATCAATGAGGCTTAGGTTCGATTCATAAGGGACAAGCATATATATATAACATATCTTAAATACAGTTGACATATATATATATATATATATATATATATATATATATATTTATATATATATATATATATATATATATATATATATATATATATATATATAAAGTTGACATTTGAAGCTAGTTTAAATTTTTGTTAATATCATCACGTCCGGTTTCCTTGCGGGATAGGCAGAGTGAACCGGACGTCTATAGACCTTTCCATGTACCGCGATTTACCGGTTTGTCGGTTAGGGAGATAAGTGGTGATCCTAATCGCCAAATTTACCGGCATGTTAACAATTATCGACTATTTCTAGGGATAACTGGGACCGACATCATTACGTGCTCATTCGTGGCACGGAAGTGGTAATACACCAATTCCGCTAGACTATTATAAGACTTTAGATTTTCGAGAAAAACCTCGAAAAGTCTTGGATAGCGCCCGACCGGGGGATCGAACCCGGGTCCTCATGATCTGAGCCGAATAGGTTACCCCTAGACCACAAGGCAATCACTTTATTAAAATTACTTTTATAATTAACTAGTGTTTCATTGTCTAGTTATAACTACGCATATTTTATTCAGTTATGTAATAAGTTAATAAACTTATAAAAATTATATAATGCGTTAAACGTGTGAATACTTTCGCTATCTAAAACGGAAAGCATTTTATGAGTCTATCGGAGATATTTCAGTGTTGGTTAACGCAAATATAATTTTATACAGAAAAATGTTCTCATGGTTATCGGGCACCTTTTAATGATATCTAAATAACAAATTGTGCATGTATTTGCAAGTGCGTGTCTCTGTGTGTGTATAAGCCTGTGTGTATATGTATGTGTACCCACGAGTCTATTTGCACTTATATACGCATGTATGTGTGTGTGTGTGTGTGTGTGTATGTGCGCGCGCGCGTGTATGTATGTGTGTGTGTGTGTGTGTGTATGTGTGTGCGTGTGTGTGTATGTGTGTGTGTGTGTGTGTGTGTGTGTATGTGTGCGTGTGTGTGCGTGTGTGCGCATGTGTGCGTGGATGTAAGTTTGTGCGAGTGCGTGTGCGTGCGTGCGTGTGTGTGTATATGTAAAACACGTTACGTATATGCGTAAAAGAAGGGATATTTAGTTTGTTATTTCTATATAAAAATAGCAAACTAAATATCCCTACTAATATACTAATTACCTGCTCATACTAATATTATAAATGCGAAAGTGTGTCTGTTACGCTTTCACGGCTAAACCGCTGCGCGCTTAACTGATTTTATTAAAACTTGGCGTTGACATAGTTGTAGTTCTGAGTCAAACATAGGCTAAATTTTGTTGAAAAAATTAACCCCTTAAGCGGTTAAAATAGGAGATCAAAGTTTGTCTGCAAAACCATACCAACGACATGTTACTATACTTACGGATAAAGCTGCGCGGGTGTAGTGTATTACTTCACGTTGTAAATATCGTGTTATTGTGCCGTGCGCATAGTATATATATATATATATATATATATACTAGCTGACCCGGCAAACGTTGTTTTGCCATATAAATTATTTATTTAAAAAATAGGGGTTGATCGGAGAGGGTTGAAAATTAAGGGTTGTGTATATTTTTCAATGCTGAATCATAAAAAAATAAAAATAAAAATTTTTGTCCATAAAATAAAATAAAAAATTTAGGGGTGGACAACCCTTAACATTTAGGGGGATTAAAAATAGATGTTGGCCGATTCTCAGACCCACTGAATATGCATACGAAATTTCATCAAAATCGGTCAAGCCGTTTCGGAGGAGTATGGAGACTAACATTGTGACACGAGAATTTTATATATATATATATATATATCGGCACGTTTCTTGAGCGCTCTTCTTGACTTACGCAGAAATGAATATTATAACGTATAATGTCCGTAATATGGTTTATTTTGCCGTGGGCAAAGCCAACCTCAATCCGTGGCATGACGCTCAAGAATCGTGCCGGGAAATATATTTAATATTTTTCTTTTATCACTTTTACCCTAACGAACCAAAAACAGTATTACTTTACAAAAACTAACAGGAGACAGACATCTTACCTCCATCTTCTAAATAACGTGGATACCTATGATGAAGTAGCATCCGTGTAACTCGCACTAATCCTTCTAAATGTTCTTGGTGATAATATGCATTATAATCTGTAAGCCTGTAACGAAAAAATAATAAAGGACTAATTACACAAATCGTAACACAGTAAAATACGAATGAGCCTAACAATATTCGCATATGATGTGTAACTTTTAACATCCAAGTAATTAAATTTGTACAAAATCTCATGACCAACTCTACCATTGCGCACGCTCATTGATTAATTCAGATAGTGCGCAATTATTGGTCAATTCAAATAACGCGCACTCATTGGTCAATTCAAATAGCACACGCTCCAAGGTCAATACAAATAGCGCACACTCATTAGTTAATTCAAATAGCGCGCCTTCATTGGTCAATTCGAAGAGGGCCCGCTTCCCCTGTTTCCTGTTACACACTTCTGTTGCGTTTCATGAAATCACTCCCACAGATTTTAGGCAAGCGAGAGAAATTATGTTACACATCAAAAACGCATGAAAACTATGTCTGGTTACAACTGAAACACACCTTCTTGACTGATAGGTGGTAGAGTCCTGTAACATCTCACCTGGGTGTTTGGCGCCACCGCCTTACTTATTCCTGCCACAATAGTGTCAATGCTTGTCATTATCCTGTTCCAGTCTGGAGGATAATGTACCTGGTAGACTTGTGTTTGGCATTGCCAACCTGCCACATTGAAAGCAACACACCATTAACATCATTGGCTTCAGCCATTTGCTTGTTTGCTATCTAATGATATAAAAGAAAAAAAAAGCTGCATTTTAACCACCAACCAATGTCAAGTTCAGGCCAAGAAACACTACCAATTGAGTTAATTGTTGCAAAATTTTCTTTTGTTTCTGTTTGATTGCACTGATTGTACTGATTGCTAGATGTACATCATAAGCATGTGTATACTCTAGATAAATGAGTTCATCATTGATGAAATCCACATGTCTCAATTCATTGTGTATTATTGGAAGTGATTTTGCCATTATTTTTTTTTACAGAAAAACCTATATTTGGTATAGGCAATATTGTTTTATGGCTTTGTATAAATTAGGGCAGTGCGTGTCGGGCCACGAGCAATGTAGAGTTTTGAAGTTGCCCATCACAATAATGTGGACTAAGAAGAAGGATTTTATAGTTTCATACTATGAACATATAAGCTATTCAATGTCAATGACAAATATATATCTGCACCACAGGTTCAAAAATAGAATGTACTAAATTTTGGTTTTCAACTAAAGTCCTATATTTATTTATCCGAAAATTAACATGTTTCCCAGTGTTTTGAGAACATACCACACGCACCCGTGACCGGCCGGTAACCCCGCAACTGCTATGCACCTGCATTTTAAATCTGTAATATCTTCGAAAATATTCATTTAAATTACATGCTGTAAATGGCCATATTGATATATATTAAATCAACAATATATTTAAGGTATTTAATTGTATAAGGATTAGTGCTGTATTGCTTAAAATTGCTTCAAAAATAAGCCATTATTTCTAGTAAAAAGTAAATGACAAAAAATGCTATTGTGGGTTATCCATAAGAGATAAGACATATACCATCAAGGAATTTTCTGTAGACCTTTTCAAGGTATACAAATACTTGGTACATTATTTTGATAAATCTCGTAGGGTTCAGCCTGCGTTTACAATGTAAGCAGAAAAAAAAAAATTACAATATGACACCAGAAAACTCAAAAATTAAAATATTTCTCTACTATATATTGAATGTTATTATACATATAAACCTTCCTCTTTAATCACTCATCTATTAAAAAAAAACGAATCATAATCCGTTGCGTAGTTTTAAAGATTTAAGCATACATAGGGACATAGGGACAGACAGAGAAAGCGACTTTGTTTTGTACTATGTAGTGATATATATGAACAGCTAGACTGTTTTTTACTAATTGTTTATTAATGAAAATAATATTATTATGTTATTTGTTATTCAATAAACCAGCAATATTTTTTGAACAAATATTTTTTTTGCTGACATTACTAATTTCACAGTTGTGATATCAAGTTGATAACAAGCATGATCCTATTCTCAGTTGAGTACTATCCTATGATATAAACAACCATAAGAACATGAATTGTTTACTCTACAGAATAGTAAACAGTTCCTTAAATAAAGTGTTGTTTAGCCAGTATATTTTTAGTATGTATTATCAACCTTGACGTTCAATTAAGGTTGGATAAGATTGTTAGTTCCAGTTATACTAGTATAGATAATGAACAATAAATTGTATTGCTTCTTGATAACTTTTTGTATTCTTTACTTGTTACTAAAATTATTTTAAATACATAATGTAAATGTTTTTAAAGGAAAGGTATTAAAAAACATTAGTCAAAACAATAATTCCTTTTTAATTTTCCATCATTAGCACTTGTGAAATTCTATTACTATTATTGGTGAATATAATAAAATATACTTTTATTTCTATTCAACTAAGGAGTACTTCCTGTCTTTTATACTGTAATATTAATATTATAAAAAGAGATACCCCTCAAGTACTCCACCAAAATATTCAATACACATAATTTGTGAGGCAAAAATAAATTTTGTCATGTCTGCTAGTACCATTATATACTTTTAAGGTATATCAAACAATAACATTATTGTTGATTTTGCATTCATTTATTCTTGTTAGTGAAGTTTACATCAACCTAATTACATATGAGTAATGTTTACAAGTTCACACAGTAACTATGCTTGTTTTCTGTTTATAAATTGTGTATTCAGTTGTATTTTGACAATGTTAAATGTCTACTGTTTTGTATAAATGTTATCAGTTTTTATTTTGTAGTAAAATTGCTGCTTCAATGTTTTTTTTAACTATTTACGTAATAGCAAACACATAAGATATGCTTTCCATCATCGGCTCTTTGTGAAACTGTATCATATTGATTTTGATAAACCATTGTACTGTTTCATTGCTATATAAATATATAAAAGCCCTGATGATACTCTAATAGGCGAAATTTCAAAATAAATAAATAATTATAGTTGTGAAGTACAAGTGAAAGATATGACATTAATTCAAGAAACCTATCTGGCCATGCTTTTAAGAACTTACCAAACTTTTCTCATCACAAACACATAACATATATAAGCTTCTAAATATTTTTTTTGCTTTAATATCAAAACTTCACATCTAATGAGTCTCGGGTCTGATCATATTATTTATTCTATTTAAACGAATTACACGAATTGTGTACATTGCTTGTGTCAGCAATTAAAGGTTAATTACGACTTGTTATATAAATCCTTCATAATACTTCACAAAGCAATTTTAGAAAAACTTAATATATGAATATCATACCTAAACAAGTGAGCCATCCAACGCGTCGTTTCAGTCGCAATATGAGCACTTAGCCTGGCTGCATGGCTTCTTTCGAGTCTTGAAAACAAAGCTGATATACTATGTGATAATATGGCAGCACGTGTTACTGCGTCTGTAGGTAGCAAAGGTGGCTCCGTGCTTTCACTATTTGGGTCAGTTTTAATAACTAACTCCTCCAAATCCTTCAAAATCTCGTCCATTGACATCTCTTCAGGTTCAAAAAAAGTCTGACTTATTTTACGCACTTCCTGTTTTTTATCTTCTTCTACTGGATCTTGAGCATTTGCAACAGCTTCTAGCCTTCCTACTACCTCCGAAACCTGAAACTCCAGACCTCCAAAAGGTTGCCGGTCCTAATAAAAACCCGTAAAAAATAAAAATATATACATTGATAATTGAATAACCACACTTTGATTTAGTAAGTTTCTCACCAGCTCATTGTGGAGCTCATTTTTCGGAATAGGTTTAATTGATTCTTTATCTGAAACCGGTACATCATCCATGCTGCGTGGCTAATTTTTCACGAAAATCCAACACCAACAAAAATTTGTAAACGTCAATTCAATGTTTTGACGTGATACTTTTGCCACAGGCTATAGATTAAACGATGTTTTACAATGTTTCATGTTTTTCATTGACGTTCAATTAGTGTGTTCGGCAAAAAATATTTACTTAGAAATATGAGTTTGTCAGAAATATGAGCTTTGATTCCGCCAGAACACTATAGATAATTAGAAACCAAGGAACTTATATACGATAAATGGAATTATTACGAAGCAATATTTGAAAAATAAACTAACAGACGGGAGAAACGTTCTGAGATAATATTTCTATACTCTTTGGTTCTGAGAAGACAACGACACAAGGAAGTTATATTCTACCCGGAATGCTTACACGTACTTCAAAATCGTTCCGAAGAGTACCACGACATGAGTGGAGTGTGTCTCTTTCTACTAAATAAAGCGCCAATCGCCATATATAAGTGTGGCCATGCGTAGTTTGCAAATTACTACTAAGTAATTGTACTAATTTGAGAAACAGTTTTTACATTGCATAAGTAATTACGTAATAATTAAAATAAGCACATTTTAGAACTCACTATGTTAATTACAATACATTTAATGCTAATTTATTTATCGACGTGTATGAATAAAAATGATTTAACGATTACCGAATATATAAAAATCTACCATTTAGATAGTTTTATTTACACTGGCAATTGCAAGAAAGGGACAACATCCACTCTTGTCGTTGTCTTGCTCAGAACGTTTTTCCCCTCTGTTAAGTAAGAAACAAATGTCAACTTTATGTGTTACGGAATATAGTACATTTTTATTTTTCAAATATTGCTTCGTAGTAATTCCAGTTATCGTATATAAGTTCCTTGTTATTAAATAACAAACAGACTATATGTTAATTTAAAAATACGTTTTTTGTTGTTTCCCAAAACCGTACAAATATCGTATAATGGAACTTGTCAGGAGCAGCGACGACAGTATTATAAAATTTGAGTGATTTTTTGCTAGGTTAAAATGTTTACTAAAAAACCTCTTATTATATTTTAATTAAAAAAAAGTAAACGTAAACTTTTTGATTGAACAACATATACAATTTGTAAATCATAAAAAAATCGAGACAACCCGCTGAGTTTCCTCCATCGGATCTAAATCTAAAATATCGACTAGTCAAAATTAGCTATAAAAAATAAAATATTTCTTGAATTTGTTAAATGTACCTCCATATTTCAATGTAAATAAAATTGATTTGATAAAATTTCAATTCAATACATAAAATTATTAATGTAAATAATATTAAGAAATATGTAAATAAGTAGTACATACATTATTGAATCAGATAGAATGTGACAAGTTTTAAATATTTGCACACCATACGTAGAATACGCTGGTAACTGTTGATTATTTTAATAACTTGTAAAACTCATATTTTTGCAAGTAAATATTTTTTATTTCATTTCAATGAAGCTCAGAATATAATTTTGTTTACTTTATCAGGTCTGAGTAAGATGTCTTATGTTAGCTGTTGTTCAGAATACATCCATTAATCTATAGCAAACGTTTAGCCAATGGCGGCCACTGGTGTCGACTCCGACTGGACGTGAACGGTGATTGGCGGATTTTAGACAAGCAGTGTGGTCAGGTAATTTTAATTGTCCTAGAATATTTATGGTTGGTATTGATGAACGATACACGCATACAAAAATTATAAATGTGTGCAAAGTCAAAACCATATGTAGGCAACGTTCACGACGCTGATTTCATAGTATTTTAGTACCACAAATTATAAAGTATTATGTACTAGTATTTAGTACAGTGGTCTCGAACCTACCGATTTTTCGGTATTTCTACCAATATGGGCTCTGTTCTACCGAAATACCGAATTATAAAGATTTTTCCATGGAACATAGAACAAGGGGAAGTGAAGAGTAGGCGTGCCGCGTGCGTCACTATTATGCGCTTTTACTCTAAATTGCCTTAGTGATACTTACCATATCATTAGGAGATAGTCGTCGTGCGAAAATCTATTACACACTGAATTATGCCGTATTGTGCCATCCTTGAATGCAGAAATTATAGTAGAATACAGATGATTAAAAATGGAGATATTTTATATCATTCGAAAGTACAATTTTCATTTTATTTTAATAAAATTCCTGATTTAATATAATCTCTAATGATATAATAGAAAGTCGAGCTAAAATCAGCCGTACACCTTACATATAAAGTTCATTTTAGGTTGACCTAATTTTTCTAGAAAGATATACGTAATGACAGTCATTACGTATATCGTTCTAGAAAGTTCTCTACTCAAATATGATCAACTGAAAAATACGGAAAAATCAATACTGCCATCTATTGTAGAATAGCGAAACTATTAAGATCTTAAGTTTCACTATTGTACAAATAGATGAGTCTATTTTGAGTAGACTACAAAAGGACGTAAATACTCTTTTTTTTGTAGCAAAATAAACTTTATTGTAACGCAGTTTGGTATATTTTTAAATGTTCTGTTTGTGTGTTTCGGATTATTGTTGTTTAAAATGAAAATGACCAATGAAACAATGTTTGCATTAGTAGTTTATATGCAATAATGCTTATTTTATGTGTGAGTATGGCGATCGCGGTCCTGATACAAATGTTTGTACTTGCCAATTCCGCTTGTTCTATGTTCCATGGATTTTTCTACGATTTCACAGTATACATGGAAATTCTCCCGATTTTACACTTTTAAGTTGGCAACCCTTTTCATTTATGTTTAATGTTACGGGGAAGCCCTCAATAGTATGGACCTAGTGCAGAATGTAGTTCATATATTTCAGGGAATACCCTTGACAGCCTTGTGTCCTACAATTCGATGTTATAAGGGGCTTCCCGCTCGGGAATTTATCTGTCTAGTATATATAAACAGTAATTCGGTTTTATTTTTTCATTAATTTTCTTAACTTTGAAGAGTGAGTATCTAACCGAAAGAGTCCCTACAAAATCAGATAATTAATTTAAAATGTTGACTGACGAGGAGCCAAGCACAAGTGCGAGTGTAAGAAGAAAAAAATATCTACAATATTATAGAAAAGAATGGGAAGAAGAATTTCCAGGTTGGCTGCAAGATAGTCGTAAAGGCGAAAGCTATGCCTATTGTAAGAATTGTAATAAAGATATCAACATCACATCAGGAAAAGACGCTATAAAGAAACATAGTTCTTCACAAGCACACTCAGTATCATCAAAGAATATAAAATCACAACCGAAGATATCATTTACTGCGACCAAAACTCAAAAATCTGATATACTGGTTAAGCAAGGTAATTTTTTTAGTTATTTAATTTACTATTTACATTGTTATATTATTTTGTTTTCTAAATATCGGTTTATAGAAGCAGTGGATATAATTATACCCTAATCGCTACTAGACATACTAGATATACCTACGTAATTTTAATTCTTTATTTTTAATTTCAGGTGAAATAAGATGAGCCTCGTTTGTTGCTGAACACAATTTGCCATTCACTATTATGGAGCACCTTCCACAGTTGATGCAAGCCGTATGTCCTGATTCAAAAATAGCAAAAGAAATAAAATGCTCTTCAACCAAAACTCATGACATAATTGATCATATTATAGGTAAAGAAAGTTTCAATAATTTATTTGAAGATCTAGGGCAAACTAAGTTTTCGCTTATTATTGACGAGTCCACTGATCTTAGTACGACCAAACACTTGTGCTTAGTTGTGAGATATGCGAAAATGAATCGTATTAAAGATTGTTTTTTAGCTCTTATTCCATTAGTAGAGTCTAATGCAGCAACCTTATTTGAACACATTGTAATTTTTTTAGAAGCAATAACATTCCATATAAAGATAATCTAATGGGTTTTGCATCTGACGGGGCAAACGTAATAATTCTGTTGTAACATTGCTGCAAAATGAAATTCCTAACATTTTTTTACTTAAATGCGCCTGCCATTCGTTTCACCTTTGCGCGTCATATGCTTGTACCAAATTGCCACGTTTTATAGAGGATCTTGTAAGAGACATTTACAACTACTTTTCTTCTAGCCCAAAAAGAGTGGCAGAGTTTAAAAACCTTTCAAATGTTTTGCGACTTAAAAGTACATAAAATACTTCACCCCTCTCAAACACGCTGGTTATCAGTACATGCAGCAGCGAAGAGAATATTGGAACAACTATCTGCTCTTAAACTATTTTTTATAGACCAAATATCTAACAATGATCATCTTTTAGCTGCAGAACATATATTACAGAAAATTGGTATAAAAAATGATTATGATTGTTACAAATTAGTCTGTAAATTTATTTTAAAAAAAAACGAATTTTATTGAATATTGTATTCTTTTGTCAAATACCGATTTTGGGTACAAATATACCGATTTTAGCTGGCAATTCTACCGATCTCGCTCTATGACGTTCGAGACCACTGGTTTAGTATTATTTTGTCAATTTTTGGAGCTTTTTTGTCCAACTTAGTCCGATAATCAAATAACTTTCAATTTGCATAGTTTTATTTTGGTTAGGTGAGGTATAATATGATGTAAATAACTGTAATAAAGTCGGGTTATTTATAAATTCATCGATTTACTTAAAAATGGAGCATAACCAAGAAATTTCAATCTCCTGCGTACCAAATGAAATAATAATAGAAATACTGTTGCTAAATAGTCCTTGCGACATCATTAATTTTGGTAAAACCTGCAAAAGATATTACCAATTAATTAAGAATAACAACTATTTATGGAAACATAAATACGTCGACACGTAAGTAAGCTTACCACCATATTAGCAAATTATTTTGTTTACTAAATACTAACATGCCGCCTCGACATACCGACATTAGATGAAGTTGGGGTTGGCATTAGAAATTTGCAGCCCTAATTTGGGATTGGTTAGGATTGTTTTGTATAGGGGCTGGAGTCCTCGGGAAGAGGGGGGTACCGTTTGAAAGACCTCAGTAAGGAGATGTGTAGGTTTTTTTTTACACGACAGAAGTCACATAATTACTTGACAGAACATCATCTTGCATTTTTAGTGTTCTGTATGAAGATCATCTTGTTTTAAAAATATTTATTCAGTGTCCCCCAAGTTATAGTCCAAAACTAACCAAACCTCAAAATGTATGCAAAGAATTAAAATATCAATCCGAATTCTGAAATCACATTGTAATAAAATATGTGAGTGGTTACGCAAAAAGGGACCTGAAGGGATTGGAAACGGTTTTTTTTTTTTGATAAATTCTGATTCTATGGTCCTTCATCTTTGTTTTGTTCTAATCAAAATAATTTTAGGTGCCGTAGTTTTTTTTAAATGATTTTTTATGTAAGCCGAGGCAGTTTTGAAAATATTACACCTTATACACAGCGCACACTAGTTTCTTTTTCTAGCGCGCACATAAAGACAAGTAAAAGACGAATAAATAAGTCACCAATAATACAGCTATCGCAAACACGTGCTATTTCTCACTGACGAAGTCGCTGACTAACGACACTAACATAAAACACCCCGCGCCTCTCTCATTTCGACTCAACATTTTAAACGTGATTTACTCGAAATCAATTATTTTCCCTTGAGGTCCCTTTTTGCGTAACCACTCACATATATATTTTGTTTAATTTTAAAATCCTAATAATTATTTGTCTTATTATATTTTTTTTAAATTATTTCCATGAAATTTGGCATTTCATAAAAGGATTTTTAATATTGTAGACAATCACCATAATTTTGCTTATATTTTTTTCTTGACAACATTTTTTATCATAGATTTTTAACATATTTTTTATTTTCATAATTGCTATGAAATATTACCTATTACTATTACAAGTCAAGTAGGAGCAATTCGATGGAATGGACTGTTTCTGGGAGTGGGATCTAGAGAGAACCTAATTAACATATTTGCATTAGAGATGGGCCACACAATTTTTGGATTTCTGAGTTGTGGGCTAGATAGTGGTTAGCTTCCCCTTTCTAATGGTACTACTCAGGTCACGGAAAGTCCTTTTTTTATACCTATATTTCTGAACTAGTAAGTAAACTACTTGCATACTGTTGTGTTCTGGTTTGGAGGGTAAGGTAGCTGGTAAACTTGTGCATGTGGCATTAAGACCCCTCCACAAGGATAGCAACACACCATTAACATTTTTGATGTCTATGTGATGGTTTTCTTCTTTCATCAAGAGAGCCATCTGCTTGTTGCTATCTTATGATAACCTGGATTTGAGTGACACAACTGAAACTGGCCGCCAGAAGTTTCGGCAGATATAGAGAACATGTCTGATGTTGACCAAAACCCCTTAATTTAAAAAAATAAAAAATAGATACAAACGTGCCGAATTCAGTATATTATCGTGAATTTAAGGCTGTATCAAATAAAATAGTTTAACTGTCCCAAAAAAAAAATATTCCAAAGACATTACGAGTTTGTTGGAGAAAGAAATGATACTTACTTGATGATTAATTGCAAAAGTTAATACAAGTGTACAATTGAGGGATTCTTTTTAAATTCACATTAATTTCATGAAATGTTGGAATGTCAAAAAAAAAAAATTGATCGATTGTCGACGTTAAAGGGGTCAGGAAAGAAATCTATTTAGCCGCAGAGGATTAATTGAAATAGAACTTCCAGTCGTTCCGAGGAACTAATTGGGGAAAAATATCTAAGATTGGGCCTTTAGAATTAATTGCGAGGGTAATTTCGGGCGTATAATTTTGGGACTTTTTCTGATTCGACATCAATTTTAGAGATAGTATGTATCTAAAAAAAATAACTCCACTAATTGTCAATGATAATTGGACTATCGAGTGAAAACTAAAGAGGCCCAAGGAGTTAATCGGAATAAAAATTCTAGGCGTAAAATTTTGGGACTGATTTATGTTTGACATCAGTTATTAGGGTCGTTTACATCTTAAAAAAATTATTTCATCAATTGTCAACGATCTAGGGAGCCACAAAAAATATCTAAGATTGGGCCTTCACAATTAATTGCGAGGGAAATTCCGGGCGTATAATTTTGGGACTTTTTTGCCTTGTAGTCTGGTCTGATAACTGATAACTAATAAAAACTATACTAGATAAAGAATAAATAAGTCTTGGGTGTTTTCATCATATCTCCATTAGTTTATAAATTATAATAATTTTAAGGATGAAAAACCAGGCAAGAATGACGAAATTACAGACAACGAATATTTAAAAATTAAAAAAAAAATTAAAAAAAAAAATCATGTCAGTTTTTGTGACATTAAGTAAAATAAGAAAAAAAATAAAAGGTAAAAATTTATTTGTTTATAACAAATTGTTTATTACATAAACAATGAAAAATTAAATAATTTATTTTTATATCAAAAAGAAAAATAAAGATTAAAAAAAAAATGGTTCCTTAATGTTAATTAGAAGTGGGAGAAAATAATTGTTAATCAACAAATGCGTTTTTCAGCAATAAAAAATTTTTTTTAAGAAACGGTTTTTTAAAAAAAAATCATAATTATCATCAAAGATTATGTTATCGAAAAAAATTTTTAAATTATCTCATAAACAACGCATTTGTTTATAACATTTTTTTAAACAATAGGAGATAAAAATTATAAAAAATCATTTTTAAGTAGCTTCTGATCATGAGAAAACGGATCAATAATAATATTATGAAAAAAAATTTTTTTCAATGTTTAATAAAGCTTTATAATTTTTCACCTTAGTAAACTGTTAATTACAAAATGAAAATTTACAATTTTTTAATTTTTCCAACGGGAATCTATTCTAAGACCTTTGAAAAATAGCTCCACGAAAGAAAAAAAATCCTAGATTAATAGTTTAACAATTATCGCACTTGCAATGTTAATGTTCGTGCTACAAAAAATTGTTAATTAATTAATGGATAACTTATTGAAAAATCGCGATAAAAATTTTTTGACCACGGATTATTGTTTATTGATCTGTCCTGTAGGCACCTGAATTTTTTCAAATTTTAATTTTCATATTTAATAAGTTTAAATAATATTTATTCATTAAAGGTCCGAAGGAGGCGTGGCTTGCGCAAGCCGGAGTACCCGTTTTCGGGCGTATTTTCAACCCTCTGGCAAAATTATAAATATTAGTCCTACAATTCTGGGAATCGGAACTTTTTTTAGGAAATTTCCTCCTCTTTCTGAATCATTTTTCAAATTTGAAAAATCTTTATTAGTTTATGAGATATTTGCAAAAAACTAAACCCCCCTTTTTATTTTTAGTTAATTGTTAATAACATTTGTAATTTTTATTTACGGAACTTCATTGTTTTTCGAAAACTATCTAGATGCCATTCCGAATCGAATGACACCTCAATCATAATTTTCGGAGACTGCTGAAAAAAGTTGACCAAAAAAGCACTTGTTGACCAGACTATTGGCATTAATTTTAAAGATAGTATGTATCTAAAAAAAATTACTTTATCAATTGTCAATAACAATTGAAGTCTCAAGCGAAAACTAAAGAGACCCGAGAAATTAATCGAAATAGAAATTCGAGGTGTAAAATTTTGGGACTTATTTGTAATTGATATGAATTATTGATACACCCGAAATTACCCTCGCAATTCATTCTATAGGCCGAATCTTTGATATTTTTTCCTGGCTCCCTCTATCGTCGAAAATAAATGAAGTAATTTTTTTAGGATGTAAATTACTGCAACAATTG
Organism: Apodemia mormo; assembly: GCA_036924255.1. Classification (NCBI taxonomy): domain Eukaryota; kingdom Metazoa; phylum Arthropoda; class Insecta; order Lepidoptera; family Riodinidae; genus Apodemia; species Apodemia mormo. The sequence continues at coordinate 5,302,076 of JAUPFN010000010.1, read as the reverse complement.
ATGTTAACCACAAAAAAGCCCCAAAATTTTACGCCTAGAATTACTATTTTAATTAATTCTTTGGACCCCTTTAGTTCTTGCTCTAGAGTCAAATTGTGATTGACAATTTAAAAAGTAATTTTTTTTAGATACATACTATCTTTAAAATTAATGTCAAGGCAAAAAAGTCCCAAAATTATACGCCCGGAATTTCCCTCGCAATTAATTGTGAAGGCCCAATCTTAGATATTTTTTTGTGGCTCCCTAGATCGTTGACAATTGATGAAATAATTTTTTTAAGATGTAAACGACCCTAATAACTGATGTCAAACATAAATCAGTCCCAAAATTTTACGCCTAGAATTTTTATTCCGATTAACTCCTTGGGCCTCTTTAGTTTTCACTCGATAGTCCAATTATCATTGACAATTAGTGGAGTTATTTTTTTTAGATACATACTATCTCTAAAATTGATGTCGAATCGGAAAAAGTCCCAAAATTATACGCCCGGAATTACCCTCGCAATTAATTCTAAAGGCCCAATCTTAGATATTTTTTCCCAATTAGTTCCTCGGAACGACTGGAAGTTCTATTTCAATTAATCCTCTGCGGCTAAATAGATTTCTTTCCTGACCCCTTTAACGTCGACAATCGATCAATTTTTTTTTTGACATTCCAACATTTCATGAAATTAATGTGAATTTAAAAGAATCCCTCAATTGTACACTTGTATTAACTTTTGCAATTAATCATCAAGTAAGTATCATTTCTTTCTCCAACAAACTCGTAATGTCTTTGGAATATTTTTTTTTTGGGACAGTTAAACTATTTTATTTGATACAGCCTTAAATTCACGATAATATACTGAATTCGGCACGTTTGTATCTATTTTTTATTTTTTGAAAATTAAGGGGTTTTGGTCAACGTCAGACATGTTCTCTATATCCGCCGAAACTTCTGGCGGCCAGTTTCAGTTGTGTATTTGAGTGATGGTTTGTTAACACCCCTGTCCATTAGAAAATCTTGTAAAACAGTTATTCACTCTGCCTACCCTAGACAGAAATCATTGTGATTACTTCTTTTATTTTTTAACTATTCAATAACCTGGTTTGAAATTGGTAGAGTTACGAGTATATTTTTATTTTTTACAGCCTATCTCTTGATGTTATGAAGGATATTGAACGACATGCTCCCAATACTAAGTGGTTGAAGGCATTAAAAGATTTTTATATCCAGAAAAATGTATTACAATCGGAGTTAGCATCTATGCCAAAAGAATATTATTGGTAAGATGATTGTTTTTTTTTTTACTGTTCTCCGAGGCAAAAGATATTGTCTAGACACCAAAGTCGCTGATGGATCATTAAGGATCAAATTATATTTTTATTATTTTACATACTAATGGCTATTTTTCATAGAAAATAAGCTGTTGAAAAGAGAAACCATTGTCTGTAGACTACTGTTGACTAAGATGTTAATGGTGCTTTTTTGTCCGGTGCTAAGGTGGTGGTACCGTATACTTAGGTGAGATGTTGCTGAACCCTACTACCTAGTAGCCACAATGGTAGTGACATGTATAGCCAATTGGTCTCCTTTTACAATCTGCCCGACAGATCAGCAGTTGGTCTATTCTTGATAGGAGTCCAGACCTACATTGGGGAAAACAGCTTCTGTGTAAACTGGCATAAGTGAAAATATCAAATTTTACAAGAGAGCACTTTAACATTATTAAACAGTATTTTTTAATTTGAACAATAAAAAATTAGACAGAAAACAAAGAAAATGGATCTATATTAATATTATAGATGCGAAAGTTTGGATGTTTGGATAGATTTTTGGATGGATGTTTGAATGGATGTTTGTTACTCAATCATGCAATAACTACTAAACAGATTTGAATGAAATTTGGCACACGGGTAGAAGATAACCTGGAATAGCACATAGGCTACATTTTTATCCCAGAAAAATTTGGTGATCCCGTGGGATTTGCCAAAAACCTTATAATGCAGCGGGCTGCACGCTGCAGCTAGTTTGTAAGTAATGATAATTAGGCTTATTAAACATGGTGACTGATTTTACCTTTAATGAATTTGTCTAAAATTGAAGTAAAAATGCAAATATCATATAAATATAACTTAACCTTGAATAACTTTGAGACTCATCGGTTTATTGAAAATCATAAAAAATCATTTTTTGAGAGTTTAATTTCCTATAGAAATCTTTATCATGCATAAAAATCTGTTGATTGGTTTGTGAGCTAGAAAATTCTAAAAAGAAAAAATATTTTTCCCATATTATGAGCAACTTTTAAATGTTAAAATTAAGAGCTCCAATTTTTTACAGGCATATTTTTGGTAGCCTGAAGATATTTCAATACAGGTTTTTATTGACGCATTGAAGATTTTTTGAATCAGTTTAATACACACACACACACACACACACACATATATAACATATATATATATATATATATATATATATATATATATATATATATATATATATATATATATATATATATATATATATATATATATTAGGGTGTCCCAAAAAAATAAAAGTCGTTTTTTTTTTACGCATACCCTCTAACTTTTTTACATCTAAGTCAAAATAATTATAAATAAAATTTTAAGAAGCTAGGACCACGGTAACCCGTGCCGACTTGCATTGATACATGTCAGCACTTGTTTTCTAAGGCAGACGCGACCTAACTAGTTGATGTGTTTATGATTACTTATTGTTTGAAGTGGTTTGGTTATATAACACATATTGTTTTAAATCAATCAACATGTCAGTGGAATTACGCAGTTCTAAAAAAGGTATTTTTTTAATAGGCGACGTAAAACACCAAATAACGGGTTCAAAACTTCCGTCTAATGGCCAAGTTCTAGCAGTTTTATTTTACAATATCCGCGAAGTGAATTTAACTGTCAATAAAAGCGCGAATCTCACTATTCGCGAGTGTATTATATATTGGGAAAAGGCGCGTATTCCCACTAAATCTTTACCTAATTGTGTGAAGAAACTTGTAAATTTTTATCAAATTTGGAGGGACTTGCAAAAAAATGCAAAAAAGACACAAGACGTATTTAAGCAGCGCCGTCAAGACTTTGTAAACAATTTAGATAATTTGTTTGATATTGCACACGCTGATGCTCTTCATTTTGGCATCAAATCGGCACGGGTTATCATTGTCCAATCGCAATAATATTTATTATTTGAGTCAATGAGGTCAAAAGGAATAAAATGAGAGGGTATGCATATTTAATTTCGCGAAAAATTTTTTTTATAATATATATATATATATATATATATATATATATATATACAGTCAAAATCTGTTATAACGACATCGAAGGGACTACTCATATTGAGTCGTAAAAACCGATAGTTGTAACAACCGGTGACAGGTATTAATAGGAAAGATAATATGTATATTCATGTAGGAAATTAAACCGCATTTTATTTACTTCAATACAAACGTATAGTATAAAAGAACAATATCATTTTTCCATCATTTTTGTATGCATAAAATCTGTAATTTTAGTTTGTTTGAAACACTTCTGTCGTGCATACACATTTTGTAATTCACGTTGGATTTTAATCAGCGTATCCGCGTAGTAATCAACGTAGATTTTTCTTCGATACTGATTTGTTTTCTTTTTTGCGACATGTTACAATTTTCACAGTTAACTCAACAATAATGTTTTGGTGCGTCTTGTGTAAAGATAAGTAACAAACTGACTTAAGAGATATGACGAAGCGGGCCTTGAGGCTACGGCATGCATCAGCTTTGTTTCTAAGAATTACAAAAGACCCTAAACTTTGTTTACTTTTACGATAATAGCCATTGACTATTATACTGTGCCAGATGTGGATACAGTTACCTATTCAAATTGTTTACAATACAGCTGAGCCGGTCGTTCTACAGATATAATTCTCCAAAAACATTAACCAAATGTGGTCGCTTAATGCGGTATGTCGTAGTAAACAATGTCGTAAAAAGCAATGTTTTAGATAAGGCGGTCATATAACATTCAGCCAGGACCTTTGATTTTGGTCAATTTAACCGGTATGTGGTTCTAAACGATGTCGCCATAAACGGTTTTGACTGTATATATATATATATATATATATATATAAAAGATAGATATATATATATATATATATATATATATATATATATATATATATATATTATATATATATATATATAAAAGACGTTACAAACAAGGTGCACCTGATGGCAAGTGATAAACGTACCTATGGACATATTCAATATCACAGATCTTGCAGCTGTGTTATTGGCCTTTTATAAATGACTAAGCTCTTTTTGTGAAGGACCTCCAGTCGTTTGCATGTAGAAACAGCCCTACCGGCAATGGTTCAATGAAAGAGTAGAGTGAGGCATAAAGGTCCTAAATGAGATGCAATAGAAGAGGCAGAGCAAACCTGAAGATTAGAACCTGAAGAGTACTTCAGGTTCTAATCTTCAGGTTTCCAAATCTTCCTCTACAGATTCCTGACAACAGTATCCACTTAATTGATAAAACATATTAAGAATTATTTTAGGCAGTGTGCAGAAAAAAATAATACCAGAAAATTGATTTTTTGAGATACAGCTTAGACACAGTTTTTGGTTTCAATTTCATAATTTTTACTTTTAATTGATAATCAAATGTCTTATGTTATCGTATTCTTTCTGCCTTTTTTTTCTTCTCTGCAAGGGACACTAGAGAGTAAAGTGAAGTATAGTTTAGTTAAGTAGTTACCATAGTAATTACTTATGTTTTAAAGTTATTTATGTTTTATATTTCAGGAGAAAAAATGAATTTGCTCTAGGTGACATGGGAAAATATTTTCAAATATCTACCAAAACTCCAGTTAGTTATTACTACAGCATTTATATTATACGAAAGCTTATCGGAAAAATCAATACTTATCTTAATATGAATAGATGTTTAAAGTAAGTAAATTATGTGAAATTAATTATTATTCAAGGACAAATTACACTTACTGATCTAACCCCAAAGTAAACAAATTATTTGCTTGTGTTATGGGTGTCAGTCAACGATATTAATACATAGAAATTCATATATACTCGTAAAAACTAGAATACATTTAATAAATACCCAAATCCAGAAATACAGACATTTATGCTCATCACATAAAAGCTTGTCCCCATCGGGAATTGAACCCGAGCCCTGTCGATTGCATAGTCAGGGTCGCTAACCACAAGTGTTTTTTCGACATAGCTTCAGAATTTTTCAACCAATTATTTTTTGGTATTCTACGATATTTTAGTACAAAAAAAACTACGTCAAATACCGTTTCAAAAATCAAAATCGAATCTAAATCCAAAACTTATAGCTTTTCCAATTATTAGAATTACGTTGTTTTAAGTTACTTAATTTTTTTAAATAACTTTCAAGTTAATTAACCGATTGACTTAAAAATCTTATCAGCTTTCCTCCTTTAAAAACGGCATCAAATACCGTTAATTTAATCAAAATCGGTCAATTTGTTTGGGATTTATCAATGAAGAAAATTAAAAATAAAATGTTTTTTGACATAGCATTGAAATTTTTCAACCTATCGATTATTTAGCTTAAGCAATATTTTAGATCTCAAAAGATAGATTTGAAATCATTTTTAACAAAATAGATGGTTGAACTGAAAAATGTATGCTTATATTTTATAGTCTTTTGAGCTTAAAATACCTTAATTTAGTGGGAAGTTTCAGGGATGGCCCGTAGGGTCAACCATTTACACATTTTGTAAAAACAGTAGCCTATAAACTTATGCATGTGACATTACTTCCTTGTCAAGTGAATAGTAACGAATCATTATCATCTTTTGTGTCAATGAGTGTTGGTATCTTTTTCCAGCAAGAGGACTATTATAATAACAGTAATAAATTTTTAATTTTAGATACCAGGCCCATAGATTCCATATTACGTTTTGTGCTTGTGATATTAACAAGATTTAGAATATACATATATCAATTAAATTAAATTACTATGGAAAATTATAGACAAATTTATTAGGTGGCAAGCCTATCGACAACTACTTATCCAACCTACTTATCCAATGCTGGGCAATGTTGTTTTTATCAGAAAACTGAAAAAAATTTTTGATTCAAAACAATTATTTTAAATTTTAATAATTACATGACTAAAACTTACATTATTCAGTTACAATATCGAATTTACAATTTGCTCGTTTGATATATGATATAAAAAAGGTGTTATTATGAATAAGTGTGTATAGTATAATGTACACAATATTTCAGGTAAAGTAAGCGAAAATGTGGCAAATTGTTACACAATGACAATATGTTCACTTCTTACCCTGTCAGGAATTGGTGTGACAATAAATACAGGGCTACTTTTAAAGGTTTGGCCAATTTTTCAGAGACCATTCAGAATCGATAATATGTTCAATTTATGTAATAAAAAAAAATTTTAAAAATTCTAAATTTCATTTTTATTTGACACAAAAAACGCATGATTTACCCAAAATTCGATCTAAAATATTTTAGTGCCTTCAACCAAATTAAAAGTAATCGGAAAATCAACTTAGAGCAATAGATTACATAATAGTTACTATAGTAATTACAAGTAAATGTAAAATTACACACTGCCAGCTTTACATAGTTAATTTACAAGACTCTGTGCATGCAATTCATGAATTTAGTGGGATATTTTTAAACAAATTTTTTTATATTGTAATAATTTTACAATTACAATTAAATTCCACTTTCAATTCAATATTTAGTTCCTAATCTTAAAATTTGGCCAGAACTTTAAAAGTAACCCTGTATATTGTTTTTTTGAATAACATCTATTAATTTATGTCAGCTTTAGCTGTGCCAAATTTCAATCTACTCCGTTCACATAATTATCTTAAAAAGAAGTTTAAAATTTTTCCTGCAATATATACTAGTGATCACCCTGTGGTTGATTTGAGGTTTGGTAATTCGACCATAGACTAAACATGAAATTCTCGATTAAGTTTGATAACAAACTATCACCGTACAGGAAATAATATGCATGTGTGTATATTATCACGTATGTCACTTGAATATAGTATGTAATGTTTATTTTTATTAATTTAATGTATTTCTAATGCATGTTATTTAAAAAAATGTTGTTTTCTGTACTCTCCGCAATATATAAACTTTAACTATGCAAAACTTCTTATTCCACCGTTTGTGTAATAGTTTTAAAATGAGTTACATAGTTTTTACTTCACATATTTTTATTTAATGTTATATTGTTTATTTTGTAGGCCGTTATATACACTGCCAGTCTACTTTTATTCTTTAGCAGTGCTTGGTTATCTAGTTCAATTATATTTGGTGATAAAGTGGGTGAAACTTATGAGCATGGAAAATAGTATGTCACCACTAGTAGTGGTCTTATTCTTCCTACAATGGATAGATCCGGTCAATGTCTATGATGAGAAAATAGTTGAAAATGAGGTACTTAAATTTATTAACTTATCTTTTTAGTTTATTATGTTATTATGGTTTGCAAAGTTAATGTTTGTTAAGTAAGATTAAAGCTGTAAAGTTAAGGAATAGCAGACTTTGTGTTATTATAAGTTTGCCCAAATTCTAAATAGCTTAAGTCCATTTTGCTTCGTTTTGTAATGTAAACAGATCTCAGGTTCAATTCCTGGATGGGTCGGACCAATTATTGATGTTTTTCAAGTGAACATTTCCACAGACGCGTTGGGTATTTTTGGAATGGGATAAAACGATTGATGTCGCATCACTGTGATGTAATCGACATCTCTATATATAAATGTGTACATATATTGTGTATGCATATTGTACGTACATAGATGCAGTGGTAAAAAAACTGGTAGTGGGAAGGTAAGTATAAGGTAGCGAGAAGATAGTGGAAAGATAACAGAAAGGTAGCGGGAAGGCAGGGGCTAGGTAGGGGGAAGTTATACGGAAGGTCGGAGAAGGTAGAAGGAAAGTAGAGGGAAGTAAGGGGAATATAACAAAAAGGTATCCAAGATAGCAAACAAGCAAATGGCTCTCCTGATAGAAAGAGAAACCATCATAATCATCATGTATCATAGGCACCAAAGATTTTAATGGTGCGTTGCTATGCGTGTGGTAGGATCGCAATGCCACATGCAGCCTTACCCTCCAAACCGGAACACGATAATGACATGCATTGATGCTAAACTGGCAGGCATAGGTAAGGCGGTGGTATCAAATACCCCCTAGTAGTCACAATGGTATTGACACATATAGTCGCCTTTTGCGACTTGCCTGGCAGAACGGCAGTTGGTCAAGTATATATCAACTGCCGTCCTGCCAGGCAGGCAAAGGAGCCCAGACCAAAACGGGATAGATAGACTCTGCATGTTAAAATGATAGCCTTTATTCAGATACTTTTATTAAAATACATTTTTTTAAATCTACTATTTTTACACTATTTGTTTGTGCCTTGACATAGACCTCACTCATATCTCCACAGAGTTATACCCCTGGCTACCCTAGTCCACAAACCACCTGCTAGTGTCTTGATCTCATCTAACCCAAGATGGTATGGATTGCCTCACTTTCTGATTTTATTCTTAGGATGCCAGTGGATATTTTTTTGCTTAATTTGTCCTTTTTTCTAATTATATGTCCATTTCCATAAAAACTTGCTGATTGTTAATATATTTTTTAGTCCTTTATCATGCCTACTTCGTTGGCTCAGCAACCCAAAGTGATTCTTGGCCTCCGAAACTATAATACGCCATCGTTTCGTGTTTTGTGCTTCCATTTGCTTGCCCCAAATTCAGTTATCCAATCCAAAATCCAATTACTAATAAACGTCATTTATATCTGGGGCGGCCGACGAGACTCTTGCCCGAGAGTTGACCCTAGTATGCTTTGTTTCTGTCTGTCAACTTTTGTCTCTCCAATTTATTGCGGTCTGCCACCAGTTCTTTGCCAGAGGACTGTGAAGATTTGGTGAAAAAATAGAATCCCACTACAGATTGTGGTTACATTTTAATCCGTAAAAACAATTGATTTGTTAATAGTGTCTGAAAAGGATAATTTTTGTATATTATTGTTATGGCAAGCAAAATATTAATAATGCTTATTAGTGTATAACCAAAGACGTCTGTTTTATCATTACTTGCTTGCAATATGCTAATGGTTCAATGAATTGTTTCAGATTCAGATAGTAGTAAATCAGGTTAAAGAAGTATTAACAGACACTAACGTCAAAAACCCTTCTGAACGAGACATTTTGACAGCAATCAGCTATGTCATGTACAAGACCGCACCAATAAACATATTACCCAATGTTAGTATATCCAGTCTTAATATTGTCAAGGTAAGTAACAAAAAAAATTATATATACTTAATCAACTCAGTATAAACTTACATGTCGTTAAAACGAAGGCTAGGTTCCTATATCAGTGCAATGACTCGTTTTTTTTTATCATAAAATAGCAAACAAGCAGATGGGTCTCCTGATAAGATGTTAATGGTGCATTGCTATCTTGTGGCGATGTCTAATGTCACACGCATAAGTTTACCGTCCCCCTTACCCTCCAATCCAGAACACGACAGTGAAAAGCACTGACGCCATTGCGGCAGGAATAGGTACGACGCAGGTACCAGACCCGGGCGAGACAATGCAGAACTCTACCACCTAGTAAATCGGTCACCTTTTACGACCTACATACATGGCAGGATGGCAGTTGTGCTATATTTCAAAGGAGCCCAGACCAACACGGAGGAAACATATGCTAGGTTTCTACAATCAATGATCTGTCATTTATAGCAGTAACCATTAGCAATAAATAACTAGCAAAAAGCAGAGTTTTGTAAGGGCTCGCAAAGTTATACTATCTAGTAATATTGTTAGATAAGTATTTTTATGAGAATTACATCTTTTAATGTATGGACTTTATTTATAATTATCTAATCTAAAAAACTCAGCGTATTTTCACCTAAACATTACATTTGCATCAAAGGCCCGCGTCGTCAGACTTTGGACTAGAAATATTTGGTTTTTGTTTGTTGGTATTTTCAAGGAAAAATATGTATTAAAAATGAAGGTTGACCTTATAAAAAACACATTTTTGACATTTTGCTGAAATAATTTGTTTTTTTCTAAAAATCAGGAAGTTCCTGGTTTTACGTCGATTTACAAAATCAAAATCAAAAATGTTTTATTTAAATAAACCTTCAAAATTTTTGGACTACGCAGGCACGAAGAATTGACGGTAGACACTCAGCGAATACATTTTTCGAATTTTTCTCTCAGAGAAACCCTCGGAGTTCGATTCCAAAGTCAGGCAAATGAAAAAATGTGTTTTTTCAGTTTTCTGATAAAACAACTTTGCCCGGGATTGGAAAAGTGCCGTACTGGCGATAGGCTGGCCACCTATCACATTGTGGGACTTAAGTATCTCCAGCTAACCGTGGATGCACACGTTGTACTTCTGCCTACCTCTTCGGGGATACGGGCGTAAATATACCTTTTTTTAGCTTTTTACTCTCGCCCTCGGGCTAAGATTGGAAATTGATCTCAATACAATATAAATCAATTAATACATCTGTACACACGCAAAAAGGCGCTAGTCGTCGAGTTGCGGAGACCCGCCCACGAGAAGAAGAAGAAGAAGAAGAAGAATACATCTGTACTGTTTCTCAATAAGCATATTGTGAAACTCTCTAACGCTCTATTTACAAACATCCCTGCTCTAGACCTAAATTCTCCTTGTGCTTCCCATAATATTACTTCGAATTTTCCTTCTCTTGCATTCTCCTTTCAATGATTTTATCATACACCTTCGATGCCAAACTTATCAAACTGATGGCCCTATAGCTATTTCAGTTTACTTGAACCTCGCCTTTATACGAGGGCACGATAACCGCGCGCCGCCAGTCAAATATGAAGAAACAATTCATGAAGTAGGTAGTCTCTTAATAAGTTCAAAAATTCTAATAGAAAATGTATCTTCTATCAATTTTAACTCGTTAATTTAATAAGAGATAGCGGTAGTAGTAATAAGATTCTAATACAAATTGTACCTTCTATTTTTTTTATTTTCATAAAATGATATTTTTATGGTAGATAACAAATCTAGACATCAATATAAACTACCACGTCGAAGCTCAAACCTAAAAATGCGATATTTTTTTCAATAAATTGTACCACAAAAGTGCATAGAAAGTGGCCTAGTGTAGGGCTCGCTTCGCTCGCCCTGATAATAAAAAATTATAATGTTTACGAGTAGTACATTTTGTACAAGGTACGCCTCGTGTTTCCAAGCTAAAACTGTTCCTATAAATGTCAAATTAACAAGTGTCCAAACAACTTGTGGAACACCTCGTTTTTATTATTATTGCTATACTCGGAATTTCAATTCGATTCCAGATTTGACAATTTCAGTGTTGCAACATTATGACAAGTACTAAATAGTGACGTTGCGAAATTATTCGATACGGAAATGGAATATTTCCGGATCGATTCCTCTCGTTTATAGTAGTATATCTAAACAACTAATACTTTAATAGAAACTAAGTATATCAGGAAATTAAATATTTCTGAACAGATAATTTAGTTGTGACGATTAAGTTAATTACGGACCTGAGAGTTTTCTTTAATAATTGTGTGTGAAATAAATAAAAAAATGTGATCATGAAGAAACATGAGAAATAAAACAAATAGATGTATTATGGTAATATTTTATTTTATAAATCGACGCCGTCATCGCTATCGCTACCGCTGTCACTTTCTGTAACATTTATTATAAATGTGTCTGTGATGTTGTCAATTAACATATCTAGCCTACTCGTTTTTTCCTCGTTGACAACATGGGATACGCATTTAGACCATTCGGTAGCCGTAATTTTTTTAAATGCCTTCCTCAAATAGATTTCTCACGTCTGTTATTTTGAAGGTTTTATTATTTTTAGCTACATGCCCCTTTACCTGCACCCATATCAGTTCGATAGGGTTCAGCTCGCAATGGTAAGGCATGAGCATGCATGGGTTGCCAATCAATACCGACTTTATCATAAGGGCACTCGGGGCCAGCGCCCAGGGCCCCTATCTTCAGAGGGCCCCGGAGGATCGACATTTTCTCTCACATTTAATATCAAATAAAATGGTCGGGCATTTTCGCAGCTTAAGAGAAAAAAAATGAACTGCGAACAACAATGTTACAAGAACGGCTAAGTAATTCGTTAATTATGGGCATAGAACATGATATTCTTCAGAAAATTGAGTTTGAGGATTTAATAGAAGAATTGTTCAACAGAAATCTCGAAAGAAACTATTATCGTAATCACAATAAAAAAAAACAACAGCATACATACTAATATCATTAATGACATATTACGTTATGATAATATATAGGATTAATAAAGCAGGTCATAGTGAAAAAATTGTATAATTTGCTTTCTGTACATTCCAAAAGAGCCCCGAATTCTTGTGTGCCCAAGGGCCCCAGCATAGTTTATGACGGCCTTGTTGCCAATACATTAAACTATCTATCTAGGTTCTTTTATTATAAGTTTTGTTTTTAATATAAAAAACAAAAGTATTAACTTTTTATAAAATAAAAATAAACACGTTAAAAAAAACCGACTTCAAAATCTAAAAAGTAAAAAATAATAAATATTTTATATTAATTAAATACTACCTATTATTTATATGTGCTATTTACTAATAGGTTTGAAGTCGGTGTCAAGCCAATTTAATACTTACACCGGCAGACACGCGCGGGCAGACGTCGTTGACGAAAGCCTTGAATAAGTACATAACATTTTTTAAAGAAAGGAAGAAAATAGTTATTTGCAAGAATGTGGCTGTCACAAGTTGTTAAAAATTAATTAACCTACCAACATTTTCTACTATTATATGGTGTCAATTTGAAATTAAAAATTTTGATGCCTTTTAGCTTAATTGATAATTCTACATTAATTCACATGACCTAAATGGTCATGTGAATTAATGTAGAATTATCAATTAGGAATTTTAGGAATTCTGTTGAATACATTTTCGTAATTATTTTTTAATAAAAATCAATAATTTAGTCTTTAATTGACACACCAATATTATAATTACATAAACATAAATCGCGATTGTTTATCGATTTTTGTGTTCATTACTACACTATTATATGTAAAAATAAGTATCTTCACGCCCATATCCCCGAAGGCAAAGGTACAACAAGTGCACCCACGATTAGCCGAAGATACTTGCTCCCACAATGTGATAGAGGGCAAGCCTATCGCGAACGGGGCATTTCCAATAGGCCTTTTCATCACAAAAATTTTTTGTGCGCATGCGTCAGAATCAGCCATCTTTTTCGTACTGCTTTTTGTAAACAACCATGCTAAATTGTCCGCTATCCGTGTATCAAAAATTAAAATATAAATCAAAGTTGATTAATTGTAAAAAAAGTGAAAAAAAAAAGTAGTAAGTCAAAATAATCGGAAAAAAATTTTTGTACTCCATTATAATTATGTTGTCTGTACGAAAAGGAACAACAAAACGGTGTTGTTATGGAGTATGTAAAAGTGATACACGATACAAATCATTTAAAACCTGTAATTTTTTTATATATTATTTATTTATTTATTTATTATGTCGCATTAAACATTTTGTTTCTGATAAAAAAATTCTAAACATATTTACATTTGTCTAATTAATAATGTCATGTATAGCCTCAAAATATTAATTTAGCCACCTTAACATTAACATTTTAGCCACCTTTTCAATTGTTCACAATTATGAGCTTCAACTGAATCATAAATAAGTGAAGCACCATCGATGGTTTTTTCCAATAATTTATTTCTTTGTGGAGATAATAGTCCTTGTCCAGCCATTGTTGATTAAAACAGTACGAATTTTTTGAATTACCGCCGTTTCAACATGGCGGCTACGCATGCGCTCATCTGATGATGAAAAGGCCTATCCCGGGCAACTATATGTCTCTCAGAAAGCTGAAATAGTAGTTTGTTCACCAAGGCGAGAAAATGACCGATACCTTACGAGAGTGTAATTTGGTTTGAGCCTCAATACACTCAAATTAGGTATCGCATTTTCTCTCGAGTGATACATACTGCTTTATACTACACCAATGAGGAAAATAAAAACATTTTAGTTAAAATTTATATTAAAATTATTACAATTATTGAAACTCCATAAATTCTTCATATGTTTTGTTGTACTTATGCTTGGACTTTTCTGGCAAAAGGTTTAAAATGACTGTTAGAGCAGCTTCTTTTAATTCAGGCGGCGTAAATAAATCTTCATTCTCGCTACTAAACATAGACATCAGAACAGAATGTAAGAAGAAGGTACAATAAAAAAGAAAATTCGCGCGTACAATCGTTTTTTTTTAATATTGAGGATGCAAATGAAATGAAGCACATACTGCTAAGTTTCCTTAGTAAATGCTAGTGGCCAGTAACATTTTGATGTGCTTCGAGATACAAAATTATGAATATTAAAAAGTTAAGGAGGGGAGAAAATTACTTTCTCCCCAAGGGAAGAAAGTAAATCCCATACATTTTTGCCGCCCGCATATTGGTTCGCTTGGAATTAGGTACTTTCTTCTCGTTTTTCAAGTAAGAACTAATGTGCTTTCCGAATAGGTGTAGTATAAAAACACTTTTTTTTATGTCCCGGGAATCGAACCCGGGACCTCATGTCGTCAACGCCAACGCTAGACCACTAGACCACAGAGGCGACACTATTATATGTGGTATCATTATTTTACAAAATGGCAGTAGCTATTGTCAAATGTGGAATAGAATTATAATTCCGAGTATAATGGTTACTGCTATGAATGACGGATCGTTGATTGTAGAACCTGGCATAAGTTTCTCCCCCCCCCCCCAGTATATGACCGGGCTCCTTTGAAGTATAGCCCAACTGTGATCCTGCCAGGCAGGCCGTAAAAGGTGGCCGACTGGCTATGCGAGTTACTAACATTGTGGCTACTAGGTGGTCGAGTTCTGCATTGTCTTGCCCGGGTCTGGTATAACCGCTTTACCTATTCCTGCCGCAATAACTTCAGTGCTTGTCACTGTCGTGTTCCAGTTTGGATTGTAAGGTAACCGATAAACTTATGCATGTGGCATAAGACCTCACCACAAGTTACCAACATCTCATTAACATCTTTGGTTTCTATAGGCGATGGTTGACTCTTTCCATCAGGATAACCATCGGCTTTTCTGCTATCTAAATAATAAGTTATATATGATGTGGTAGAGTTTTGCAACTTCTTCACCAGGTTTGGCACATACTCCTGCCGCGATAGCGTTAATTCTGTTACAATCAGATCATCAGTTCTTGTTACTCTGACTATTATGCATATGAGGCGAAAAGTTGGTCTCATGATAAAATAATGTATTGGGGAATTTTTTAATTTTTTAATAAAAGTAAAAAGTATCATCATGTCCGGTTTTCTAGAGAGCAGTGTAAATCGAACGTCTATAGACTGCGGTTCACCATGATCCACTGGTTTGTCGATTGACGAGATAAGTGGTAATATTCATTGTCGCATTTTACTGATATTTTAACGATTATCGACTACTACCTCTGTAACGCGTATATTTCGCGTTCCCTATAATCGGATGGTCAATTCAATTAAACCTTTTTTTTCCTCCGAAAATTACATCGATAATTCATATATTTTTTTTTCGTAAATTACTTTTTTTTCTTAACTTAGATTCTCGAAAATCTATACATATAATAAAATCGTAGAAAAGTCAAAACTGTACACAACAATTGTATAGTTTTTTAAAAGAATACTTGGGGCGTGATCTACAATCGATATCAAAGCCAAAAATATAGTTTTTAGAATTTTTGTCTGTTTGTCTGCTTGTCTGTTTATCTGTTTGTCTGTATGTATGTCCGGGGTAAACTCAAAAAGTACCGCATGGATTTACTTCAAATTTTGCATGAATATTACTAATAGGTCGGATCAACATATAGGCTACATATTATCACGCTACCACCTACGGGGGAGGTGCTGTGCGGAGTAAACGAAGTCCGCGCGGATGAAGTCGCTGGCAACAGCTAGTAACAAATAAATATGAAACGAAACACAATAAGCTGAATGTACTTCTGTTTGCCTTATATTTATTGTCATAGGAAAAAATATTGATGTGTTCTTGTATTAACTGATGTCTATGTCACTTTGTTTATCTGTGGAATTTGGTCTTTTGTCTGAGGCTTTTCGATAATAGCCGCAACACGTAAAGCGACGCTATCCATTTAAAACCCTAAAAAGGGGTAATTTACTAATATATTAAACAAAAAAAAGTTATAGTGGGGTCATGATGGCCAAAATGACGTAAAAATAATAAAATCGCCGCGAATACCTAATACACGTCCCACAATAGTATTATGTGCTTGTCGTCTATTTCAACATAAAATAAAAGCAAGTTGAATTACATTACAAACCAATTTCTGAAGAATTGGTGGTTCACATCTGCATATTTTTTATCCTGATGGTGGATGATTTTGTATTTGTCTCACTTCATTCAGAAATTATTAATTACCTACGCGTTAGAACAAACCATAGATGGTAGTGATAACAAGGAGGTACATTTATGTGTAGTTTGAGTACATTGGATTTGCATTTACAAGAAGAAATCTCCGGACAAATCACTAGGGGGTTTATGTATTGCAAGATAATGCTTTTCGTTCTCACAAACTTCTCTTAACAGTCAACAGTACTTACCGCCCGGCCGTGGCAACCGGCGCGGCGGTGGCAGCGGCAGTGCAGCGAGTGAGGTGATAATTCGCGCGCGCGAATTTTCAGCCCACGGGAGTTTGCAACCTCCGCCGCGACTAGTATAGTCCGAGAGCAAGATGGCTTTTTCAACTTTATCTCGATATTGCTTGAAGGGGAGTAGTTTTGTACTTCAACACTTACTATTTGGAAGACAATATGTAGTACAATATTTAAATAAACATCGGGGTATAATATAGACGTTGAATTTCACAAGAAGTATGCGAAATATGTACTATATCAAGAAATTTTTTTGGAATGAGTGTCGAAACTAGAAACCATTGATTTATAATGTTGCGATTTATAGGGTCACATTACCTCAATAAGTACAATACTATCAATAAACAGCAATGCAATCGATAGCATCGATAATATTTTTATCTTATATAATAATTCTCGCACCACCGATCATGCGGGGAGGTCTGTTCACGATTTTGCCTTGGCGTATGGTCTAACACAATTGGTAACCTCGCCTACGCGTGTTCCCGATGTGGATGGCCATACGCCTTCACTGTTGGATCTCCTGCTGACCTCTGACCCGGATCGTTATCAGGTATCGGTGGACGCTCCACTTGGCGCGTCGGACCACTGCCTGATCCGGAGCAAAGTGCCGGTCACGCGCCCATCACGGTCTCCCTTTGCAGGCTGTCGTCGCGTTTGGCACTATAGGTCAGCAGATTGGGACGGGATGCGGTCTTTCTTTGCATCCTACCCATGGGGGCGGTTGTGCTTCTCGCTGGATGATCTGAATGCTGTCGCTGACTCTGTCGCTGATGTGGTGCTGCAGGGCATGGAACTTTTTATTCCGTTTTCTGCGGTGCCCGTCGGTGGCAAGTCTCAGCCTTGGTTTGGTTGCCACTGCAAAGCGGCTTTACGCCGAAAGCAGGATTGCTACCGAGCTTGGGCTGCTGTGTCGGCATCTCGTTATGTAAAAACTAGCGCATTACGAAAGGAGTACAACTCTTCCTCGAGATTCTTCAAAAGAGCTATCGCCAAGGCAAAAGCGGAACACATTGGCAGAATTGGTGAGAAATTAGTTCGCCTTCCTTCTGGCACTCGTGCGTTCTGGTCTCTCGCCAAGGCTGTCTTAGGGAATTTCTCCCAGCCTTCATTTCCATCCTTGCACAGAGACGACGACTCTCTGGCCCATACCGCAAAGGAGAAAGCCGATCTTCTGGGCTCGTTCTTTGCGGGCAACTCGACTCTGGATGACCGAGGGAACACACCGCCTACTTACCATCCCGCAGTGTGATAGTTCCATGCCAGAACCGCTGTTTCGGCAGTCAGCTGTGCGTAAAGCACTTCTTTCTTTGGACATCCACAAGTCGAGTGGGCCTGATTGGCATCCCTCCTGTTGTGCTTAAAGTATGTGCTCCAGAGTTGGCGCCAGTATTGACGCACCTATTCCGGCTCTCCTATTCACTCGGCGTGGTACCGAATTCATGGAAAACAGCTTTAGTGCATCCCATTCCTAAAAAAGGAGATCGCTCTAATCGGTCAAACTATCGGCCAATAGCCATAACCTCCTTGTTCTCCAAAGTCATGGAGACACTTATAAACTGTCAGCTCCTGAAGTATTTAGAAGAGCACCAGCTGATTAGTGACCGTCAGTACGGTTTCCGTCGTGGCCGCTCAGCTGGTGATCTTCTAGTATACTTGACACATCGTTGGGCGGAGGCAGTTGAGTCCAAGGGGGAGGCATTGGCAGTTAGTTTAGACATAGCGAAGGCTTTCGATCGGGTATGGCATAAAGCGCTTCTCTCAAAGCTGCCTTTCTATGGGCTTCCCGAGAAACTATGCAAGTGGATCACCAGTTTTTTGGCTGATCGGAGCATTAAGGTCGTAGTCGACGGTGCATGCTCCGATCTTAAACCTGTCAATGCTGGTGTTCCCCAAGGCTGCGTGCTATCACCGACTCTGTTTCTTCTGCATATCAATAATATGTTGCGAATTAGTAACATACATTGCTATGCGGACGACAATACTGTTGATGCTACATACTCCGGCCGTAGCGGTATTTCTCGGGAACACGTCGAAGAGGGCCGGATCAAGCTCGTGTCTGAACTCGAAAATCAACTAACTGATGTCTCAGAATGGGGTCGTCAAAACCTTATTACATTTAACCCCAAAAAGACGCAGCTCTGTGCGTTCACCGCAAAAAAAACACCCTTTGTCGTATCACCTCGGTTCGAAAACACTCTCCTGACAACCTCAGCATTGGACTTCTGGGTCAAACAGTATTGGAATTCTGGGAGTCGACATATCGAACAACGTTCAGTTCCGCGGTCATTTGGAAGGGAAGGCTAAACTAGCCTCCAAAAAGCTTGGTGTACTCAGTAGAGCAAAGCAGTACTTCATGCCAGCCCATCGCCTCCAACTTTACAAGGCCCAAATTCGACCTCACATGGAGTACTGTTCTCACCTCTGGGCCGGAGCTCCTCAGTACCAGCTTCTTCCTCTTGATCGCATTCAACGTAGAGCGGTTCGAATCGTCGACGACCAGGCTATTTCTAATCGGCTGGACTCTTTGGCGTTACGCAGAGATGTAGGCTCGCTCTGCATCTTTTACCGTATTTATCATGGGGAGTGTTCCGACGAGTTGTTCGGACTAATGCCTGCCGCTAAATTCCACCATCGGACATCGCGTCAAAATTTAAAGTTCCATCCTCACCACCTCGATGTCTGGAAATCCACAACCGTGCGCTTTTGTCGCCACCTTTTGCCTCGCATTACTCCTTTGTGGAATCTATTACCCTCGGAGGTGTTTCCGAATGGATACGACTTAGGGACCTTCAAGAAACGAGCTTATTCATTCTTAAAAGGCCGGCAACGCAGCTGCAATACCCCCGGTATTGCGGATGTCCATGGGCGGCGGTGATCACTTACCATCAGGTGCACCATCTGCTCGTTTGCCCCCTCTACTATAAAAAAAATCATTGTTAAAAAATAAACTATCCAAAGTATCGATACTATCGATAGTATTGCTATTTAATATTGCATTAATCACAATTACTATCAACAGTCAACTTTATTCTGATACTGACCGATGCTATCGCTTGTACAAACTATTGATAGTATCGAATATATCGATAGTCAGTGAAATATTGTCTAACAATACTATTGATAGATTCGATACTTTGTTTATCTCCAATGATTGATACTATCGGCGCAATCGATAGTTTATTTACTTGCAGCGTTCAATACTATCGATACTATTGACGTTATGGCTTTTCTAAAACTATCGATTTTTTGGCGTCACTACTTATATTTTTATGAATATTCAACATTGTGAGAAGAAAAAAAAATGTATCTCTGGACTTTGTTTATACTTATGTTGTGATGACCAGACTCACAAATTACTGGCCTAATAAGTATTTGAAAACTAAAGTTAAAATGTTCATAGTGTATTTTCTCGGCAACTACAATTAAACCATTCTGGTTCCTAGACTAAACGCTAAAGCCGCCGCCATACTCTGTGCTGATTCATACATTTTCCTCACTCGCTCGCCGCGTCCCGCACCACGCGCCCAATTCGCTCGTCAAAAATCGTCCGTCGCCCCATCGGTCGCTGCGCCGCGTGGCATGTTTAGTACTTCCCCATACATTTGTTTCAGACGCCAGACGCTTCGCCGTTCGCACCGCGCGAAAAATTGCAAGCGCGAATTTCCCGTGGTCAGGCCGTTAGAGTGCATTCCAAGGTATGTTGTATATACCTGTGACCTTATAAATCGTGGTTTAACGAATTTTTGCATCAACAGTGTCGTGTGAGCGGAAGTGCAATCAATGCCATCTTGTAAATTTCACATTAATGTACAGAGGACGCAAGATAATATTTGTTATTAAAATATTTAAATTAATATAAAGATTCACCTTAAATGGAATGACGTATACAAAGCCAAGATGTTACATGAATTGTATTAACATTCTTCTTATTTAAGTATTAATAATTTATGTATCCCCTGAAGTGAATATGAATAGGTATCAATTACTAATCATAAAAGTTAGGTTTCTATTGCCGTTTCATAAGTTGCTATGTTGTCACTGATGCTGTAAAAAGCAAAATACACATGCCATCCATCTGACCGGCTATTTTTTTTCTCTCCTTATCTGGTAAGTGATACCTCGCCCTCCCTTGAGATTGAAGGCTCCAATACTTGCCGTTTGGCTATCCTGTGGGCAACCATAAGCTGATGTGAATATGGTGGGAGGCGCCCAATTACAAATTGGCTGCCTTAATGACTTGTACTGTGCTCTTATGACTTACGGTACATCAGTCTTTCTTTTGTAAGTATAACCTTACTGTATTTGAATTAAGCATAAATTACCCTATCTTAAGGAATCGTACATACTTCGTCGCATAAATTAAACTACATAATTCTTTCCTATACCTTTTAATTTACATAAATCTTAATTTTACATATTACAACTTTTTTTTATATAGTATAAGATAGCAAACAAGCAGATGGGTCTCTTGCCGGAAAGAGTCAACCATCGCCTATAGACACCAAAGGTGTTAATGGTGCGTTGCTATCTTGTGGCGAGGTCTTATGCCACATGCATAAGTTTACCGGCTACCTTACCCTCCAAACCGGAACACGACAGCGACAAGCACTGACGTTATTGCGGCAGGAATAGGTAAGGCGGTGGTACCAGACCCGGGCGAGACAATGCAGAACTCTACCACCTAGTAAGTAGCCACGATGTTAGTGACTCGTATAGCCAATCGGTCGCCTTTTACGACCTGCCTGGCAGAACAGCAATTGGCCTATTCTTCAAAGGAGCCCGGGACCAACACGGGGGCTTGTCTCTTTCCTTTAGGAAACCCATCTGCTTGTTATGCTTGTTGTCTTATGACAAAAAAAAACTTTGCGATAACCGGGACCGACAACTTTATGTGCTCGTCCGAAGCACTGGAGTGGTAACCCACCACGCGCCTGACACCGAGTTGCTACTGAGGTTTCAGATTTTCGAGAAAAACTTCGAAAAAAACCTCTAACACTTGCCCGATCTGGGGATCGAACCAGCGACCTGTTGATCTGAGCCGAACAGGCTCTATTTCCTAGACCACGAGCCAGTCAATTTAATTTGCCTTATTTGGGTCAATGTGAAATTTTTTATAGGTAAATTTGTCCCACTTATATCAGATAATAAAAAAATAGGAACAACAATATCTTTCACTCACGAAAACAATATTTGTTAGAATATTGTGCAAAAAGATGACCATGGATAGTTTTTCAACAATCGTCATCATTTTGAAAAAAAATAAAAGTATCACTTTTGGTAACAGAGTTGTTTTATTTCATACTAGCTTTTGCCGGCAACTTCGTCCGCGCGGACTTTGTTTACTCCGTACAGCTCCTCCCCCGTAGGTGATAGCGTGATAATATGTAGCCTATATGTTGACCCGACCTGTTAGTAATATCTATGCAAAATTTGAAGTAAATCCATGTCCAGCATGTTTTTGAGTTTACCCCGGACATACATACAGATAAACAGACAAATTCTAAAAACTATATTTTTGGTTTCGATATCGATTGTAGATCACGCCCCAAGTATTCTTTTAAAAAATATTCAATGTACAGTTTTGACTTTCCTACGATTTTATTATATGTATAGATATATATAAATTAGATACAAAAACATAATTGCAGACAAAATGTAATTATTTGTTCCTAAAGTATACATACTAAGATTGACGTTCATTGCTTTTTAATTAGGATGCATGTATTTTACACGAAAAATAAATCTATTACTCCATTTACCTGCTCGAAATTTGACAATGACCCATTTGTTTTAGGTAATACAAGATGGAAAAGGTTGTGCAATAACATTTGGCGCTATATATCAAGCGGTGGCTGAAGCCTTTGACATCAAAGTCGATCTGATTGCCTTCACCAATCACCTATTCCTACAATGGAAAAGCAATGAAGGTGTTAAATATGTGATAAATATACATACTGGGGAGATAAAACCAAATAGACAGTGTCCTTTTACACCGAGGGACTGCACATATAATAGTAATTACTGTCCGGTGGCATTACTGCATAATATTTGTTCTGCTTATTTGGGCTCGACGCGAAGGAGGAATGATGAGTAAGATTTAGTGCATATAATAATATGAAATAAAGTTCTTTTAATTGTATTTCAATACAGCTTTCAGTATATAATAGGTTGGGGCAAAAGTATTTTCGTATTTTAAATGTATTATTAGTAATCAAACTTCTTTGGCTGTACTAAATGTAACTGGCTGGTTTTTATACAATTAAATGTGACATTCTGAAGATGCAATAAATTAAATAATGAAAAAAAAATAGTTCCCGCCATTTTTCAATTGTTTTTCAAGCAAGCAAAATGAACGTATGTGACGAAGAAATTCGGTACATTTTAAAGTTTTATTACAAAAAAGGTAAAAATGCGATGAACGCCGCGAATAAAATTTGTGCGGTTTACGAACCTAATGCGGTATCAATAACTAACAATAAAATGTGGCTCAAGCGTTTCAAGTCTGGAAATTTTAGTGTGAAAGATGAAGTTCGCTCTGGACGCCCTGTCACATATAAAATCAGTACCATCCTTGAGAAAGAGGAGTAAGATCGACATATAGTAGCTACGACATTGCTGAAGAACTGGATATTGATCATAAAACAGTTAGTTATACGTCATTTACGAAAGTCTGGGTACAAGAAAAACTTGACATTTGGGTACCACATGATCTCACTGAGAGAAACCTAATGCGACGTGTTTCCATTTGCAATTTTTTGTTGAAACGTAACAACTTCGAACCATTTCTTAAACAGTTGATTACGGGTGATGAAAAATGAATGACTTACGATTACAATATGCGAAAAAGTTCATGGTCGAAGCATGGACAAGCCCCACAGACCGTGGCAAAGCCCAGCCTGACTCGGAACAAAGTGATGCTATGTGTATTGTGAGATTGGAAAGGAATTGTCCACTATGAGCTTTTGCCACCGAATAAAAGTATCGATTTTGACTTCTACTGTCAGCAACTGATGAGGTTAAAAAAAGCTATTGAGTAAAACCGGCCGGAGCTGGTGAATAGAAAGGGCGTGGTATTTCACCATGACAACGCCAGACCGCACACATATATAGCCACACAGCAAAAATTGAGAGAGCTTGGCTGGGATGTGTTGATGCATCCTCCGTATAGCCCTGACCTTGCTCCATCAAATTTTCACATGTTTCGGTCATTGCAGAACTCTTTAGCATAAAGCTAACATCAAAAGAATACTGTAAACACTACCTGTCAGATTTTTTAAATCAAAAATCTCAAAATTTCTACAGGAATGCGATCATGGCACTACTCACAAGATGGCAACAAGTCATCGATCAAAACGGCACATACATATAATAAATAAATAAAAAATTATACCTAAAAAAATTTTCCTTTGTATAAACAATTCGAAAATACTTTTGCCCCAACCTAATATGTATTTCTATGTATTAGTATCGTTGACTAACACCCATGTGACTAGCAAATAATATTTTACTTTGGGGTCAGATAATTTCGTGTAATTTTTACAGTGATGTTAGCATTTTCCAAATCGTCTAAATACATGTGTAGCTAATATTACATATTCCTGCAGCAATAGCGTCAATTGTCATTGTGGTGTTCCGGATTGGAAGGTAAGGCAGCCGATAGACTTATGCATGTAGCATCCCACCACATGGATAGCAACGCACCATTCTCTTGGGTGTCTATAGGCGATGGTTTCTGTTTCTATTAGGATAGCCATATGCTTGTTTGCTATCCAATGGTATATAAAAAACCGTTTTGCGGACTATATACTATTCACTTTTATGCAAGTCAAGGTCAGCGCTCAAGAAATGTGCAAAAAAATATACCAAAATTATAATATGTATGTATGTATTATGTGAAATAAAAGTACAAGTGCGTTATTAATTAATTTTTAATGATATTCCTGACAATCTTAAATCATTGCCTTTAAATAAATTTCTCAATAAGTTATTTGATTTGCTAATAGAAAAAAACATACTATAATCTGAATTAATTTTTTACTGATAAGTTTAATGTTAAACTTAGAAATCTGTTATTTGATTTAGAAAAAAAATGTAAACATTTCATTTCGATAATAAATGAAATTTTCTAAGTTAAAAGAAATCCAAGACAAGCCCACTGAGTCTCTTCCGCTGGATCTTCTCAGATGCGGCCGCGTTCCGATTCGGTGGAAATTAAAAAATATTTCCAGAAAAAATGTATCTCAATATTTCAATGTAAATGAAAATAATGTGATTAAATTTTAATTGAATACATATAATTTTACTTATTTACACATTTCTAGATATTATTAATGGAAATAATATCTAGAAATGTGTAAATAAGTACAATATACAGTATGTTTTGGATCGGGATTCCGATATTGTACTTCTAATTTTAACGACAAAAAACCATACAAAGGAGGGTCGCACCCCTCACCCCTCTGAATGGGAGCCATTTTAAAATTTCAGATCTCGCATTTTTGCGAGTTCATTAAAACTTTTTTATCCCCCGACGCAAAACGAGGGGTGTTATAAGTTTCAGGTGTGTATCTGTGTATGTGTGTATTACATTGATTAAATGACAGTCACACATCGGTCAATAAATGTGTTTATTAAACTGTAATTTTACTGGGAAATTCCTTAAGCTTATATAGTAACTAGCGACCTGCCCGCGGTTTCACCCGCGTAGCTTTTGTTCCCGTTTATCGGAAAGGTTTTTATACTAAAACCTTCCTCAAGAATCAATCTATCTATTAGAAAAAACCGCACCAAAATCCGTTGCGTAGTTTTAAAGATTTAAGCCTACATAGGGACAGACAGAGAAAGCGACTTTATTTTATACTATGTAGTGATTATTCACGTGTATAGCGCGTGATAGAATGTGATGTGATAACATATCTTAGCCGAACGTGTTACCGAATTACCCGAGACCTCGTAAGCTAAACCAGGTTAACACATCAAGTGGGGACTAATTTGGTTTTTTGGCAAACATCTTGATGCTGGACGATTTCTAGTATCTGACAATGGAATTGGAAGGTAGTCATGGGAACTTCTAAAATGTTAAACAGGATTAACCTACCTAGATTTTAGGCTCATTTGGTTTATTCTCATAAGGACTTTGGAACAGAACGACTTCACGTTTCTGAAGATAAAACTGGAAGAGGTCCATGAGATCTTGCTAAACTAGATAAAACCATCGAGTATGGGCTTGGCATACTGTTTTGTTTTGTCATACTGATGATTTTAAGAATCCATGGATGGAACTGGGAGGTGGTTACGGGATCTTTTAAGATAACCAAGATAAACCCATCGAGTTTGGACTTATTTGTTCTGTTTTGACAAATAATCTGGTGTTAGATGATTTCCAGGTTCTTAGTGTTGATATTTATGTGATTTTATAATAAAATAAACTGTTTAGAACACGGAAAAATTATATATTGTATCTGCGTATTTTACACAAGGGTTAGAACAGCCATAGAACAAAAAATGTAGCCAACATAACAAATAACAGACTATACAGTGATACCAACTAACAACAGATAAGGTTGCGTTCTTATTTACCAACACTTACGACAAAGTGGGAAGAAGATCATGGGAACGAAACGGACGAATGAATGAAAATTGAGCAGCACCGTAGGTTTTGGTCTCGTTTGATTCGTTTTTTTTAAGGACTTTGGAGCAGGATGTTTTCAAGTTTCTGATGATAAAGCTGGAAGAAGTCCATGAGAACTTCTAAGCTAATCTAGATAAACCCATCGAATGTGGGCTAATTCGGTTTATGTTGGCAAACACTTAGGTGCCGGATGTTTTGTAAGATATAATATAATGGCACTAGAAAGTGGCCATCGGAGATTGGGCCGATGTATTTGGCCGAAATTCGCAGGGTTTAATAATGAAAGTAGAAAGTGGCCATGTAACTCCTGCACTAAAAAAATAAGCCCATTGAGTGTGGTTCGGAAGTGGAGTGGAATCCATTCGAATGCCATTAGCATTCGATTGCATTCCACTCAACTTAGATTTCCTAAAAATTTGAACCAAGTCGGCCCAGGAGATTTAGAAAAATTTAAAAAAAAACCCAAAAACATTTTTGGTGACCCAGATTTTTTTCAAATCGTTTCCAGATTTAAGTACCGATGGGGAGTACAAAAACGAATCAGCTTTATTCCTCAAAAAACTACGTCTAATGTATAAATTGCATCAAAATCGGTTTATCCATTTGGGAGTAATCGTTGACGAAAAAATTTGAAAAAAATGTTTTTTCGACATAACTCCGAAATTTTTCAACCAATCATTTTTTGGTATTCTAGGATATTTTAGTACTAAAAAAACTACATCGAATGCAGTTTAAAAAATAAAAATCAAATCTAATTTTCAAAAGTTACAGCTTTTCAAATATTAATATTACATTGTTTTTAGCAAACTTACATTATATTTCTGTAACAACTTTCAGGCTAATTCTCTTAATTGACTTAAAAATTTTATCAGCTTATCTCAAAAATTGAGTTGAATGGAATGCCATTCAAAAGATCAAAATTGATCATCGTATCTAAAATATACAGCTTTTCAAAAATCAATTTACCGCCATTTAAAAAAAAATGATGTTTGAACTAAAAAAAATCTATGCTTATAGTTTTTACTCTTTTGAGCTTAAAATACTTTAATTAAGTGGGAAGTTTCAGGGATGGCCTGCAAGGTCAACCGTTTACAGGTTTTGTTTTTAATGTTTGGACACCATATGTTGGTAGAACATGCTGGCAACTTTGATAATTTTAATAACTTATGACACCCATATTTCTACAAATAAATATTTTTCAACTTTGAATATTTTAATAACTTATAACACCCATATTCTTACAAATAAATATTTTTCATTACATTTCATTAAAAAATAAAAATATTTTTCTACCCAATAGCTTCGTGGATTGGTTTATTCAGTTATGTATTAATTTTAGGAAAACAAAAGCCATAGCGCGTTTGTTCAGCTTGATTGGATCACCACAAAGTGAAGACGACCCATTTCAGACATTCCTTTATCATCTGTATGGTAAAGGAAACATCCAGAACTTGAAACACACAAACCTTAATTATGTAAGTGTTCTTTAATATATTTTATTTAGTGTTAGTAATTTATTTTAGTAAACTGCAAGGAGACAATGCATTTTTAACTGACTTCAAAATCTCTGTTTTTGGGTATATACTCCCTGACTACTCAGAGAGCTTGGAATGATTTGGATTTTTTGTTTGAGAATAGTGAGGTAGTAAACCTTTACTTGTTTAATCCAATTTTACTTATAGCTTCCAATTATAATTATATAGAAAGTTGATGAAGAATTGATTTTGGGTTCCAGAGAAAAAGGACGTTGGAAAAGCATTTTATTGCAATTTTTCTGCATTTAAGTAATCACTATCACAAATTAATGAAAATAAATACTACACACACTACAGTCATCTGACATAAATTATACTATACACAAATATATATTATTTTTTTTCGTTTAAAGTCTGTAGTCTGTTGTCAAACTTAAAAAAGGATTTTGAGGTTTAGTCTATGGTCGAATTTTGGCCACAGACTAAATCTAGTAGCTAGTAGTATATAAAATGCGTTTCCCATTATTTCGGAAAATTAACCCAATAATAAACTAAACAATCCCCTTTTTCATAAATAATTGTAATAAAAAGTTCTGACAAAATGTTGTTATTAAATTCAGGATATTTAAAATTTTTTTTAACTCATTCTCATGTGATTGTTCAAGGACACTATCTTAAGTGTCATCCAACTACCAAATCAGTATAGACTTTAAATAGGGAAATTCTATATCGCTAATTATCCATACGGACGTTTAATATATCAATGGGTGGAAATATCCTTGTGCACAAAGTCCAGATATTTGAGTTTTTCATCATAATCATAATTATTTATTAGTTGCGTCTAATATTATAACAAAGGTGATTCGTATTTTTTATAAGTTGTATTAAATATGTGGCCTTACTTGTAGGTGCCATGCAATATTTTCATAATTTCCTAGATGTGTTATACATAATTTTAAATTACTTGATTAAATATTTTATTATATATAAAATACTTAGCTATTGACTGAAAAGAAATCACAAGTAGTTTTATCTAAGCCTTAAATTTTATTTATTGAAAATACTTTATACTATATTATTATTACATTTTTGACTGACAAATAACTAATTTATATAATCAATTAAATTCGATAAAATTTTAGTTTAATACAATAAATTGATCTCTTACAATACTAAAATTCTCATCACAAAGTGTTGTTACCTTTATATTTCAATTTATCACAATAATACTTCTTAAAAATCTTCATATCATCACTTACACAGAAAGGTCATGTTGATCAAATTTAATATGTTTTTTTATACATTATAATCATCAACGAAAAAAAGAACAATAAACATCAGATATTTTAAATGGATTTATCATTAAAATATTCATCAAGGCTAAATTAGGCTTTTTTCACTAGGTACTTACGTAATTTACTTTTAGATCTTTTATGGGTAATTCACGTACTGTCTTAGGTATTTTAATATAAATTTTAACCAACGTCGAATGGCATTTTTCCGTTTTCTTAAGTTAACGTCAGTAAGTTAAGTCATTTAAAAATGGGTTTTCAAGTTGATCTGCATTAATTATTACCCGAACACATAATTTTTTGCAATAAGTATCTGATGCGCCCTAAAAAAGTAGTCGTATTTTTATTATCTGATAACGACTACTGTTTGTTTCTTGCGATAAATGGAACTAACTTTTTGCCGTGTTCAAGCTGGGGATCTAAAATATCACCATAACATGTTACCATGGATATTTAAGTTTTCGAAGATAACTCCAAAAAGCCTTAATAACAATTTCTCGGGCGAAATCCTAGTGATCATAACAGGGCCTTCACAGTCTCAACCTATTAAATTAAACAATGTCTAGTTCACAAGGCAATCAATATTTTTTTGCTGGCAGACTAAATTGATAAAACTTTCATCCCCTATTTCAGCCACTAAGCGGTTTGTTATGTTTGATACATAATAATAATAATACGTATAAATATTGCTGGACAAACTACACAAATTGATCTAATCCCAAAGTAAGCAAATTATTTGCGTGTGTTATGAGTGTTATGCCCTTAGTTAAGGAAAATCCAAAACAGTATGCTGTCACTTCTTGTCCTAAATAAAAATAATGTGACAGCATGCCACTCAAGAATGTCCTAAGACAAGGTTAGTGCAATTAAGCATTAGTCAACGATATTAATACATAGAAATACATACATAAATACTGTAACATACGTAATAAACACCCAAACCCGAAAATACAAACATCTATGCTCATCACACAAATGTTTGTCTCTGTCAGGAATCGAACCCGAGCCCCCTCGATTTGTAAATACGTCCGCTAACCACTCGATAAACGGGGCAGTTTACATGCATACATGCACCAATAAAACACATAATTTCCACTGACACACTCGCTCGGCGGCCGGACAGAGAGTGTGGTGCGAGCCGTTGCTCGCCGTGCCCCTTGTTCAGTGGTTCAGTGGATTAGACGTAAAAAGCGTAACAGTTAAACAAACAGGCAGACTGATGGACAGACAAAAGGACTTTTGCATTTATATTACTGTGGATGAGCTTGACTTGTATCATGACATTTTTTATTATGGAACTTTGTCGACCTGGCAAGGATGAGAGCAGGGGGTGCGATGAGGAGGGCTTCACACTGGTGGAGAGAAGAAGGAAGAAGAAGCCCGCCGCCCGCAACAATCGCGGCACGCGCCATATGTACCCGAGCTGCGTCTGCGGAGCGAAGTCCCCGCAACGCCCTTGTACATGTCTCGTCTGCACTGGTCCATGAATGTCGAAGACGTCGTGGACTATATCAGTAAGAAGAAATCACTTCACTTGAGGGTCGAGCGTCTGCAGTCTCGCCACAAGGTCAAATCTCCTGTCGACCTTTAAGGTGGGGGAATGCTGGCCGACTGGTGTAGTCTACTGAAGGTTCCGGGGAAGACTCCGGAATGAAGTGCGTGTTACGTCGCCGTCAATACGTGACAAAGTGTAGTTTTTAAGTATATTATATTAATATGTGTGTTAGTCTATAAGGTATTTATAATATGGGTCATGTTGCCTGAATTAAATGGTTATTATTATTATTACTTTCAGATGAGCCCCCAATATTTGAGATTAATTAATTCGTTATACAAACTGAACGAAAGTCCGCCTGATGTCTTCCGACGGGTAAGTTTATTTTTTACATTTGACACAATGCTATGAAGAAAAAAATTAAGGGAATTTTATTTGCAACTTTCTGCAAAGTGGAACTTCTGCAATATCACTGAAACGCGAAAAGTAGTTTAAGAAATGAAAGAAACGCACCACAAACCTAGAATAAAATTAAGATTCCAGGAACATAACACCACCACCACCACTCTATCCACTACATCAACGACACAAATAAAAATTTTGTACGCAGTCAACACATGGTTCACTTCGGAACCGAAGTGAAACGCACTCAACGCACGTTTCACTTCGTAATATTCACGTGTGAATTGAAGAACACTTATCAAGAGTTAAAGCAATTGTAGTTTGCTGCGCAATTTAACACTCTTATAAGAAAAACGGTCCCATTAAGCGCCGATGTGAATAATCTATACATATAATAAAATTGTAGGAAAGTCAAAACTGTACATTGAACATATTTTTTTAAAATACTTGGGGCGTGATCTACGATCGATATCGAAGTTAAAAATATAGTTTTTAGAATTTTTGTCTGTATGTCTGTATGTATGCCTGGGGTAAACTCAAAATGTACTGCATGGATTTCAAATTTTACATGAATATTACTAATAGGTCGGGTCGGCATATAGGCTACATATTATCACGTTATCACCTACGGGGGAGGTGCTGTGCGGAGTAAACGAAGTCCGCGCGGACGAAGTCGTGGGCAACAGCTAGTTGTGTAATGAAGGTGAATTCATCAGTCTTATTGAGTTTTAAATATTTTATGTTATGGATAGGACTAAATCAAAACATCGAGTGTGATCTTGCACTCAGTATAGGTAAAACTTATAGTAAAAACTCTTGGGTTGTGGTGTTTGTACCTGACTGGTTATAGAACCATTAAATAGATGATAACATTTTAAAAGTAAAGTGCTGTGTAATGTATTCTATCTCATTCGCGCACCTGCTTAATACTATATATTTATGTTTTTGTTGCTTTATCGTAATGCATTTCATTTTTATCAAGTTTTCGATCACAACGATTTTAAAGAAGTTTTCCTTTAATAAAAAGAGTAAATGACAAAGCATTTGGCATGAATATATTATGTATGTATGTAAAAGTAAATCTGGAGTTTACAAACTACATTGTTCTAATTACAGCTGCGTATAAATTGGCCAAATTGGGCTCTGTTTTGAGTCACTGTATAAGGATCACAGTCTCAGTTTTCGATACACTTCTAGAAACTGGACTTACTTTATCAGCAAATCATTTGATGTTATTCGTACATGTGACAAAGGATTGAAGTTAAATATATTGGAACTGATTGAAATCAACATAAATAGCGTGTTGCGGTTTGGAGCGTAAGATAGCCGATAAATTCTACACCCTGTCATCGACATTTGTTGAAACTCAATTTCGATGCGATATTTTATTTAATATACACTTGTACTGTTTCACAATGAATTTATATAATTAATATATTTCAAATGGTCTCAAAGACAGTACAGTGAATATGATGCTATTGGGACAAGAATAGGTAAAGTGGTGGTAAAAAACTAAGGCAAAACGTTGCGGGACTCTACCACCTCGTAGTTACGATTGTAGTGAAACGTTAAGCAAATCGTTTGTCTTGTATACATGGGCTGGCAGATAATTTATTCTTCACTGGAGCTGGACTAACAAGTTTGTTTGTTATCCTATGAAATAAGTACTAAAGTTACTTTTGTAGCCTATGGTGAAACACCGTTACATCAACGTAAAGTACGCGGTGGGCATGATATGCTACCACGCGCAGCACAAATACCTGTGCGTGATCCGCGAGTGGGAGCCCACGGGCCGCCACATCGAGATGCTGCCCGAGGGCATCAACCGCCAGCAGCCCTTCTACCGCGTGCTGGCCGCCGACGAGACCGAGCGCTACATCAGCCAAGGTGACTATACAGTACCTAGCTGCTGCCGAGGGCATCAACCGCCAGCAGCCCTTCTACCGCGTGCTGGCCGCCGACGAGACCGAGCGGTACATCAGCCAAGGTGACTATACAGTACCTAGCTGCTGCCGAGGGCATCAACCGCCAGCAGCCCTTCTACCGCGTGCTGGCCGCCGACGAGACCGAGCGGTACATCAGCCAAGGTGACTATACAGTACCTAGCTGCTGCCGAGGGCATCAACCGCCAGCAGCCCTTCTACCGCGTGCTGGCCGCCGACGAGACCGAGCGGTACATCAGCCAAGGTGACTATACAGTACCTAGCTGCTGCCGAGGGCATCAACCGCCAGCAGCCCTTCTACCGCGTGCTGGCCGCCGACGAGACCGAGCGCTACATCAGCCAAGGTGACTATACAGTAACTAGCTGCTGCCGAGGGCATCAACCGCCAGCAGCCCTTCTACCGCGTGCTGGCCGCCGACGAGACCGAGCGGTACATCAGCCAAGGTGACTATACAGTACCTAACTGCTGCCGAGGGCATCAACCGCCAGCAGCCCTTCTACCGCGTGCTGGCCGCCGACGAGACCGAGCGCTACATCAGCCAAGGTGACTATACAGTACCTAGCTGCTGCCGAGGGCATCAACCGCCAGCAGCCCTTCTACCGCGTGCTGGCCGCCGACGAGACCGAGCGGTACATCAGCCAAGGTGACTATACAGTACCTAACTGCTGCCGAGGGCATCAACCGCCAGCAGCCCTTCTACCGCGTGCTGGCCGCCGACGAGACCGAGCGCTACATCAGCCAAGGTGACTATACAGTACCTAGCTGCTGCCGAGGGCATCAACCGCCAGCAGCCCTTCTACCGCGTGCTGGCCGCCGACGAGACCGAGCGGTACATCAGCCAAGGTGACTATACAGTACCTAGCTGCTGCCGAGGGCATCAACCGCCAGCAGCCCTTCTACCGCGTGCTGGCCGCCGACGAGACCGAGCGCTACATCAGCCAAGGTGACTATACAGTAACTAGCTGCTGCCGAGGGCATCAACCGCCAGCAGCCCTTCTACCGCGTGCTGGCCGCCGACGAGACCGAGCGGTACATCAGCCAAGGTGACTATACAGTACCTAACTGCTGCCGAGGGCATCAACCGCCAGCAGCCCTTCTACCGCGTGCTGGCCGCCGACGAGACCGAGCGCTACATCAGCCAAGGTGACTATACAGTACCTAGCTGCTGCCGAGGGCATCAACCGCCAGCAGCCCTTCTACCGCGTGCTGGCCGCCGACGAGACCGAGCGGTACATCAGCCAAGGTGACTATACAGTACCTAACTGCTGCCGAGGGCATCAACCGCCAGCAGCCCTTCTACCGCGTGCTGGCCGCCGATGAGACCGAGTGCTACATCAAAAAATCAAGAGGCTAGGTTAGCCTTACCTTCCAAATTACCACGAAACTAAACGGTATGTCGACTCCCAGAATCTGGACACCAGCTAAGGCTTTCAGGAGAGTATTCCAAATCGAGGTGACACGACAAAGGTTGTCTTTTTAGCGGTAAACACGCGAAGCTGTGTATTGTTGGGTTTGAAAGTAACCCGGTTTTGATGACCCTATTCTGAGACATCGGATAGTCGATTCTCAACTTCAGACACAAGCTTGTTTCAGCATTCTTCGACGTGTTCCTGAAGAATACCGCTACGGCCGGAGTATGTAGCATCACCAGTAGTGTCATCTGCATAGCCAATATATGTTGCGAAGTCGCATCCTATTTCCATGATCGCACAAAATAAATTTTAAAACCCCAAATTTTCATATTTCTGGAGGCCCCGGGACTGGAGCCTCCCATATACAGTCCACGCGCGAGCTCCGAAGAATTTTGCGGAATGTTGACGTCAATTATTCGATATTACACAGAGCACACCCGCATCTACCTCAGTCCCCGATTCCTCGGAAATCGCGCGCGGACTGTACTATGTACACCTACATATCGTTCTATACAGCCCTGGATGTTGCATTATCAGGAGAGCAACTTGCTGGTTTGCTGGCTTATGCTATATAAAAAATTTAAATCTTTATATTATTTCAGATAACCTCAAAATAGTAACTCGGCCTACCCGCCTCCACTCTATGGAAGAGTTCTTTTTTAAGGAATTCAGTCATTTCGACGGTTTTTCTTACATATCTAGTGATGAGAAGGCCTCAGAATATCCTGGGGATTGCGTGTACAACAATATGTACAAAAGCCATCACACGGGACTTAGGCAATTATAATTAGTTTAGACGCAAGACAAAAGCTGCAAATTGAAGGTAATTTATACGAGATCTTGTGGGTTTTAAGTCTTCCTTAGAAGACATTTGGTAAATGTGTTTCTCTTTCATGACGCATGCGCATAACCGCTTGAAGCGACGGCCATTTTCGTTTTTTTTTTGTTAAAGCACGGTCCGTTTACGCGCGCACGCGTTCCGGGTTTGTTCTGGTGGACCTTATAAGTGATTTATGAATTGTTTGGATTGAATCCGATACTGTAAAGTATATATTTTTGTAATCATATCTGATTGGATTCTTTTGTGAAGCATTCTTGATTTTAAACATATTTCGCTGCTGCGTATGCGTTTTTCAAAAATAGAAACCGGACCAAATATTTTTATTTTCTCTGTATGAACATAACTTTCTTAGCTCGCCTACTCTTTGTATAATATTTCTATACCTTCTGCTCTTAAAAACACTAATATTTTTATTAAAATAACATAGCTACTTCTAAATCATGACGTCTAGAGGTAAAGAGAGTCAATTCATATAGCAGGAAAGGTTGTGAAAGTGTACAAGCTGTATACTGAAAATAAAATTGCAGAATGGCACTGACGTAGGATAAACTACGATATGAAGTTAACTGTTGTAGATGTAGTGAAGTTTGCTAAGCATATATTTAAAAGCGCTTTAAAAGTTAAATGGAAACTAATTTAAAAGCGCTTTTATCGTTTTTTTTAATAACTTATCTGATGGTGGCGGGACCACTATTGGATGCTTTTTGACCGACACTTCTATCCTCAGAGTTGGTTCTCCTTACTCAATAATCATCATCTAGACTCATCATGTCCAATCGGTGAGTGTCGGAACTTGTCCATCTCATCCTTAAGCGGCTATTACACTACACGATTTTTCGGGCTCCGTCTCCTAGTTAGGATGCCGCGTATTACTCGTATATTACGCAAGAAATTGCTCTCTTTGTGATTCAGGTGATTTTTTAATAAACTTATATCACTTAAGTACTTATATGAGGAAGATAACAGTAGTGAATGTTCATATAAGCAGATTCTGTAGGATTTCCTTTAAATTTATTATTATATTAAATTATTTATTAAATACTTAAAATTTACTAAAAACATTGATCAATCATGTGTACTTTATTTAAAATTTATTTGAATGCCTAAATTGGGTGTAGAAGTCGTTATTTTACTTTTCAATAATTTTATTTTTATAGATTAGTTATTTTACTTTTATAGATAACTATACATATAATAAAATCGTAGGAAAGTCAAAACTGTACATTGAATATTTTTTTAAAGAATACTTGGGGCGTGATCTACAATCGATATCGAAGCCAAAAATATAGTTTTTAGATTTTTTGTCTGTTTGTCTGTATGTCCGGAGTAGACTCAAAAAGTACTGCATGGATTTACTTCAAATTTTGCATGAATATTACTAACAGGTCGGGTCAACATATAGGCTACATGTTATCACGCCATCACTTACGAGACAGGAGCAGTGCGGAGTAAACGAAGTCCGCGCAGACGAAGTCGCTGGTAAGAGCTAGTGTTCTTTTTTCACGGTCTTCCCCTATTGGAGATTTCCACCATTCGCCTCTCGTAAGTAATTAATATTGAACTTCGGACCGCCTTAAAACAGATTTATAAATATGTTGGGCTTTTTACGAAGATCATAATATAGGCCCAAAATTAGTCGGAATCTATAGCGATTGGACATAAGTTTAGCCGTTTTATTTATAAATCTATATAGATACGGGAAAGAAAAACTTTTTTAAGACAATTTCGAAAACGGTGGAGTATGAAAGGAGATTGATGAGACCCCATACAAATTTGGCCTAAAACGCAACACATGATGATGGCTGCTTACCGTATTGCAATACATTATTAATTTCTTCTGAAATGTAAATTGTATCACGGACACTTTTATAATACTAAAATTCACGAAACTCCTTCAAAGATTAATATCACTTGATTTTACAATTGTTACATTCCATTTTAAGCCACTCACATCGCAATATATCGTCAACACAAATATAATTCATTTTTGTATTACTTATCATGAAGATTATTTGATTTTAACCATTTAAATGTTAAAAAACGATAAAACCTTTGTTTACATAAAATGTTTATTACTCACTCACAGCGTAAATAGATAACACTTGTTTTTCTTTTGTTTCTTTCGGATGATACCTTCTATGTTGTAGATTTCGATTATAGTAATAATTTTTTTCATTTTTGTTGCATTTTATACAATAGTTTGTTTAAAATTTTGCGTCTTATCTATCCAACATTTTTATAATTTGTTTGGTTGGTCAGAAATAAAAGAAAGTGTTAACTTTATAACAGAATAGGAAAACCTTTTCTTGAATTAGAAATAGGAAAAAGCGTACTAGTTTGATTAGTTTCATGACTTTCCAACTAAAATCCTTTTAAAATTAATTTGCTATTAAAAAGTGTCCGTTGAATTCTAATATTGACGTATTGTGAATAAAATTAATTTAATAATTTCGGCTGACGCTATATTCTTGTAGTCCATTTAGGCCGATCTCATCAACCTCCTTTGGCATAGTTAAAGTTTATATTGCGGAGGACTGCAGAATCCTAATATTTTTCAATAAAATTAGAAATACATTAAATTAATATAAATAAACATTTAACACACTACATTCATGTGGCATACATGATAATATACACACGTGTATACTATTTTGCTTACGGCTAAAGTAAGTTGTCAAACTTAAGAGTTTTTATTGTTTATGGTCGAATTTCGGCCACGGGCAATCGCTAGTGAATATAGATGACCGAATGCTGTAGCTCTATGCGGTGTGAAAGAACATTCAAACACTTCATGTTTGGAATATTAAAACGTATTGATTTTAAGCATCAGAAAACAATAGGATGATATAATAAAATGAAAAATGTATTTAAAACGTGTGTAAACTTATGTTGTATTAATATTATATTGTCATTATTGTTATATTCATAGAGATAATATATAGATAAAGTAGCCGAGCTATAAGACTCAACTCGCATTGGCGCAGAGTCGAAGCGTCATTTTTTTCCGCCAAAGCATATTCATGTCTATTGTTCTATTATTTAAGTACCGACTCCAGCCGAGCGTCGAAGCGCGAATGTGCGCGTCAACGCGCGTCGACGCGCGCTTCTATATTTACATAGTACAAATTTGTACTTAAATAATAGAACAATAGAGATGAATATGCTTTATTCGGAAAAAATATGACGCTTCGACTCTACGCCAATTTGAGTTGAGCCTAAGTGCGTATGTAAATAAAAATGTCCCGTTAATAGAAAGAGAAGAACATACATTTGGTATACGTGTTTCTCTTTAATAACGAATACGCATTGTGTAATCGTATCTGATTGGCTTCTTCTGTAATTTTCCGAAGCAGTCATGCTTTTTATTTTATTTCTCTGCTACGCATGCGTCTTTAAAAATAGAAACGAGTATTAAGTTTATTTTATTTCTTTCTCCTTCGACGGGACGGCTTTTTCTTGGCTTGCCCGCTCTGTGTATAATACCCCTATAGTACGGTCACTGTGAAGGTTGCGTTCCTGAAAACCCTCACGCGGTTACCGCCGGCTTACATATTCCTATTGCATTAGCGTCAGTGCCTGTTCTTATGGATTTTCTGAATGAGCATTTTATGAGGATACATTATATTCTCAAATATATATTCGAAATACTTGGGCTAAGATTGTAAATTCTTTCGATGTTTATCGAATATCGAGGTTTTAGCTTCGATGTTGACATCGATGTTAACATCGGTATTTTTCTTACATCGGGCATCCCTATTCTGTGATCTCTAGCCTCTGACGCGACGACGCTTAAAATATTTGCTAAATAAAGGAATTTAAAGAATAAATATGAGCATTTTAAAATAGCATAATATTTTTATAAATAGAATAGGTAATTTTATTATTTTTTTAATAATAAAGTAAACCTATCTATGTGCTTCATTCGGTGTTTTTTATTACTCACTGTATACTATAGATTCGAGTTTTTTTTAAATATGTCGCAAAACGATTTTTTTCTATATTTACAATTACTAAAGTGCCAATCTACTTCTTTTTAGTTAAATTTGTTTGAGAAAATTCAATACTTATTTTATATTTATGATTTCCTCAAATATCAATATTTATTTTGATAATTAAATTGATTTGATATGATTGTTTTGATATGATTGTTTTGATCTCTATAATTGTGATAATCTATGGGTGTGTATTTGATATAGTCTATTTTACAACATAAATTATTAAACTTTTTTACAAATGTAATGACGCTAATTACTCGACCAACGGGGCAGTCAAAAAAGACTTCATATTGATGGAAGATTGTTAAAGGTTATACGTAATCAATAAAAATATAATATAAAGAGTTTCTACTCAACGAAATTAGTGTAGTAGTGTTTAAATATATGGTCACAATGCGAGTAATATGCGCGCGCTTTGACTGACACGCACAGTGGCGGCTAATCGATGTTTGTAAACAATGAACTTCGGTGTCCGTACTTCGTATATAAACTTTTATTGTACAATTAGGTCAAAATTTAAGCAGGAACCTCCATTTTTACCTGCCTTCTGCATGTACAGCCTTTTACCACTCAACATGTATAAAGTCAGTATTTGTGTTACATAGTAATTAAATTATATGCAGCAGGGACTTAGCTATAGCTTTGTTAAGGAGGAGTTGATAGGTTCTAAAATTTACAGACTAATCAGTTTTACTCCTAAATTCTTGGTGCAATATCCCATGTCGGTACAAATTATAAATACTTTATTAAGCGGGGGACCCCCTAAACAAGTCTCTTATATACGCCCATGATATATAAGCATTTAAAATGGAAACCGGTTGCTATATTTACAATTTTATATAAGACAATTATTTGTGACACTACAAGTGTGTTTTAACTTTATGACAAATGTAATCCTCGGGACATCATACTAATTATTATTAGATAAATACAATTTGAAACTTAATGTTTTCCTTTGGGCGAGTTTAACTAACTTTTTATCTACTACTTTTTTTGATAGCGCAACATTTTTTCCAATAAGCATGGTCCAAATTTGGCGAATACATGTTTTGTGTCTTGAGATGCCACGGCCCACGCTATTCTAAGCTAATCAAATATAAATAATCAAAAAAAAGGTTTATAATGAAATAACGCACATATTACTCAAAAAAATAATATATTTTACCAAGAAACATAACAATTAATACTTAAAGTTCATTAAAACTGTTAGTTGTTATGAATGAAAACATTATTTTCAACATTTATCGACGAGGATTATTATTTAGAAAAGCAGATAGGCAATATTTTTAGCAAGACTTACGACTGGTTTCCGAAACGCAAATTAATTTTAACAAGCAAATGATGTATTAAACACAGATTAATTACTTGTTAAAATTGATTAGAGTTTCGGAAACCGGCCGTTAGTTACTCAATTGGTAATAAACAAACAATACGTGTCATAACACGATCAACTCGCTAATGAAACAAATACGCGGCTTAATATTAGGTATTCGGGTAAGGGCCTGGCCGGATATTCGGTATTCGGCTAAATCACTATTCGTGGCATCTCTTATAAATACTTATTTAGTATTTAATACATAAGTTTTTAGTTTTAATGCATTTACAAGTAATTCTAAAAGATTTTTTGTCCAAAAAGATACTGCATTGATGGGCGTGTATACCACCGCAAAAATACCGCATTTTATCATTTGTGTTTGGGATATGAATCAATACATAAATAGTTAATTTTTGTTGTATTGTTTAATAATAATCATTAGTGCTATCGAGTAGTTATAGTGTCTAACAAATTTCTTGCAGCGTTGTATCAAATCTGTATATAAAGTCCTTCCAAAATAGGTGATCATATTTCAACAAGCGTCTGGTACAGTCAGAAATATCCAACCAAAAAAAATTGATCTGAGGGACTAAAACTTTGATTTTTACGAATAATATGCTCCTAAAACTTTATTCCTTTCTGCATAAAATAATCCAATTTTAACGTAAAATTGAGTAGTAAGGTAAATAACCTCGCGCCATATCTGTGAGACGACTTAAAGCGTTATTCTTTATTATTAAAATTATTAGTAAAAATCAAAAAGTTTTAGTGCTCTAATTGATATTCTTTTTTATCTGAATATCTTTTCTTAGACATACTGAGTGCTATGTTGAAATATGATCACTTATTTTGGAAGGATTTTATATATAACTTTATCAACAGAGAGTTTCATGTACTACTTACTAGAGAAGCTATGCGAAGTATAAGCCGTCTTTCATTTCATTAATAT
Source organism: Apodemia mormo (assembly GCA_036924255.1). Classification (NCBI taxonomy): domain Eukaryota; kingdom Metazoa; phylum Arthropoda; class Insecta; order Lepidoptera; family Riodinidae; genus Apodemia; species Apodemia mormo. The sequence goes on along the minus strand of JAUPFN010000010.1, from coordinate 5,260,558 downwards.
TCGCTGCAGCGCTGAAATAATAACACATCGTCCAATCAAAATCAAAATTAACTAGCGCTGCAAGATATTATTGTAATATGTAAACATCATGAAATTTACAGTGGTTACGACGTTTTGGTCGCGAATATAAATATATATTCGCATCGTAACCGCTGTAAATTTCATGGCGTTTACGACGCGAAAATATATTTATATTCGCGACCAAAACGTCGTAACCGCTGTAAAAATGGCGTTTACGCATTTCATTCAACCAGCTCTGACGTAAGATCAAATGATCATGGACTGCATCAAAGACTATACAATCACTACGTTTTAGTGGAACACAAGTGTCGTGGTGCATGCATTGTATTTTTTTTTTCGCAGCACTTTCGAAAAAGTCGTTGATGGACTCGTCAAAAGGAATCAAAATACTCGCGAAGTTTCAAGAGTGTTTTCATTATATATATCATTTAATAATTAGTGTAAAGTCCTTGGGTGTATTATTGGTTTGTTGAGTAATAAGTTTCACTAAGGGTTAACGAAGTTAATGCAGGCTAATGTACCTAAATAGTAAATTGGCTTCTAGGGAGGTACGCATTTTTAAAATTATATTACCACATATTTATTAGCTTATAAGTATATAAAGGGATTAGGAAATAAATGTAGTGTGTTAAGTTATTCATTTGCCACCTAACGAACAATTCGATAAATAATAAAAGTCCGGTAGGTGATATATTTGACGCGCGAGTAATACCACCTACCACCTGCCTGTTTAGAATAAACAGTGATATGTCGCGCGTGAAAGAAGAGACATTTGACGAATAAAAACTTATGTCTCGTTTCTTCGACGTATTTTAAACCTATTTAATCGACCTCAAAAAAGAGGTCCATGACTCTTTGTCTTCGAAACCTCTGCATCGGTCCCACTTTAGTATCCCCGCCCCCCAATTCATGTAACTAAATAAATAAATGTCAATCATCGCTCCGTGCTGTGACGCGGCATAATGTGTAATGCGTTGCGCACTTGCGTATACCGTCCCGAAGTTAGTTATATGCGCGCTAAGACACTCGCTGTCTGGAATGTATGCGAAAATAGCCGGTCACATCTGCATCTATCGTGTCATTGCACGAAGCTTTGTGACGATAGTCGCAAGTGCGGCTCCAGCATAAGAAAATGTGTAGGAATCCCTAAGCGCTTCGACTCGAATTGCGTTTTGTTACTTGAATCCGGCGGCCGATGGTGGGATCCATGAGAAAATCCATCGGTCCCTTAGATTTGCGTAATCATTTGCTTGAAAAGTGAACTTGAAATGGAATTGAATTCTTAATGGATGAATTAAAATGTTTCGATAGATTTAGATTACATAATTCCTGACGCAATTCTTATCGAGGTTGGACAGACGAAATATCTATTTGGATGGATAGATCTTTATTTTCAAATATGTTCGCCATTACAAATCTGACTGTTCTTTGAGTGGTTAACGAATGTGGGCTAATTGATAGTTAATAGTGTAGGAACATTTTGCTTTTCTATTTTATGTCTGAAATATAACATTTTTAGAAGTTATTTGTGTTTTTATTGGTATCCACTTTTAAAAAGATTATTAAAATGGAGTTTCTTATCGCTCGTAAGTTACCGTTTGCGGGTGGCAGAGAAAGAGGAACCATCACTTATAAACACCAAAGATGTTAATGGTGCGTTGCTATTCATGTGGCGGAATGGCAATGCATGCATAAATCTATTGGCTATCTTACTTTCTAAACCGGAACACTACCATGACAAGCATTGACGGTATTGCGGCAGGCAAGGTGGCAGTAACATTTACCCAGGCGAGACATTACGGAACTCTGCCACCTAGTAGCCACGATGGTAGTGACTTATAACCAATCGGTCGCCTCTTACGATCTGGATCTTACGTGGCAGAACGGCAGAGGGTTTGTTCTAAAACGGGCTCTACCAACACGGGGAAAACTGGTCAGACGAAGTGGAGGTGGTCCATCTCGAAGCGCTTGTTATTGCTGCACTCCAAAGAAGACCAAAGCGCTCAGATGTAAGCTATCGAGAAAGGGACGAGGTTAAAACGATCTTTTAAAGGTAGCAACTTGAGAAAATATACATCTACAAAACTACATGAGAACTCTCACGCGATAGAAAATAGACAGATAGAATATAGTTATGTAAGTATACAACAGTCTAGACAGACTTGCTTCCTCTATTTTTAAAACTTAAGGTAGCAAACAGGCAGATAGCGCGCCTGGTGGAAAGAGACATCGCCTATTCGCCACAGATGTTAATGGTGCGTTGCGGTTCATATGTCGGGGTGCTGATACTACATGGCAAGTTTACCGGTTACCCTACCCTCCGAAATGGAATATGACAGTGAAAAGCACATTTTACCAACTGCCAGTAGAATGCCAGATGGTCTGTTCTTCAAAGGGCGCCTGGACCAGCACGGAGATCATACATTATAAGCCACGGTCACGAAGATTTGACACGAGGCTATGTCAAGAGTCTCCATAACCTTAGGATATAGGCGTGTTTGCATGAAGAGAGTAATAAATATGGATAAAGCAAGACAAATTTGCAAGGACCATAACATATAGTACCTACTCGGTTCTATCTGCCGTTTCCATAATAGATTTGGTGTGAAGATATGTATGTTTATCTATGTTTTGAAGAAGGAAGAGGTTCTCAGTTTGGTTGTATGTTTTTTTAATGTTTACCTCAGAACTCGGTCATTATTGGGCAGATTTAAAAAACGGCTTTTATTTGGTAGTCCGAGATTAAATGGGCATAGGAGATCGAATTGTGTTCCTCATCCAAGACGGTTTCTAAAATGTACCTTGGGTAGAGCACATACAATAATATACCTAATTGGAGACAAAGATTAATAAAGAAGCAGCCTTTTTCGCGGATGACACCACTCTACAACTAAACCCTTAAATACAGAGTTCTCTTTATGAGACTATACGGTATAGTATAGTCTATACCTGCAAACTGTCACCGTAGGTACGGACGGAGCAATTGATTCAAAAATTGGTGTATTACCGGTGGCGGGGACGGTCCGATTCGATGGTGACACTGACCGTGAAAAATATAAAAAAAAAGCAAAGAAACTGTGCCCAGGAAGAATGACTTGACGTGCTTTCCAAAGGATAGCTTGCGGTGATTAATCAACACATAAGTACGAATGTGAACATTGGACGCTTTTAGCACTCGGCTACCGTCGCGTCTTCAGCGTGACTTACTACCATACACAATTTTCTGAGTAGGGGACACCATATTGATTGCACCGGGTCTTACGTAGTATTGTATACTCTTTGGCACCGGGCACCGACCACACAACCCAGTGTGGTCAATGGCACCGGGTGACACTCATGCTAGCTGCACTACACCAAAGAATGTACAATACTATGTACATAAGACACTACCAAGGAACTTATATACGATAGCTGGAATTATTACGAAGCAATATTTAAAAAATAAAAATGTACTTTATTTCATTACTCACAATTTTCTTACTTAACAGAGGGGAAAAACGTTGTGAGCAAGACAACGATAAGAGTGGATGTTGTCCCTTTCTTGCAATTGCCTGTGTAAATAAAACTATCTAATGGTAGATTTTTATATATATATATATATATATATATATATATATATATATATATATATATATATATATATATATATATATATTCGGTAATCGTTAATTCCCTTTTATTCATACACGTCGATAAATACATTAGCATAAAATGTATTGTTATTAACAGAGTGAGTTCTAAAATGTACTTATTTTAATTATTACGTAGGTAATTACTTATGTAATGCAAAGCTGTTTCTCTAATTAGTAGAATTACTTAGTAGCAATTTGCAAACTACGCATGGCCGCATTATATATGGCGATTGGCGCCCTATTTAGTAGAAAGAGACACACTCCACCAATGTCGTAGTAGGTACTCTTCGGAACGATTTTGAAGCGCGTGTGAACATTCCGGATAGAATGTAACTTCCTTGGACACTACACAACGAAACTAAAGAACTACAACAAAACTACATGACCAAATTCAAGCCTATACTTGACAGACACAAAATACAAATACTTATTACTCGTATATACTTATTTTTATTAAAAGTTAGGTCCTCCGCGCCGTGTCGTAATTCTAACTGAGCTTTTTTGATACTGTTTGATTACCATGCTCTACAGACAAGCTACCCGTGTTGGTCCGGTCTCCCTTTAAAGAATAAAATGTCTGCCGTTCTATATATGATTAAGGCTATGAGTCACTACCATCCTGTCTACTAAGTAGTAGAATTATGCATTGTCTCGTCCGGATCTGATACCAACGCCTTACCTAATCCTGTCGCAATATCGTCAGTTTTTGTTTATACTTGTATCATGTTCCAGTTTGCAGGGTAAGGTTGCTGGTAAACTTATGCACCGCTTAAGATCTTGCCGGATATTACCGCACCATTAACATCTAAGTTGTCAATAGGCGATGGTTGTCCTTTTCCTTTAGAAGAACCGTCTGCTTGGTTGCTATCGTTTTATATATAGGTATATATTTAAAAAAATGTTTTGCATTAGGCAAATTTCATCCTTCGCTTTCGTCCACCACACTCAAGTTACAATAAAATAAAATGCGCATGGGATGTCCGCAGTATGTTGGGATTTTGATCTGTTATATACTATAGATATTTAGAACTCCTTATATTAAATTATATTTTAGATTTTGTCATACGATTTACCTACTTTGCAAAATCAGCCAAACATACCAACATTGTGGTGATAACCGCAGCGAACTTTGTTGCAGATGCGAACGTTGTACTTTGGACGTTGTACGTTACGTTGTACGTACGTTGTAAATGGACCCTCATTTGACCTTGCTTCGTACTATTAGATTTCAACGATCCTATGCCCATGGCCATCGCTGGCAATATATCTCCGAACAGGTACATGCTGAAATTTATTAGTAGTCCTTGCTTTTCCCGAAAATACACCTTCATACCTTGAAAAGAGCATAAAGAACATCATTCGAGCATATTCAAAAAATATTGCCCATTTTTTGCTTGGAATGCAATAGCAACCGCAATTTGTGTTATTTTTTTAATCTAAAAAGCGTAAAATCTATATTGCCTCACGCAAAAGAAAGACAAGCCACAATCATTTTGGTAGAATTATATTATGAGCATGATTGAGAATTATATCCTGTCCTGTGTCGACATTAAAAAAAAAGAAATCAGCTGTAGAAAATTGACAGACGTTCAATTTTAGCAAATGTCAGTGTCAGTTTCGTATTCGGAGAAAAACATTATAAATATTGGAAAAATTGGAAATACAAGATATTAATTTGTGTAAGAAGTAGAAAAAAGAATGTCATTAGCTAAAATATTTTCTCTATCATCACGAGGTAAATTCGTTTATTTTTATATAACTTTATTTAATAAATTACCAATAACAAATCTGTCAATTACGCAACTTATAACCTCTTGTACTAATAATAGAAAAGCAAAACAAACACGCAATTAATTTTTCCTTGCATCGCTTCTATCTGACTGGTAGAAAGTATTTACTTAATACATGTACCAAGCTTTAAAATTTCAACATTAAGTCAAAATAATTTAATAAAAATACTTATTCTAAATAATTCCTTCAACGTGTATTTAAGTATAATTATCGGATGTTCGGGCTAGAATCCGTTATTTTTAGTGAACAAATTAAATTAAATTTGCGAGTGATTGCACTTAAATTATTCTTTTAGTACGAGCTTCAAACTCTGGAGCAATAATACGATATGCATCGACTCAAGAAGGCAAGACAGACAAAGTTTACCCACCAAATGTACCTGGCTTTAAATATGTTAATGCCATAGATGATGATATGAGTTTCAAATCCATGTCGGACAGGGCTGCACAAACTTTGTTTTGGACAGAACTTATGAGAGGATTTGCTGTTACCTTAGCTCACATCTTCAAGGTAATTTTTAGTTATCTAATTCCTATATCTCTAGTCTAGTAGTTCAGTGATGGTGTTGAATGCATGATGTTCTGGGTTTGATACCCAGGTTGGACATACAAAATTGTTTTTTCCAGTTTCTGAGGAAAAGTGCCCGATTGGCTAATTCCTACTGTATTTCAGTGTTTTTTATTGGCTATAGCAATAAAATTTATATTTTATTTTTACATACTACCAACGCTTTGTATGCACTATGCTTGTCAGAATATTACCTTATAATTTTCATAGTTGTTTATCTACATTTAAATTATAAAGAGAAAACATTTGTATTTTTGTAACATATAAACTCATAAACTACTGGCAACCTTGTTATTTATGTTCATTCTAAGAAGAAAAAAATCTGGCAATGAAGAAATTATAAACATACAATATCTCAGAATTCTTCAGTTTCCAAATACTTTTTATATCAACATACAATATCTCAAAATTATTATATTTTATCTATTAGCATATCAATCATATTTCAGAATTCTTGAGTTATTTAATAATCTTTACTATTAACCGGTTGTGTTATTGCCAAGTTTGTTGAGTTAAAATATTGTGTCAGCATATTGACTGCATTATTGGTTGTGTTGGTAGCATACTTTTTAAATATAATGTGTTTTAATATTCATAATGTTCATGGATATTAACCTTTTCACAGCCACAGTACAAAACAAACATGCCACCATGATTTATTGTAAACAACACTGTGCAAAAATAGAGATGTGACCATGAGCATACAATGGAAATATAAATATAAGATTGATAACTTTATTTTTCAGATAGGCTTGTTTTATTTTATAACAATTTACATCATCTCAAAGAAATAGTCGAATTAACAAAATTTTAATTGAAATAGCTTAAAAATTAGACCCAAATATTACCAGAGTTCTTACTCAATTAAAAATGTTATAATAGCAGTGGCGCACCTCTAGTTCCCTTATGACATCACGCATTATCAGGATAAACCAACATTGGTGTTCCGAAACCATGGAATTTACCTAATATTAACGCTGGAAAAAGTAAATTGCGTACTTTATCAATATTTATTTATTGAACTTATTGAATTTATTGAATTCCTTATAGTTTAGATATTAAAACATTTTTGTAAACACTTAAAATTTAATGAACTATTAGAATAGTTCCTACCTATATACATACATTAATTTACTTAATTTCATATACACCTATTTACTGATGGTGGGGTAAGGTATGGATATTTAAAAAAAATAGGTACTTATTTGGTAAAAGTACTCAAAAACAGCGTAATTTATATACCTATTTTATTTTTCTATTAGGTATATTATATTTAGCTATGTGTTTTGATTTTAGGAAAATATTGTGGCAAAAAATGGTAATAACAGTCTAGAAATGTGTCACATCTATAGCGGGGAGGGGGAAGTGGTGGGGAGAAGGCAGGGAACATATTAGTAAAATAAATGGCAAATTTTAGTATAGTAATATTAAAAATGTTCTCTATTCTAATTACAGGAGCCTGCAACAATTAATTATCCATTTGAAAAGGGACCACTTTCACCTAGGTTCCGAGGTGAACATGCTCTCAGAAGATATCCATCGGGGGAAGAAAGATGCATAGCATGCAAATTATGTGAAGCTATATGCCCTGCTCAGGTACGAGATTGTGCTAGTGATGAAACGAAAGAGTTCAGTGTTTTTTAGGTGGAATCTAAAAACTCTGAACTTTTTCGATGCGATGTCGACATGAGATGTAAACATGTTAAAATTTAAAAATACTAAATCGGCTTGATTCTTTGGCATTGTGCAAATAAGTAGGTTCACTCTGCATCTTCTATCATATTTATGGGGAATGTTTCGACCATTTGTTTAAATTAATTCCTGCCCTCAAATCATCGGACATCCCCTCAAAATTCGAAGTTTTACCCTCACCATCTCGATGTCTGAAAACCTACAACTGTGTGGTCCTCTCGAGACTTTTTGCCTCGCACAACTTTTTTGTGGATTCAATTACCTGCAGGGGTGTTTCCAAACGTACATGACTTAGGGACCTTCAACAAGAGCTTACTCATTCTTAAAAGGCCGGCAACGCAACTGCAAGATCTCTGCTATTGCAGATGTCCATGAACAGTGGTGATCACTTACCATCAGGTACACCTGTTTGCCCCCTCTTCTAGAAAAAAAAATTGGAAGTGAGGTACAAAAGTAGGTAGTTAAAACATCCATAGCACAGAATAAAATATAATAGTGTTACATGTAGCAATGTATTGATTGTAGACAATAAAGACCAGAAACAATTTCATAGTATAATCAGTATTACTGACTTAGCCGTAAAAAAAGATGGTGTTGCTGTAGCAGTGGAGTTGAGTATTTTTTTTATAGCAGAGGGGGCTTACGAGCAGGTGGTGCACCTGATGGTAAGTGATCACCGCCGCCCATGGACAACTGCAATACTGGAGGTCTTGCAGCTGCGTTGCCGGCCTTATAGTAAAAATAATCGAAATTTAGACAGAGAACTAGCAAACAAACTTTAATAATTTGAAACTGCTTTCTTCGATTATACATTCCCCCGTGTTGGTCTGACTTGGAGGCGACTAATTAGCTACACGTTTCACTACCATAGTGACTACTAGGTGGTAGAGTTCTGCAACATCTCGCTTAGGTATTTGGTCCACTGCTTTACCTATTCCTGCCGTAATAGCCTTAACACCTGTCACTGGGGTGTTCTGCTTTAGAGGGTAAGGTAACCTGTAGACTTATGCATGTGGCATTGCCTTCCCGCCGCATGGATAGCAACGCACCATAAACATCTTTGGTGTCTGTAGTCTATGTTTTTTCTATCTATCAGGAAATCCATCTGCTTGTTTGCTATTTTATGACACAGAATACCTGACAAATAAAACATGAGTGTCATTCTGGATTTTTGAGTTTAAAGGCTGTATAAGGTTGTGCTCTTAGTCTTTACCATAGGATCGACGATCGAAATGACACAGGTGCGATAGCGCCATCTTGGATTTACTTTAATGGCACGCACAACGTCTTTTTATACAATTCAAATACTATTTAACGCTTACTTATTATTCCTTTAAGGTTACTAAATAAAATATTTCTTTAATCCTACAGGCAATCACAATTGAAGCAGAAGAACGTAAAGACGGTTCTCGAAGGACTACACGTTACGATATTGATATGACTAAATGTATATACTGTGGTTTTTGTCAGGTAAAAACAAACTTTATCGTTGTAATTATAAGGATTATTTTCGTTTTAACTTATTATATAAAATGGCAAGATCAGTTCTATTTACTGTCATAATAAATTGGATACTTGCCATCATCATTCGTCGGCACTTGGTGAAACTGCATTCTAAAATTTTACAGGAAGCTTGTCCAGTTGATGCTATCGTAGAGGGGCCAAACTTCGAATTCTCAACAGAGACCCACGAGGAACTCCTCTACAACAAGGAGAAGTTGCTATCGAATGGAGACAAGTGGGAGAGCGAAATAGCAACCAACATTAAAGCCGACCATTTGTACCGTTAATCTGGATTTTAGTAGAACAAATTCGCTAAGGACAATTTTACAGAGTTTGAGGGCTTTGTAGAATTGTCCATAAGTTTAGGGTATTATAATTTATGTAATAAATGAAGATCAGTAGCATATTTTTTAATTACTTCTAGACTTCCGTTGATCTGCAGAGTTATCATGTAACTCGCAATGGCAGCCTTGTATATTAGTGGCAGTTTTTGCCGCTTGATTAGTTTGGTGCTGTAATATTGCAAAATGTGCATCTAGTGACCAGCAAGCACTTTGTTTTTGATGGTTTTTTGTTACATTTAAGAGCCATCGCTAATCGTTGGAGGACTGCGAATGTTAGGTGATACGCCTGCCGGGCTTCTTTGGAACAATCTGACATTCTGCGAGGCAGTTTGTAAAAGGCGAACGGTTGGCAAAACAAGTCACTGATATCATGACTTCTACGTGGTAGAAATTTGCCACGTCTCGCCCGGGTTATCATAGATCACTTATTCCTGCGGCAATAGCTATGATGCTCATCATTGTCGTGTTGGGAATTGGAAAGTTAATGTAAATGGCAAAATGCATGTGGCATTACCATTTCGCTACACGAATAGCAACCATTTGCTTGTTTGCTATCTTACTTTATTAAAATAATAGAATAATTCTCATTGTACACAAGATTAAACGCCCGTTTCAGTGTAAATAGACTGTTCTGGGACCGGTGCAGAATAAGTGACAGGCCCTAAATGAGTTTAAATATTATGTAGAAAAACTGATTTTTAGGTCTCAAATTCCTTAAACAAGGTTCTCGCTGTAATATATTACTGTAGAAAAAAGTATCTTCCAGTGCACCCACCATTAGCCGAAGCCGAGTCCCAATATGTGATAGGTGGCAAGCCGAGCACTTTCTAATCCTAGGCAAAGTGGTTTTCATCAAAAAATTGATAAAACACATTTTTGAATTGCCGGCCCAGCAGCTCATGTGGTCACCGACACCGGACCACTAGACCACAGAGGCGAATATTACTGTAGAATGGAGTATAAACCGTTTGAAGGTGTAAAAAGTTTTCATACCTACCCTTGATGGATGTGAAAGCTTAAGTCTGGTAAGAATCACGCACCAAAAATATGATCTTAGGTGCTCCATAGACCTACAATAATATTGCGCAATATTACGTATTGTACAATATTATTGACCGTGTAGGTTAATATTGAAGATTGAACGAAGGTTTGAGTCGTTAATTTTTATTGTGCAATATTTTTTGCACTGTGTATGCTTAATATTCCACAATATCTTTCTCTTCCGAATTTAGAACGAACGTGTTTGGTCAGTCACGATGTTTAATGTATGGTCGTGTCGTAAATTTAAGCAAAATGGCGAGCAAGAATGCTATAAAAGATAAACAACGGGAGTTTTTACTTGAGTGTATAAAATTGTATAGAGATTTTTTAACAAAATCACCAGCATGGTTGCCCCCAAAACTTTATCGTCAGACATGTTGCTCGCACGAAAATATTGATCAGACTGGTTTGTCAATTTTATTGAGTGAACTTATTGAAAATTTGTAATCAAAGGGGGTATTCAATATTATTGCACAATAAAAGTATTGCGCAATGTTATTGTAGGTCCATGGGGCGCCATAATGCATAGTACTACCCTCAATAGCTGCTAATCATTAAGATTCCACGTGGAGTAAGCAGAATGAAGCAATCATCAACAGATATTCCGGTTCTAAATGATTTACGAGTTTGTCGTTGGGTAGTAGTGCCCTTCACCCGTTCTACCAGCCTGATAACGTCTATCGTTTGTTTCTCTTAAAAAGTAGGGCCAATGGCTTTATGTGGTGATTATAAGATATTAACACCACCACCACGAGACTCGAGAGTTCTTACTTTTTTATAAGATAGCAAAGCAAATGTTTCAACTGATGGAAAGAGTCAACCATCGCCTATAGACACCAAGATGTTAATGGTGCGAGTTGTGCGATATCTTGTGGCGAGGTCTAATGCCACATTAGATCTAGCCACCGGCTACCTTACCCTCGAAAGCGGAACACGACAGTGACAAGCACTAACGCTATTGCGGCAGGAATAGGTAAGGTGGTGGTACCTGAACTGGGCGAAACAATGCAGAACTCTACCACCTAGTAGCCACGATAGTACTGACTCGTATTGCCAATCGGTCGCTTTTTACCTGCCTGGCAGAACTGCAGTTGGCTATTCAAAGGAGCCCCGAACAAATACGGGGAACTGATCAGAGTATACAATCACTATGTTTTACTACTGATAAATATTACATTTATGTCCGAATATATGACAGGTGTCCACTTCGCTTCAAACATAGTTCCATGATGCTTGCATCTCAAGTAGTCTGTGGTTCCATGCTTCAAACACGTGTCTTTGGTTTTGCAAAACAGATAATACTTCCTACAAGACAGCAGCATTTAGGAAACTCCTCATTGGTTTCTTAATATTAGGGGATTAATTGTTAATAAAAGTTTTGTTTATAATTTATACTATTTATTTAAATATTTTCAGATACAATAAAAATAGGTATAAATATTTTGATTCTAAATTTATTTGTACTTATATATTTCCTTCATTATCGATTTGTAAGCTTTATTATTTACTACAACTTAAATATTACAACCGAAAATATACTTTTTGTAATAACATAAATTTCCGGCGCCACTTTTTATTATCAAAGAGACCGACTGATATTTGTGTGCTGAATTTGGCACAAAAAGTAACGCCAGCCAACTTATGCTTAAGTTATAATATGACATATTATAAGTTAAGCATACGATTACATGCCCATTTTGACGGCGCCATCTTTGTTTGACAGTGTCTACATTTATGTGCCAAATTTGGCCCAAAAATGACGCCATATACACTTTTTGTTCGCGCTTGTCACTTAGCGTAAAGATCATAAGTTAAACTAGTATTAGATACTGATATAAATCTGTTCAGTCTTATAGCCTCTTAGTAGTTTTAAATTGCAATTTTCTATTTTAATCTGCATAGGATACGCGAAGTGAGATTTTTTAAATCATTTTCTCTTCATTGTTCTCATTGTTTTCTAGGCTGTTAAATGGCTGCATACATGATAAAACATATTAGAACGGAATAATAGTAACATTTACAGTGCTACAAGGTTCATTTGGCACGTGACCAAAATCGGAACTAACGCCGCCATCTTGTAACGCGTCGCTTTTGACAGACAGCTGTACAAAAACATACGATCTGAATATGAAATATCACACCTACTTCACTCATTCTATTTAGTGAAAAGGCCAAGGTACAGGAATAACGTTGTACAGCGGCAGCACTCCATCTCGATGAAAGTAGACCTCACCAACATCAGAGGTTTACATTCTAATCTCGCTGCTGTCCATTTCTATCTGGAGACTCATAAACCGTGTATCTTGTTCCTCACGAAGACACAAATAAGATACCCGTCTGATTTGGCCTACTTAACCTATCCCGGCTACACCCTTCATCTAATGAGTCACCGAAATTTTAAAGACTGCAAACTTCCTTAAATGCAACATTAACATTTTTACTGCAAGCATGATTGTTATAGTACGTATTGTTACTACCAGCAAAATGGCGAATTTTCGTATCATTCTCAATAATTTAATTAATTTTATAATATTACAAGATAAATGAATTAAAATAGAATAACTATAAAAAAAAAACATTAATCTCGTTTTTTTGAGAAAATAAATTTAATCAATTATTTTTTTTCTCAAAAAAGTTGATCCATACTAGTTCAGAAAAATAAATATGAAAAACTAGGAATCTTCGCGTGAATCTTCGCGTGATGGGAGCAATATCATTAGATTTAAATAATTAAAATAATTTTATAGTATTATGGGACAAATGAATTTAAATATAACTATTAACAAAAATAATACTCACGTTTTTTTGTATTACAAGATCGTCGAATTATTGTAGCACGTAACGATTCTTTAAAATCGATTATAACCTGCCTTTAATAAATTAAAGCTTTTATTAAAAGCAAGTTATTTTACTATTACAAAATTAATCACATTTAACAAATTGTAAAACTATATTATTACTTTAAAAGTGTTAATCTTTGAAAAATAATGATTCAATAAAGTGGATATTTTACATTCTATAAATAAATATTTAACTTTTAAACAGTTAACAATATTTAACATTGTTACAAGCTATTTATCATATTTTATGAATGTTTGATAAAGAATCATTCCATTACTCATTCGTTCGTTTTACATTTATTATTGCCCGCGTCTATTAATTTCATAGAGAAGCTCATATTGTATGTGTCAACTTCAAAGAATATAATACTCTCTACGAGAGAAGAATTGTCTCTACATAGAAAATAAAATTGACATCAGCCAATACACGCATTTTAACTAGCGCCACAGTTGTGACCCAGTAAAATTAATTACTATTGGCGGCAATTTCAAATTATTACTTCAGTTAAGAACTTTATTATTCCAATTTTAATATTATATTTATGATTTGCGTCTGCTTAAAACACAACCATAATATAATATTAAAATTGGAAAATTTTATTAAATCTCTTTAAATTTATTAAACTAGCACAATTCTGGAATTTAAAACGTATTTTTTCATCTTACATATATCTTCACTCCAAATCTCTTGCGCTTTGCCTATGCCTCTGCCTCCAAATACATAATTTAAGTTCTGCCTGCCAAAACAGAACCTAAATTACAAAGTTACAGACAGACTTGCCATACTGCTTCCATATTAATAAGTTTAACAAATTAAAATAGTCGCAATAAACATGAAATATTTCAATTTTCCATTTTATTTTAACTTTTGCTTAATTCTATTACCACTACGACTATAACTATGGGTAATATGGGATAAATAAATATTAAAATATATATTTCAATCATTATTTATTTTTCAATATATTTATTTTCTTTTTTAATTTTTTGTCATCTTCCTCTTCTTTAAATGTTTTATTTTGTTTCAAACAAAAATGTTTTACACAAATATAAAAAACACTTTCTTTTATTATATGTAAATTACTCTCAAAATGTTCTTGGCAAGGTCTTAAAAAACTAAAATCCACCACCTCCAACGCCATTAGACCCCTTTCTTTAATATTTAACCCCCATGCATCTGTTTTTAAATAATTATTGACTATTGTTGCACAGAATTCAACACAATGCACCATATTCTTGCTTACGTAATTTAAACTAGTGTGCATTGTGTTGTATTCTCTACAGCTTGTGAATATGTGTATAGGTTCAATGTCAGATGCCAAAAAAATGTTTTGGCATTGGTAACAGTCTTTAATCGTTAATTTTCTGACAATGAACCCACACACATATGCACAAGCTTGTGCTTGAGGGGTTGATAGTTCTATGGATTCAGTTACATCAGCTAAAAGCTCCTCTGTATTGTTACTGTTGTCTTTCTCTTCTACAGTTGGTTCATTATTTACATTATCTATCTCAGCAGCCAAAAACATTTTAAAATTGTCGTACAAGATGCCAGCATCATCTTCGCAATTTTTTCGACTGCTGTTATATTTTAAATTACTTATAATCGCAGTTTTGATCCCTGCGATAAATTGACCAACTGTAGGATTATCATTCGAGCCACAATTATAGCGGATGCAACCGAAAAAGTTTTCCAAGGGGTCCTGGTTTAAGCGCCTTGTGGAGAGGCTTTGTATGCCATTTTTTTGCAAATTATGCCAAAGCCTCGTCACAGCGTTTATGGTTTGTATCCAACCAGATTGAGATGGAGGTGGAGTTTTACAATTAATGAATTTCATGTTATTAATAAATAATTTCATTTCACTAAAGAATTTTAAATGCGGACTCGATTTTGTCATATTTGTTGAATGAATTTTTCCTCGTCTTAAATCAGCTGAGTCCGCATTTAAACAATCAAATAATTTGTCAAATTTTTCTATAAATGTCATCGTTGCGATAGCTTCACTTGGGAGTTCCTCTGAAATAACAAAAAAATAAATAAGTATGATGTAAATGGCAACTACCTTTTGCAAAGGCAGTAACGAAAATGCTGTCTCCATCACCTGACCCACTCATGAGGCCAATAACAGTGATGTTTGTTGTTGTCGCGTTTTGATTTGAAAGCTAAGGTTGCCAGTGAACTTGCACATGAGACAACCAGACTCGAAAACAGCAACTCGAAAAAGCAAGCAAAACCTCGGTTGCAGATGTTTATAGTCAGCAATTGTCTCTTTTCATAAAGAGACTTGTCAGCTGGTTTGCTGCCATTATACTTTACACAAATTAATGAAATGTAATTTGTCTTTTTTGAATATTTTCCTTAGTAATGTATGCTTTAGTAAACTTCCTTGTTGCATGTGTCTTTAAGGCATTTATCTATTAAGCTATTTTAATTTTTTTTATATTATAAGATAGCAAACAAGCAGATGGTCTCCATTAAGAGACAGCCATCGCCTAGCCAACGAAGATGTTATTTGTGCGTTGTGCTATCAGTGTGGCAAGGTGCACATGCAAGTCTACCGGTTTCTTTACTCTCCAAATTGGAACACGACAATAACAAGCATTGACGATAGTAAGAAATAGGCTGTGGTACCATATACCTGGGCAAGAAGACGTTGCAGAACTCTTACCACCTTGTAGTCACAATGTTAATGACATTTTTGGTGTCTACAGGCGATGGTCGTCTCATTAACTTATTACTGTATACTCTATAGCTTGTTCGTATTTTACAAACAGTGTGGCAGATTGACAGATAGCTTATTCTTCAAAGGAAACCTGGACCAACACGGGGAAAATATGATAAAAAATCCGGTTTTTTGCTTCCATTTGCTATCAAATAATTATTGCAATTGAAAAATCTACAGAAATGTGTGCATAGCACTAAATATGAAAATAAAAAAATACTTACGTCCTACAATCCTTGCATTTAACCCAGCCGTCATACTATAGCTAATCACTTGCGCCGCCAGTTTAACTCGCATTTTTTGTTTGCTATTAGGATAAATGTGGGCTTCAGTCAAAGCTGGCATATAAACAAAATTGCCATGCTTTTTTTCACATTCATAAAATGTCTTGATGTGATCCCATTTAGCTATACCTGTATGTTAATAGACATGTTAATAAAGAAAGTATTTGCCCCAGAAACCAAAAAGTATCATCAGCATCAGACCATTGAGTAAATAGTAATTTGGTCAATGGTCTGATAGTATGTGTAATGGCTTCATGTGTCCTATGCTAGGTTTGGCATAGGATACACGAGGCCCTGGCCCTGGATCACTATTAAGCAATTTGTTTTAAAAAAAAATTCTGAGAATTGATATGTGTCAAATTTGTTAATAGATTGGATTCCTGTCACATTATGAGACTTACGGCCGGTTTCCGTAGTTACAAGCAAACATAAGTTTTACAAGCAAATGATCTGTTAAACACAGACTCATTGCTTGTTAAAATTAATTTGCGTTTCGGAAATCAGCCGTTAGTACCGTTGGGTAATCATGAATGCACTAGTTTCACCTCTGTTTGTTTCTATGGTATATGGTATGGTATTAAACTGCAGTAACAGACCTCCGATTTTCTATATATTCGGAACCCTGTAACAGATCTTCACCAAACTTTTAAAGGACTAATTTTTAAAATCGGTTCCTTAATGACCGCGTTCTGAGGTAATATAAAAAATGTGTAAACGGTTGACCCTGCAGGCCATCCCTGAAACTTCCCGCTAAATTAAGGTATTTTAAGCACAAAAGAGCAAAAACTATAAGCATAGATTTTTTCAGTGCAAACATCTAGTTACTTAAAAATAACAGTATATTGATTTTTGAAAAGTTGTGTATTTTGCAAACGACGATCGATTTCGATCTTTCGAATGGCATTCAACTCAATTTTTGAGATCTAAAATATTGCTTAAAAAAAATGTGATAGTAAAACCGTAAGAAAAATGCGTGGAATAAAAGCGTTAAATGAGACGTGCGCAGGCGCGACAGTCGCGTACACAAGCGAGTAGTGCCGTTTAGCCGAAGGAAGTTCGTTCCTACCTAGTGTCCCGCGACACCACATCATTTTTTTTTAAATCGTTGTTTACTCCCAAACGGATAAACCGATTTTGATGCAACTTATGCATTAAACGTAGTTTCTTTAGGAATAGAGCGAATTAGTTTTTGTACTCAATTGGCACATTCATCTGGAAGTTGTATTAAAAAAATACTGTCTCGTCAAATTTTTTTTGGGGTTTTTTAAAACGTATCTTCACGCCCGTATCCCCGAAAGGGTAGGCAGAGGTACAACAAGTGCACCCACGATTAGCCGAAGATACTTGGTCCCACAATGTGATAGGTGGCAAGCCTATCGCAAACCGGGCACTTTCCAATCCCGGGCAATGTTTTTATCAGAAAACTGAAAAAAACACATTTCTGAATTGCCCGACCCAGGAATCGAACCCGGGACCTCTGTGGACAACTCCGACACCGGACCACTACACCACAGAGGCGACTTTTTTAAACTTTCTCAAAATCTACTGGACCAACTTGGTTCAAATTTTCAGAAAGGCTAAGTTGAGTGGAATCCAATCGAATGCCATCAACCGCGTTTCGATCGGTCCAGCTGTTCAAAAGTTATGTTTACATACACACACACACATACATACATACAGACATACTGACGTCATCGTGAAAATAGTGGAAAAGGTTCCTAGGACCTCAAAACGTGGAGATCTGGTGAAAACTCGATTTTCGAAAATCGGGGCAAAATCAGTAACTTCCTTATCTACATACGTAGCGGGACGTTATTCGCCCCATAGACCTACAATAACATTGCGCACTTTTATTGTACAATAATATTGAATACCCCTTGATTCCAAACATTCAATAAATTCACTCAATAAAATTGACAAACCAGTCTGATCAATATTTTCGTGCGAGCAATATGTCTGACGACGAAGTTTTAGCGGCAACCATGTTGGTGATTTTGTAATAAATATCTATACAATTCCATACACTCAAATAAAAACTCCCGT
Organism: Apodemia mormo; assembly: GCA_036924255.1. Classification (NCBI taxonomy): domain Eukaryota; kingdom Metazoa; phylum Arthropoda; class Insecta; order Lepidoptera; family Riodinidae; genus Apodemia; species Apodemia mormo. The sequence goes on along the minus strand of JAUPFN010000010.1, from coordinate 5,242,077 downwards.
TCTTTATCTTTTATAGCATTCTTGCTTGCCATTTTGCTTAAATTTACGACACGTCCAAACATTAAACACCGTGACTGACCGAACACGACCACTCCAAACGCTGAAGTGAAAAATATTGTGTAATATTAAGCCCACACAGTGGAAGAAAAAATATAGCATAATAAAATTAAACCCGCTCAACCTTTCGTTCAATCTTTGTGCAACTTCAATTTGAACCCTAAACAGTCAATAATATTGCACAATACATAATATTGCGCAATATTATTGTAGGTCTATGGGGCACCTTAGAAAACATACAGCCTAATTGACAAGCTCTTCCGTTTTTGGTGTTAGTTGAAAGATAAAATTAAGTGATTATTCAAATGTATTTGGGTTATAGGAGTACCGGTAACAAACTTGTGACCAATCCGTAAATCCGTCCGTGTAAATGATAATATTAATGTATTAAATTTTGCCAGTTATAACTAAACCAAAAACACACATTCTTTGTTAGTGCACATCACTGTACAACATGTCCGGATAAATATGCACCAACCTGCTTATTTCTAGCGATATATTGTGTGTTCATAAGTATCATATTAAGATCTGGGAGTTTAAGATTTCTGATTTTGTTAAAAACTATACCACAACTTTAATTATTTATTTTAGAGTCAAAGGTTTTACCTATTAGAGCATCAATAGGGCTTTTAGTTTATATTTTATTTACATAGTAGTATGCTCACTGTGTGTGTGTGTGTATGTTTGCCTTCAGTAACACTTAAATAATATAAGAATAAAAGCCCTGATGATGCTCTAATAGGTGATGCTCTAAGAAATAACCGTTTGTTACTAAAAATGAATTAAAAGTCGTGAAACAACAAGTGCTTAACAAAATCAGTATTATGCAGTTTAACCAAGTGCTTTGATAGAAAGTATAAATTATATGTTAAGTTTATTAGTAAATTAGTATATACAGTGTAACATCCCACAGAAACCCATTGGTACTGCAAGTGGCTAAAGGGCATTGGTTAAAATAATAGTGACATTAATAATTACCTTTTATAACATTGGAGTCTGATCGTATATCTATCTGACATTCAATATCATATTTCATGAAAAGATTCCGCAAGCATTTTAAAAGATGGGGTGGGTCTAACACTGTAACGATTTCTTTTTCTTGATGTTTAAAATAAGGAGCATCTGTAGTGGATCCCAATATTTTTAGTGCCTTTAAATTAACTCGTGATAAATCACACACAGTGCTGACCACATTTAATTTTATCCGGAAACATTGATCCAGTACCTGTTAAAAATATTTTCAAATTAAATTTTCAAATTAACTTCAGTTTGATATATGTGGTGATTACAGCCAAGTTAACTGTAATCAGATTCAGTACGTAGGATATTATTTTTGAAAAACAAGAAATAGTCACTCTGAAATTTCCGAATTGTTAAGTAAATTGGTTCTCTTGGCTAGTTGTTGAACCAGAAAGATTCAGTGTAAGATATTATTTCTGGAATACAATAATTACATTCAGTATAAGATATAAGTTTTGGAAAACAAGAAGTAGCCACTTTGAAATTTCCGAATTGTTAAGTAAATTGGTTCTCTTAGCTGGATGTTGAATGCTATGCTTTCGTATTGCGTAGTGAGTATAAACTTTTATTATATATCGTTAGATAGCCTCCTCCTCCTCCTGATGAAAAGAGAAACCAACGCACATAGACACCAAATGTGTTAATGGTGCGTTGCTATGTGTGTGGGTAATGACAATGCCACATGTTAACTGGCTACCTTACTGTCAGAACCAGAACACGACAATTACATGCATTGAGTCTATTGTGGTAGGAATAAGTAAAGCGGTGGTACCAAATACCCGGGCGAGACGTTGCGAGACTCTACCGCCTAGTAGTCACTTTACGGTCTGCCAGACCAAACGGCAGTTGGTCTATTCTTGAAAGGAACCCGAACCAACATACAGGTATCACCTATGTCTCTTCTACAATTGAAATGAACCCAAAACCACCTTACATATTAAAGTTTGTCAAGGCATATAGGATGTAGGGAGTGCAAAAGAAATGAGCATTTATACAAATAATGAGAATTTTTGTCTAACTTTATCTGGGTTATAAAGAAGTAAATTTACATAAATTACTGTTCAAAATGTTAATCTCACTTGGGCCCGATCCATCTCACTACTACTACAGATGCACAGTTGCATGTGTTTGATTTTATCATAAAATTCTGCTAGAGCCCTAAGCATAGCAGTTAAAGCATTGCTATAAAGTTGCCAGTAAACTTGTACACAAAGTGTTATCTTTGATGTTTCGATTCATCAAAGGTAACATTGTATCGTAATAGCTCATGCAATGTTCAACATGTCTATAGAAGATGTTTGTGAGGGCCGTCTGTTTATTTACTACATTTACAACACCAAACCGTATATGTAATACTCACATTTTTTATAAGTACAGCAAGCCGATCTGCTGTAACTGATTTTCCAGAAAAATAAAATGCAACTGGTTGCTTCCAGCGCTTTCTGATGCCGCAGAGCATGAAAACTAGTACATTAGTAGCAACTTGCTCTGACCTTCCATGATCTCCATGATCTTGGAACCCTTCTATTATGTCAAATCTTTGATTGTACACTAAATGTTTTCTAATTGACATTTCGTCAAATAGAAGGGTGTATGAATTTTCACATTCTCTGTGTAGCTTCACCATTCCTTCTAAGGCATCAAATACGTGGGTATTGATTCCAGCCCGAAATGGCACTCTATTTAATAATTTATTGAGGGTGCTTTGACTGGGTAAAGTAAATAGCCTTCTCAAGAGCCTGTAACAGACTGGAGATCTTTTAAATAACGATAGAGCCATAATTTTTTCATTTAAAGTATATCTCCTTCCTTTTTGCTTCCTTGGGCAATTTCTTAGTTGGCTCTGGAGCAAAATTACGAAAGATGGGCTCAGATTTAAATTAAAAAGATTTTTTATATTATTGTCTTCAAATATATTTTCAATTTTTGACATTTGTTTTCTACGCCTTAACTCTTTACGGAGTCTATTTATCTCTTTTATATTTTTTCTGGCCAAAAAGTATAATTTTCTTTCTTTATCATTAAGTTGTGACACTTTGTTTATGTCCAAAGACTTCAGAATTCCTTTGCATTTTGTGGTTGGTAGTTTCTGAAAAAATAAATGTTCACATGTTAAATTGCTACTAAATGATTTTACTCTATTTAAATCTAGAATTAAAACAGGCTTCACTAATGAAATGCAACCACTATCTCTTATAGACCTGAGATATCAATGGTACACTGCCACCAATTTTGTTGAGGTGACGTATATTTGCTGCCTGTTGAAAACTTAACTGACACTTCCCCGTGTTGGTTTCGGGCTCCTTTGAAGAATAGACCAACTGCCGTTCTGCCAGGCAGGTCGCAAAAGGCGACCGATTGGCTATGCAAGTCACTACCATCATGACTACTAGGTGGTAGAGTTCTGCATTGTCTCGCCCGGGTCTGGTACCACCGCCTTACCTATTCCTGTCGCAATAGCGTCAGTGCTTGTCACTTGCGGCTTGTGAGGTAGCCGGTAAACTTATGCATGTGGCATTAGACCTCGCCACGAGATAGCAACGCACTATTAACATCTTTGGTGTGTATAGGCGATGGTTGACTCTTACCATCAGGAGACCCATCTGCTTGTTCAACGTTCCAATCCAGATCATGTCCATCATGTAGAGTAGAGCTATCGAATAAAACTTAATTGAAATTTATAGTTGCTCTGAGTCAGAAGATTATTATTATATAGAAGCCCGCGACTTCGTCCGCGTGGAAAATTTTTGAAAAAAGTAGCCTAAGTTACTCCCTATCACATCAACTATCTGCCAGTGAAAGTCTCGTCACAATCGGTCCAGCCGTTCAAGAGATTAGCCGGAACAAACAGACAGACAGGCCGACAAAAATTGTAAAATGTTATTTTGGTATATGTACCGTGTATATATCCATACTAGCTGAGCCCGCGACTTCGTCCGCGTGGAAAATTTTTGAAAAAAGTAGCCTAAGTTACTCCCTATCACATCAACTATCTGCCAGTGAAAGTCTCGTCACAATCGGTCCAGCCGTTCAAGAGATTAGCCGGAACAAACAGACAGACAGGCCGACAAAAATTGTAAAAAGAAAAATATCGACACGCGGAATTTAAAACTGCAAAGGGCTTTTTAAAGCCGGGACGCTCTACCACTGAGCTAGCTAATGTCGACAGGCTCGACGTGGCGAGATTCTACTTTGCGATTGAGCGATTACGTCGATTGTACTGATCGCTAGATAACGTACGTACGTATAACTAGTTAAATACACTTTATTCCTAATACAATAAGTAGACAGCAGCTTTATCTGGTAACCAAACGAAACGATTACCACGGCGAGTGGGGGACAAATACAAACGAACTTTTCGTAGTAGTAGGGGAGCCCAAGAGGAGATTTTTGCATTTACTCTCGAGCGCGTCAGATTAACATGGAAGGGGGAGGGGTACCTAGCATTCTGTTGGGGCGCTCCACCAAATATAAGCCCTTTATATAGAGTGGGGTAACTAGAACAGAAAAAAAAATTCCAATAACTTCAGCTTGTGGAAATTGACAGATTATATTTTGTTCGTTATTCTTACACCATTTCTTCTATAGCATTTTCTTTGAAACTCTGTGACCCTCCCATTCCCTTACGCTACACTTGATTCGGCAGATTTTCTAAATTTTAGCTGGCAATTAATCCACCATATATTAATCTGAGGCGATTTAGTGTTTCCATGTCACAGTTGTTTAAATCATTTTTTTTTCTTTAGATTTTTCCCCACCAAAAAACATTATATAACCTTTTATTTTTCCTATAATTTATTCTAAAAATCTCTCCCTAGCTCCCTAAGACTCTTGGGCTCCCCTAATATTTTGACTTTTAGTTTTTTTGACCCGCCCATTACCGGACTTGCGATCGCGAGTCATCGCGATTGAATGAATCACTTTCAAGTAAGTGACCCTATCAATCATAGATTCTTGGACCCGGTTCTTTTAATTCGATCAATCGCGACGACACATAATATCTATATGATACGACTGTACGAAACTTGCACGGATCAAGACGACCTGCTCCGATGTTTGTGAGAAATTATATAGGTGTATAGGTATCTATCATATCTTTATAATGCCACATAAGTTGATAAAAAATGCTATGCAATAGCTTTACAATTTGAAATTAGAAAATAGATTGAATTCTCATCAATTTGAAAATAGATTGTTTACCTCATGGTCAGAGATAGCAGGCTGTACTATAGATGATTGCACTATAGCTGGTCTATGTAGGCCCGACGGTCCAGCTGTCTGTTGATGCTGTATTGCTGGCACAGACACACCCTAAAAACATTTATATATTTATTCACTTAACAGCACAAACTAGTACAGTTATTATAGTAAAGTATAACTTACAAACATTTAAAATAAAATATTATGTTTAATAATGTATTTATTTAAGCAATCAAAAGATTTTAAAGCTGTTAAGTATTATACTATTTATAAATTAGTCTTAGAAATGGAATTAAATTAATAAAATATGGGTGGGTCAGAGTAAAAACAATTTGATTTGATTTATGACACATGACTTTAATTTGTGACACATGACCAATTTCTTTTTTATATGACAGTTAAAAAACAATTGTTTTTTCATTTTCCTGTAAAGTTTGATATTTCATATTTCGGTGGGGGCGTCATATATATTGTAAAAGCAAAATATATATTTTTGTATGGGAAAAAATTGAATCTCAATTTGAAAATAGATTGTTTACCTCATGGTCAGAGATAACAGGCTGTACTATAGCTGGTCTGTGTAGGCCCGATGGTCCAGCTGTCTGTTGATGCTGTATTGCTGGCACAGACACACCCTAAAAACATTTATTTATTTACCCATTCGCTTTACAGCACAAACTGGTACAATTATTATAGTAAAGTATAATTTACAAACATTTAAAATAAAATACTATGTTTAATAATGTGTTTATTTAAGCAATCAAAATATTTTGAAGAATCTAATCATTTTACAGAGCTCCATAAAATAGGTAAATCCAGAATTTTATACAGTATTTTTCATTATTATGAGATTGTCTTGCTATCCCTTACTATCTTTGTGGCAGTGTCAGAATGCTTCTTGTATAAGTTTACCAGCCATCTTACCCTCCAAACTAGAACAAGACAGTGACAAGTACCAATGCTATTGTGACAGGCATGGTACCAAATCCGAGCAAGATATTGCAGAACTCTTCCACTTAGTTGTCACAACATTAAAGACACATATTAACCTTCTCCCAACTATTCTGAGATGCACTAGCATTAAGACAATTATATTCTTCACAAAAAGCTTAGGTAGGTTTATAATTTAACTGCCGCTGTAAATGTCCCTGGGTTGAGATGAATATGATCATCATTATCATCATAGCTTCACGCTATATCCCCCACACGGTAAGCAGAAAGTATCGAGTTGAGTGCCATATTATGTCACGATCCAGACATACTTGCCTTGCTTCCTGCACATTCATAACCACCACCACCTTTAGATAGCACCCGACCAATTTGATCATGGTACATCAGTCTTGATCTCCCCCGGTACCTATACCCATCCACATTCGCATTGCGTATCTGTTTTGTTAACCGTTCATCTGCCATTCTTTCAACATGTTCGAACCATGAATGATATGAAAGATGATAGGAAATAATATGTAACATTTTCTCACTCTACAGCAAACTGCATATTACTGTTTGCAGGGTGTTGCAGATTTAAAAACCCTTAGATTAAATTGAGATTCAGCAAATTTAGATTCTTAGTGTCATTAGCTCAAATATCAGAATTTTTTACAATATGGCTAAATGAATTTTGACATACAGATGACAAATCTGTATGTCAAAATTCATTCTGACATACAGATGACAAATTTTAATTTACCTTATTGTAGGAGATAGTGTGTTGAATTGTAGCTCTACTGGTAGATGCATGTAGAGCTGACGACCCAGCTACCGATTGATGCTGAGTTACAGATGAAACATTACTCTGAAAATATTTGTTTTTCAGATTACGGCTATGTAATTGTATGGGTGCTAAATTAGTAACTAACAAATAACACTACATAAAAAAATTAAAACTGCTAAACATATATTTTAATCTAATTTTGTGAGGTGTTAACATTTTGAGTTCTAAAAACTTTAATATGATAATATATACAAATAAATAAAATTGGAGTGTCTGTTTGTAATATTAAAATAATCGCTTTTAACTGAATGCATATGTACATATATACGGTACATACACCAAAATAACATTTTTGACAATTTTTGTCTATCAGTCTGTCTGTTTGTTCCGGATAATCTCTGAAACAGCTGGACCGATTTTGACGATACTTTTACTGGCAGATAGCTAAAGTAATAAGGAGTAACTTAGGCTAGTTTTATCTTAGAAATTTTTCCACGCGGACGAAGTCGCGGGCACAGCTAGTAATTGAATAAAACAAACCAATTACAATACAATTATTCATTTATAAACATTATAAAAACTTTAACATTATAAAAAATTATTCATTTATAAACATTATAAAAACATTTTATAGTAAATATCCAAGACTAGACCATAATGATATAATTTGAAATGAAATGAAAGTTATTTATTTGCAAGAATATGGGTATCACAAGTTATCAAAAATTAACTAAAAATGCCAACATATTCTACCATGATATGGTGTGCAAACATTTAAATTTTGATCAATTTCTTTAGAATTACTACTGGATCGGAAACGCGGCCACACATTGAGGAATTCCCACGGAAGAAACTCAGCAGCCTTGTCTTTTATTTTTTTATTTTATATATTACAAAATCAACAAGAATTATTTCACATTAAAAAATTATTTTTAAAATGAAATTTTAAGGTGAATTGAAAAAACTTATACTTCTATTTGTTAATATTTAATCTTATTGACTAAACATTCTCCAATATCAAAGTAAGTAAATGAAACATTTTTTTGCGAAATTTATCTATAGGTGATGATTTTTTAAGACTATCAGGAACATAATTGTATAATTATATTGTCATACAATATGCATTTTTATATAAATACTAGCTGCGCCTGCGACTTCTTCCACATGGAAAATTTTCTAAAATAAAAGTAGCCTAAGTTACTCCTTATTATATAAGCTATCTGCCAGTGAAAATTCCATCAAAATTGGTCAAGCCGTTTCAGAGATTAGTTGGAACAAACAGACAGACAGACAAATATGTAAAAAAAAATATTTTGGTATATATACTAGCCGTGTGTAGTTCACGAATGAATCCTTCAAATGAAGTTCAAACACATTCCTTCATTAGTTAAGTTGAATTTCAATTAGTTCACTACTTCATATAGTTCTAGTCCATCGTGGAACGCCGAACGTCAGACAAGTGAACGAAATACGAATTGAAGTACGTTGACTGACCCGAGCACTAGCGATGGCTGATCGTATTAAACGAATCTAACCGAGCACCTACACACACGGGCCCGATTTGCTATCACATATTATATTTTGTACTGATACCTTTTTTCCACCGTGTTAGTTCCGGGCACCTTTGAAGAATAGACCAACTGCCGTTCTGCCAGGCAGGTCGTAAAAGGCGACCGATTGGCTATGCGAGTCACTACCATCGTGGCTACTAGGTGGTAGAGTTCTGCATTCTCTCGCCCGGGTCACGTACCACCGCCTTACCTATTCCTGCCGCAATAGCGTCAGTGCTTGTCGCTGTCGTGTTCCGGTTTGGAGGGTAAGGTAGCCGGTAAACTTATGCATGTGGCATTAGACCTCGCCACAAGATCTTATGATATATAAAAGAAAATACCTCTCAGTCATCGGATTTTAGGTAAAAAGTTATTTATGACCTTTATTACATTACGTTAAAGTACATTTCGATTTCATTCCTGGCTTTGTTTATAAATGACAATAATATTTATTTATAATCCCATTACGACTATTTTGTACATTGTTAACCTAATTGATTTTGAAAAGTATTGTCAAAAGATACTGTAGTAATTATTTTGTAATTGAATAAACAATTCTGTACTTGAATGGGAACGAATTCCAAACGCCAAACGAAATCAAAGGTCACATTATGATCAACTGAACTAAATGGACCACTGAAGTAGGTGAAGTTGATTAACATTGACGAAATGAAGGAGTTAAGTATTATGAGACATTCTGCGCATGTCTCATAATACTTTACACTGACTTTCATTCATACATTAGATGGACTAGATAAAATTCACTGAAGGAAATGAAGTACTGAACTAAACCAATGAAGTACTTCATTTGGCGAAAAAATATACTTCATTCATTTCATTGACACATTTTGCGCATGTCTAATATGTACCATATAACTATACATCCATATGTAATATGTATCTAGTAAAAAGTGGTTAATATTACAAACAGACACTCCACTAGTTCCCTAATACTTCAACATTTATTTTAAACCAATGATCATGTTTTTTTATGCTAACAAGGCAGCATTTAAGTTGGCTACTTTTCTTATTCTTCTCAAAACATAGACAAGTCTATAATTTTTTTTTACATAGAGAATTTACTTGCGTTTTCCAGTTGGAATGGTTGTCAATGAATGTACACATATTACACATGAATAAATTTAGTATATTCAGTATTTTCTATATTTACATTGTTGAATAATATATTTAATTTTTCAACTAGAAATTTGCTGTAGCATGTTTGAAATTGAATTTAATTTTTTAATTGTTACTTTTTAATTTTCAAATTAATTTTTAGATTGTTACTTTTTAACCATTTTGAAACTGAGTTAAGTTTCAGTTGTTTCTTTTACAAAATTATTCTTATTTTTACTTTTGATGAGGAGTGTAGTGCCAACTGCAAATAATAATGACTCGTGTTGGATAGTTTCTGGAAGGTCATTACTATAAATTTAAAACAAACTAGGGTCCTAAAACGCTTTCCTGTGGTATTCCACAGTCACTACAGCTATAATTTGAAGTATATTATTTTCTTATTAGCTGCCGCCTGTGACTTCGTTCGCGCGGACTTCGTTTACTTTGCACTGCTCCTCCCCTGTAGGTGATAGCGTGATAATATGTAGCCTATATGTTGACCCGACCTGTCAGTAATATTCATGCAAAATTTGAAGTAAATCCATGCAGTACTTTTTGAGTTTACCCTGGATATACATACAGACAAACAGACGAAAATTCTAAAAACTATATTTTTGGCTTCAATATCGATTGTAGATCAAGCCCCAAGTATTCTTTAAAAAAAATATTCTATGTACAGTTTTGAATTTGCTACGATTTTATTATATGTATAGATGGTTCCTAGAATTTTTTGAAATTTTAACACTGTTAATCTATTTTCTAAATAACTTTGATCCGCTCAAATGATTTTCCTCTAATACCGTATTTTTCAAGTTTTGTTCAAATTCTGTTGGCAGAATTCTATGTGGAAAACTTTTTGTACTCAGGCATTCCGTTATACACTTTACCAATTCAAAACATACTAAGGTTGTCGACCGACCCTTTCTAAAACTATATTGATTATAATCAATATAGTTAAATGAGTCAAAGTAGTATAATTAATGAAAAAATAATTATTTTTAATAAGTTATATTTAATTAATTATTAAGTCTATCATGCATAACTTTTTCAAAAAAATAATATACTAGAATTAATGTGATATGAATGTATGAGTAATGATTCATATCACAAGTATCACCTTTTAAAGTACTGGTCTCACTATAGACTTTTAGTTGTTCTGGGAACTTCCCTTATATAAATGATTAATTAATAATATGACTAAGCGGTTTTGATATTACAGTAGCAACATTTGAGTAGTTCTGTACTAATATTATCATAACCAATTACACTTGTATTTTTTTGGAAGTTTACGATCTTAAATAATTTATACTTGCCTACTGGTGTTGAAAACATGGTTTTTATGCTGTTAGGTTTCCCAAGTATTTTTGATTAATCTATGGATCTAGTTCTATTTTAAGAAGCAAATTGCTAATGCCACTGCTGAATATCAGTCTGAATTGACAGAGCTTTACAAAACAGCCAAGCAAGAAAAATAATTACAAAATTCTTTAAACCTTTGTCTAAATCTGAAGATAATATGTAATTAATCAATATGGTCAAAACCATGTTTTTATATACCTATTTGTTTTTTGTCACCTAGGAACATATCCCTTATAACTCTATATAATTAACATTCCATATTCACAATTTCTGTATTTGCAGCATATTTATAGAACAAATACCCCACGAATAAAGAGCTTTTACTGTATATGATATTTTAGATATGACAACTTCTATAGAAAATTTGAGCAATTAATAAGTTTTAGGAAGTAATCACTTTATATAATTAATTGACTTACCACAATTTCAGTTGTAGTATTTTCAAATCTCTCAGCCCGCAATGATGACATCAAATCTGTAGCAAAATCACAAGATCCAGGAACTGAAAATTTTCCAAGTCGTTTTTTGCTACTGTCAGTAAAGCAGGAATCCTCAAAATGCCTAGCACACAGCATTTTATGTTTTGTATACAGTTGGGTGAGGGACTCTACTGAAGTCCAATCTTTCTCTGGCCAGCAATATATTGCCCATGCTCTTGCTCTGTAACACAAAAATACTTCAAATTTAGTTGGAAACATTAAATAAGGGTGTAGGATTTAAATCCTATAATATTGTACAGATACAAAGTTTTTAGAAAGTAATCTACAATTGATTACAAGAGGTTATTGAAATTTTATTTCACTACTAGAAATCTACATTATTCCTGAGTCCATACTAATATTATAAAGAGGTATAATTTGCGAGTTTGTTTAAAGTTTGTGATTTTCACTCTGGATTGGGGCTATGCAAGTTATACATAAATTGTCTTTTTTTAGTATCATAAAACAGCAAACAAGCAGATAGCTCTACTGATACAAAGGAAAACATCGCGTATAGACAGCAAAGATGTTAATGGTAGGTTGCTATCATGTGGCGGGATGGCAATACCACATGTATAAGTTTACCTGCTACCTTACCCTCTAAATCGGAAAACGACAATGACAAGTATTGAAGCTATTGCGGCAAGAACAGGTAGGGCTGTCATACCAAATACCCAGGTAAGATGTTGCGAGACTCTACCACCTAGTAATCAATCACATCACAATTGTAGTGACGTGTATAACCAATCTGTCGCCTTTTACGACCTGCCTGACAGAATGGCAGTCGGTCTATTTTTTAAAGGAGTCCAGACCAACATGAGGGAAAATGTGGATTGTGTTTGGAAAGGAATGGAATTCATTTTAACTTAAATTCTTGTTTATCAAATTTTTATTCTCTTTATAAAATATTTGATGTTATTCTTCCACTACAATTTTAACAATTCTTGGCATCATATAGCCGAATGATCTCAGTAGCGACACATATAGCCATTCGTTTGCCTTTTACAAACTGCAAAAAGGCAGCTAACTAAAATTGCTAACTTTTTGCTGCCTCAATTCCAAAACCTTACAATTTAAGGTGTTGAGTATATTTTTATAGAACTTTGATAAATGACATGTTAGTAAGATTAATGCTTACAAAGTGTACCTACACTTCACTTATAGACACAGTATGCAAGTTACGCTGTACAAAGCAATAAGAGTTAAAATTGCTAAGACTCACCTTAGAATATTTGTCTTTCCAGGTTTAGGAAACCGGTGAAAGGAAATTGATTCATCTTGTATTGGAATGGCGCCACACTTGGAACATTTCCGATACAATTCCGTTGACATTTTGACACAGTATGCTTTGATTATAGTGGATAAATATGACACAACGTGGCACTGCACTGCGTTGTCGCGAGCTATTACAAACGAATAACTATTGTCTAAAGCACACACTTGTCGCGAGTAATTTCGAGCGTACAAGCAAGGTCCAAAGCACTACACGGCGTTGTCGCGAGTAATCTCAAACGAGCAACTATTGTCTAAAGCACACACTTGTCGCGAGTAATCTCGAGCGAACAAGCAAGGTCCAAAGCACTACACGGCGTTGTCATGAGTAATCTCAAACGAACAACTATTGTCTAAAGCACACACTTGTCGCGAGTAATCTCGAGCGAACAAGCAAGGTCCAAAGCACTACACGGCGTTGTCGCGAGTAATCTCAAACGAACAACTATTGTCTAAAGCACACACTTGTCGCGAGTAATCTCGAGCGAACAAGCAAGGTCCAAGGCACTACACGGCGTTGTCGCGAGTAATCTCAAACGAACAACTATTGTCTAAAGCACACACTTGTCGCGAGTAATCTCGAGCGAACAAGCAAGGTCCAAAGCACTACACGGCGTTGTCGCGAGTAATCTCAAACGAACAACTATTGTTTTAAAAAGCCTTGTTGCGAGTAATCTCGAGCGAACAAGTAAAGTCCAAAACACTACACAGCGTTGTCGCGAGTAATCTCAAACGAACAACTATTGTCTAAAACACAGCCTTGACGCGAGTAATCTCAAGCGAACAAGTATACAAAAGCGTGATTATCACAAAACACCAAAAACTCACAATCACAAACAAGATCAACCCAAAATCAAAACAAAATTTGGTTTGAAGTTTGAACTTTGAAATGAAAACCGCTCCGGTACTAGGGATGCTCTAAGATCAACTAATCCAAAATCGATTAATTATTAATCGATTTTATTTGTTGATGTCAAATCAAAAGATCAAATCTTTCCAAAGAAAACGTTTTCCGTTTTCCTTGGCACTTTGTGTAGAAAATATTATGACGATTTGGAAGGTGGGATGGTCATCCCACCTTCCAAATCGTCATAATATTTTCTACATTTACTTGCACTTTTCACTTCACAATTTACCCACCATACCTTAATCTGATACGCTTTCATGTCATTATTTTTTTAATACTTTTGAAAACCTATAGGAGTTTTCGCCAGTCACTGAAATGGAAAACATTATATTTATTTATTTATTCATCAACAAAAAAAAAACACAAAAAATCACAATAAAAATAAATTAATCGATTTTATTTGTAGATGCCAGAAATAAAAACATCAAATCTTTCCAAAGAAAACACTGTAAAAAGTGCCAACTGAAATTTAGTAACTATCCTTGTTTCTTTTTCGATCATTTTTGAAAATTTATTTATTAGTATACATAATTTTTGGTATCAGTATTTGAAACTAGTCAGATTTGATTTTGAAATTTCACATTTGTAACACTTTTCCCGAATCGATCTGCGCCCCTTAAAAAAGATCAATTGCTTTACTGCTAGACATCTTGTAAAAATTCAAAAGGAGGCTAGCCTGTGTCATAAACATGGTGACTATTAAGTAGATGGAAGACGGATTACATAGTTCTGCCGCAATATGTCACTGCTTATAAACTTATGTATGTGGAATCCCAATCCCGCCCCATGGATTACATTTTTTGACACAACGAAAACCATTATATTTTGTGGCAATGTACCTACGATATCCATCTCTTTCTATGAAACAGAATCATCTGCTCGTCTGCTATTCTATCAAATAAAATAAATAGAAATACAAAAATAAATGCTTAACAAGCTTTGATTTGAACTTGTATAGAATATTAATCTCATATTTTAACAGGGTTGGTTGTATTTATTTAATATGTATGCACTATGCAACATTTATACGCAATTGATCACCACACAGAAAGCTTTTCAATCTTGAACATTGATGAAATTTTGTTTAAACTTGTTGAAAAGTGAAAATTTAGCATCGTTCTTTTCCTTAAAATAAAAAAGAAACTGTAAGAGTGGTTAGGTTTCTTCTGACTAAACAAATATTCATTATAAATTAATCCTCGTGTTGGTCTCGGGCTCTTTTGAAGAATAGGCCAACTGCCGTTCTGCCAGTCAGGTCGTAAAAGCCGACCGATTGGCTATGCGAGTCACTACCATCGTGGCTACCAGGTAATAGAGTTCTGCATTAGCTCGCTAGGTTCTGGTACCACCGCCTTACCTATTTCTGCCGCAGTAGGATGAGTGTTAGTCACTGTCGTGTTTCGGTTTAGAGGCAAGGTAGCCGGTAAACTTATACATGTAGCATTAGACCTCGCCACAAGATAGCGACGTCCCATTAACATCTTTGGTGTCTATAGGCGATGGTTGACTCTTTCTATTAGGAAACCCATCTGCTTGTTTGCTATCTTATGATATAAAAAAAAAATCATTATACTTACATACTACGCAAAGGGATTTTTTTATTTAGAAAAATATTTGTTTTGATAAAGTTTTATTTTGCTGACTTATTTGACGAACATATTTTTTTAAATATTGTTTCTGCAGTAAAAATAACAATTGCATAACTTTTTACATATTTGTTAAATATTGTTTCTGCAGAAAAATATCAATTGCACAATTTTTAGAAACCGATATTTATGAATGTGGATCAGCAACAAGATGAAAAGTCATGATTCGTTAAAAAATCGTTTCTCTTTGAAATAATCGTTCTTGGAATCACTATCGTTGATTATTTTTTTTTCCTTTGTTAATGGCAAACGTTTGTGAACATCAATGCCAACGACAAATCGTTGATTAATTTCTTAAAATGTATGACAGCTATATAGAAATGTTACCAGTAGACAAAAAAAATAATCTAAAATATATTTCACATTGGCCACACTGGTTATGACCCACCACACACATGCACATGGTTGCACACTAATACAATTTTCGATGTCAAAATTCATCCACATTAGAGAAGACCCCGTGGTCAACTTCATATGGTATTTTTTAGCTGTACAAATAAATTTTAGTTTCTAGTAAGTTTTCGTAAATTAAATGTGATAAAACGATATATTAGAAACAGTTTTTAGTGCCAAACAAACCGTTTAAAATTAATGAATACAATAATCTAATAATATTTAATTCAGTGTATATGATTGATGTGAAACTTTAATGTTTTTATAAAAGGTGGACTTTGTTGTCATCTTTGGACAAGTTAGAAGAAATGGACTGTAGTTGTTTGCAGTGGTTTAATAAAATTTCAATTGCGTAAATTTTAATAAATTATCTTAAAACATGCCAAAATTGATAAGAAGTGTGAGGCGGTGTTTAAAGAAAGGAGAAATTAAATTGAATTACGAGTTTAAACAATTTCCTAAAACGAATCTTAATTGCGCAATAGTCTGTTCTTGCACTTTGTAGGCTTAATATTGCTTCAGAGTTTGGAGTGGTCGCGTTCGGTCAGTTTAATATATGGTCGTGTCGTAAATTAAAGCAAAATGGCGAGCAAAAGTGCTATAAAAGATAAAGAACGGGAGTTTTTACTTGAGTGTATAGAATTATATAGAGATTTATTTAACAAAATCACCAGCATGGTTGCCGCCAAAACTTTGTCGTCAGACATGTTGCTCGCACGAAAATATTGATCAGACTGGTTTGTCAATTTTATTGAGTGAATTTATTGAACGTTTGGAATCAAAAGGGTTATTCAATATTATTGCACTATAAAGGTATTGCGCAATGTTATTGTTAGTCTTTGGGGCGCCTAAGAATCTGTTACGTGGCGTATGCATATCGTTTCATTCGCTGCTCACTTCGCATGTAATATTTTGATGCACCGTTGAGCAATTTTGAGTTAGCGCAGAGCCGGCGCAGACTAATGCACCTGAGTTACTGAGTTGGCGCAAGGAATTTTGCTGAGTTACCCATGTCTACAATTTATATATGGGGAAGTTGTAATTTGTTATGATAACGGTCACAGTAACACCAAACATGGATTCTGAGAAAGCTATTTCTAATTAAGAAGTAGAACCTCGTGAGATATAAACAGCATTGACATATTTGAGTTCCATTTAACAGGTCGTAAAGAGGCTTTTCTATTTTTATTTAAGACGTGTCACTTTCTAATTTCACTCGACACTGCCAGAGTTCACTGATAATTGTTATTCTCACAAGTAAAAAGAGTTCCATTCGTTTTTAGGTCTTCAGGCCTAAAAAGGACTTGAAATTTGCCATTTTAGTACCGTATTAATATTAGTTGGTGTGGTTCCCACCAAGAATTTTATAACTGTATCGTTCCAGATCTTCCTTCACTGTGTCTATATTTCTATTGGCATCAATGGTCAAAACCTCACAGCCAACATTTGGGGAGTTTAACCAGTTCTCATATGATTCGTGCACCTATTGAAAAGAAAAAATTGAATTAATCAAAGTATAGATTTTTTTTATATCATGCCTAAGTTTACCAGCTACCTTACCCTCCAAACCGGAACACGACAGTGACAAGCACTGACGCTATCGCGGCAGGAATAGGTAAGGCGGTGGTACCAGACCCGGGTGAGACATTGCAGAACTCTACCACCTAGTAGCCATTGGGTATTGACTCAAATAGCCAATCGGTCGCCTTTTACTACCTGCCTGGCAGAACGGCAGTTGGCCTATTCTTCAAAGGAGCCCGAAACCAACACGGGGAAAAAAAAATAGATGCATTGTCCGCATTCCAAAATAACATCTTGAAAGCAAGATGAGTAGCTATAGTATCACATATGCTAGCGCCGTTTTAAAACACAGTAATGTTGATCTGTCTATCAGTAAAATGTTATTGGAATAATTATTGATGGATTTAAAGTCATCTAATTTAGTATGATAATTTATAGGGAGTACTTTTGCTCACTCGGGTAAAAAGAAGCATATGTCCTGCCCTATAAACTTCCCTATCTTCCAGTGAAAGTTCCATCAAAATTGGTCTAGTCGTTCCAGAGATTACCTCATACAAACAAAATGACCTACTGTGTGTCGGTCGTTGGACAGAAATTTTAAAAATTGTTGTTTAGGTATTAACATCGTAAAAATAACACACTGATCTTAGAAAAACCTTGTTACTTTGAAATGCCAGACACTTCAATTTTATTATAGTGCGCGCGGAACTAGTTGGCCGCGCCATACGTAATACGTAAGGCGCGGCCAACTAGTTCCGTGCGCACTATAATATGTATGATTGGACAGTTTTAGTTGAAACTAGTTTATCACTCACTTGTACTTTTATTTCACTATTATTATACACTAAATTATTTAATTTTATCGACCTGTTTCGCTTTTTAAAGCATCTTCAGGACTTAATATTCTTTACTGAACTCACTGAGTAAAGAATGACAATGAAGAAAGCACATGACTCAGTAAAGAATATTAAGTCCTGAAGATGCTTTAAAAAGCGAAACCGGTCATTAAAATTAAATAATTTAGTGTATAATAATAGTGAAATAAAAGTACAAGTGTGTGATAAACTAGTTTCAACTAAAAATAATGGAATTTCACCAAGTGCTGACGATTGAAAGTGTAAAATCTATGGGCAGTTTTAAATGAATTTTTAGACATACTGGATCATCACGATTCACCAGTTCATTCGTTAGCAAGATGACACAAGTGTGGTTATTAGAGATGCTATGAATATTCGGCTACGTTTTCGGTCAATTTGAACAAGAAAATCATGAGAAAAAGTCGCACATATCTCTAGTGGTGATCCCCATTGTCACATTTTACTAACCTGATATCGATTATCATCTATTTCCAGTGATAACTGGGACAACTTATGCTTAATCGAGGCACAGTTACAGAGGGGTGGTAACATACCACCAAATTAAGATTTTCCCCTTGGATTGGTCTGGACCTCTATTGTCGAATTTTTAGGCTACCTGCCATTTTGCCAGACAGTTCGCAAAAAGCAAACGATTCATTATCATTTTGACTATTAGGTGGTAGAGTTAATGATAGCAATGCATCATTAACATCTTTGGTGTCTATAGGTAATGGTTTCCCTTTCCATCAGGAGAGCCATCAGCTTGTTTGTGATATAATGTAGTGGTCTGGTGTCAGTGTTGACCATATTAAACCCGAGACAACTTTTATTCTCAGATCAGGTCAAAAATATGTTTTTCAGTTTTCTTATAAAAGCAATGTTGCCCAGGATTGTTTAAATGCCTGGTTGGTGATAGACTTGCCACCTATCACACTGTGGGACTAAGTATCTTTGGCGAATCGTGGGTTCAGTAGTTTTACTTCTGCCTACCTCCTCGGGGATACAGCCGTGAAGATACAAATATATTAAAACTATAAACAAATATATTATTGCATGGTGTATGTTTTATTTAAGTACAATTAGTTTTAAATATGAAATTATGTTTATATAAAAAGTTTACAATAAGTTTTCTATTCACCTCATCCTCAATACTGTTCTCATTGATTAAGATTGACTGGCAGAGAATGCCATGTAGCATTAAATCCACCTCTGTACATATATGTGCATAAATTTTAAATAAATAAATAACTAAATAAAAAATATTAAACAAATTCTACCCACCTGTTCCAAGTACTCTAAAGGCACCTCAGATTCTTCAGCTCTCCCTCTCTTCATCATGCGCTCCCACACTATCTTTGGTGTTGTTTTCAAATATACTGGAAATATAAATTTTCTAATCTACAGGACTAATCTAAATTTACAGGATTAGGTTATATGTTGCGGAGATCAGGATTAGTTTAGATGAAAATAAAAAGGCAACTATTAGTGAACTTATGGATGTTGCATTACTATTTTGCTACACAGACGGCAATGCCATAACAACTTTAGTATGTATAGATGATGATTGCCTTTCTTCATTAAGAGATCGTTCTGTGCTATCCAATAATGCTGTGTCCATACTAATATTATATATACGAAAGTCTGTAATATTTTTACGGCCAACTAGATTTTAATGTAATTTGGCATAAAGGTAGTTGAAGATCTGAGATTTTACATAGGTTTATTTTTTTTTCAGTAATTGATACCTAAGGGGCTGAATGTTTATATGAATTTCATCCTCACCATCTCAATGTCTGGAAATCCACAACTGTGCGATTCTCAAGGCACTTCTTACCCCGCACTATTCGTCTGTGGAACCAATTACCGGCAGGGGTTTTTCCAATTGGATACGACTTAGGGACCTTCAAGAAAAGAGCCTACTCTTTCTTAAAAGGCCGGCAACGCAACTGCAAATCTTCTGACAGTGTGGTTGTCCATGGGCGGCGGTGATCATTTACCATTAGGTGAGCCTCCTGTCCGTTTGTCCCCTTTTCTATAAAAAAAAAGAGTAATTATAAGACATGCTCATTTTTAATCAGGCAAATCTACACAGGTCAGCTAGTAATGTATAAATAAAACAAGTGATTTCTACCGGAGTCACAAAAGTGTAGCATCTGACATGTTAACCTACTATGAAATTGATTCTATTCTTCTTATAAATTGTGCGTGCTTCTCTGGATTCCTGTAACTTTTTAAAAAAGTATCCAGCGAGTTTGATGAAAAATGTTTCACATCAATAAAGTTATGAATGAAGCAATACATCTCGATTTTCACCGCACAAAAGGCAATCCACAAAAGCCCTATTAGCATCTTAGGTAATGATTATCTCTATACGACAGGAGTCATCTGCTGATTTGCTATGATATCAAAAAAATTAGCAGCTCATAATCAAATGTCTACTGTATGGTAGAGTTATGACAACTCATGTAGAGAATACTGAGTGTTCTATAATTATGTTACTTCTGGTCATATACAGGTTTACCGTTAAATATTCGGACAAGTTTTTAGAGGCTGTTTAGAATCTATACATATAATAAGATCGTAGAAAAGTCAAAACTGCACATTGAATATTTTTTAAAAGAATACTTGGGGCGTGATTTACAATCAATATCGAAGTCAAAAAATATAGTTTTTAGAATTTTTGTCTGTTTGTCAATATTACTAATAGGTCGGATCAACATATAGGCCACATATTATTAGCTACGGGGGAGGATCTGTGCAGACTAAACGAAGTCCGCGCGGACAAAGTCGCGGGCAACAGCTAGTCTATAATATGTTCGATTTATGTAATAAAAAAATATTTAAAAAATTCAAAATTTCATTTTTATCCAACATAAAAAATAAAATGCATAAATATCATTTCAATTACACAAAATTCAAACTAAAATATTTTAGTACCTTCAACCAAATTAAAAGTGTCTGGGGAAAAATGTACTTAGAGCGACAGATTACATAATAGTTACTAAAAGTATCTTCACGCCCATACCCCCGAAGGGGTAGGCAGAGGTACAACAAGTGCACCCACGATTAACCCAAGATACTTGGTCCCACAAATGTGATAGGTGGCAAGCCTATCGCCAACCGGGCACTATCCAATCTCGGCCAACTATGTGTTTCTCAAAAAACTGAAAAAACACTTCCTCATGTGGTTGACACCAACGCTGGACACACCACAGAGGCGATCACTACTACTACTACTAACATTTTTAATATATATAATTATAGCTAAATGTAAACTGACACACTGCCAGCATTACAGAGATCATTTACAAGACTCGGTGCATGCTATTCATGAATTTAATAGGACATTTTCAAACAAATATTTTTATATTATCTTGTAATAATTTTACTATAATAATTAAAATGCACTTTCAATTCAATATTTAGTTCCTAATTTTAAAATTTGGCCGGACCTTTAAAAGTAACCCTGTAGATATTTTTAATGAAGTGCAGTTTAGGCACAAGTACTATTGGAACTCATAGACCTTCTAATTTGTTATCCAAAATCCTACTTTGACTAGTGCAGTGTTATTCAATCTTTAACAAGACACAATTTACATTAAAATAATCAAATCCTTTTAACATCTATCTATACATATAATAAAATCGTCTTCCGCCTATGACCCGATTGCAAAGGCCTCGTGACCCCCCAGGAGGCCGCGACCCACACTTTGAAAAACACTGGACTAGTGGATTATACCGTATAATTCAGAGAGATATTTGATCTACAGTCTGTATAATTAATAGTGAGTGTTCTGATTAGATTTTTAAATTAATTTCGCTATTGAAAATTCTCCATATTGTCACTACACAACAGATGTTATCCACACCTATGACGGTGGGGGCTGCCCCATTGGTCAAATGTTTAGGAAACTTAACTACGAATCAATGGGGTTCAGGTTCAATTCCCGAAAGGGACAAACACATGTGTGATGATCATAGATGTTTGTATTCTGGTGTTGGGTGTTTATTATGTATATAGGTAACAGTATTTATATATGAATTTCTATGTATTAATATCATTGACTTACACTCATAAGCAAATAATTTGCTTACTTTGGTGTTAGATCAATTTGTGTTATTTATCCAGTGATATTTATTTATTTAGTTTCTGTAACAGTCTATCGGTCTTTAAGTCAAGTTATAATAATATTTCGAAGCCTACATCGCATTTATAATTAACTCTTGGTGTTTAAAATATCTATGGAAGTCATGCTGCACTGCTTTCCATTGGGTGGCTCACTCCATTATAATACCTGAAGATGTCATAAAAAAACAAATACATATATTTAGTTAGATAAACAAAAATATCTTACCAATTAGGTCTAAGCTGATGTCCAAGTTCTTCTCAGTGAAATTGAACCATTCTGTTAGCACTTGGTACTGTGAATCTTCTAAGAATTCTCTCTTTTTAGCGTTCTCAACAAAGCAGTGTCTACTGTTTTGGACAGATCTGTAGCAAATAATTTATGTATGGTCAAATAATAACTCTACAGCATTACATACGATTTAAAAAAATAATATTTTCTAAATGTCTTTCCCTTTAGAGAATGTATCATCTGTTATTCTGCCAGACAATTTATAAAGGGTGAATGAATGGCTGTACATGAAATTACGATTGTGACTACTAGCCCTTATTTTACTTAATCCTGCTGCAATGCTTGTCACTGTTTTGTTGCAGTTTAGAGGGTAAGGCAGCCGGTAAGCTTATGCATGTGGCATTGCCATGCCGCCACATGTATAGCGATGCATCATTAACATTTACTTTTATTAACATCATAGGCGATGGACAATGGAAAACATTTTATTTTAGATTATAATGCACCATTAATTGTTGGTGTCTATAGGTGATGGTTGGCTATACAAAAAAATAATTCCAAGCAACTTATACTTATATTATTGATTTTTAATAAAAAAATATTTTTTTTACAAGCAATTGTATAGGGCGTAAAATTAACATGTTGAGAAATAAGGATCTCAGTTCGAAAATAGTATCTACTTGACCTATAAGGAATGTAATACACAAAAATAAAGCATCTAAGAAAATAAGTAAGTTAATTTTTATAAACCTAGGTCAAACATCTGTACTCCAAGTTTTTGTTCTATGGGAATAGTTAAGACAACATAACTTATTCCGCAAAGTTATGTGTATTTTGATTAAAATAAATAAAATTGATGATAAATGTATCTTTGTTTTTGTTTATACATTCTAAATAAGACTTCATTTAAATTGTATATAAACAAAAAGTACTATACAACCTAAAGAAAAAATATGAAAATTAATCACCTTTCAAACATTTTCACCATAATATTAGGATTAGATGGTGGGCTGGTTTGTATTTTAAGACGGCTGAGGTGCACATAATGTTGGAAAGCAAAACTCCAGTTGTGCATATCGCTATATAATAAACTCAGCAGGTTGTGGCCTCTGAAGTTACGCCAATCGTCTATTGGCTCCTAAGATGTTAATAAAGATTATTAAATACACAAAAGAACCAACAACCATTAATATGAACCTTAAAAAAAGCAACATGTTATTAGTTCATAAAAATAAAAATTAAATTAAATGATGTATGAAAATTTTTTGAGCTTCTATATTGGTAAATTTTTTATAAGGACAATTTGTGATAGGTATTTTTGTGTTTTAGCACTCACCCCATGCTTGGGAAAACTTCAAAAACTTTAAAAATAACAAAGAAAAATTTCAACACTCAGGGATTGAACCTATGACACCCTCAAGCTGGGACGCTCTACCACTGACATGTTCAAAGTGGCGAAATTCTTCTTTGCTATATGTTCGCTTCCATCAATTGTACTGATTGCTAGGTGTACATACATATAAATAGTTAAATGAGTTCATTGTTACAGATGAAATTCACATTTTTAATTTTTATCAGTACTTTCGTGTTTCTTATTATTTTTGTGTTTTAGCACTCACCCGGTGCTTGGGAAAACTAGTTCACTGCACTAATATAATATACATAATATAGGAAATTATTAGTCAGGTATAGAAAGCTCGAAAGACTACAATAACAATAAAGCTCATGTAAAGTAAGGAAAATGTTTATAGACAGCAACAATAACAGTATTACATAATAAGAATCATTAACATAAACATAATTTATTTCCAAAAAAACATTACGATTACAGTACAATTTTAGTAATTTTATATGACACTAGTTAATTTAGTATAATTAAATGGTACTTGGTGTCTGCTACTGTAATAAGCTGATTGAGTTTGTATTATAGTTATTAGTAACACAATTCACTATTCCTCAAAGAAAAGGAAATGGATGACACTAGTCTCTACTGTACTTTTATCATATAATAAAAGTACATTTTTTATATCATATGATAGCAAGCAAGCAAATGGTTTACCTAACGGAAAGAGACATTCATTGCCTACAGACACCAGATGTTAATGTTGCATTGTAATCCTTGTTGTGAGGTCTTAATGCTACATGCATAAATTTAACGGCTACCTTTTTGCTATTATTATTGTGGCAGGAACAGGTAAGGCAGTGGTACCGGACTAAGGCAAGACAATGAGAAATTCTGCCACCTAGTAACCACGATGGTAGTGACTTAAATAGCCAATCATTCTCATCTTATGAACTGCCTGGTAGAATAGAAAATGGTCTATTCTTCAAAAGGAGCCCAAACAAACATGGGGAAAAACCTCTGACTAGTGTTTTAGCAAACCTGAAAAATACGGTTTGTCTCTTTTCACCGACAAGGAGACAAGTTCACTCTCTACACCATAGGATCATGTATTTTTTTTTACAAATAAATGAAGAGCAGAGAAATTCAGGGGGTTTAGTGTTTTGGTAAATCGGTTGAAAGTACTAACCTTAATTAAGGTTTCTCATACTAATAATATAGCTACTGTTAAGAATAATCAAAAAGAGGAATTTACGAATGCAAGCAAATGTATGCTTGGTGGTTAAGCAAAGTCAAGTTTTCCCATAGCAAAACACATTTTAAAGTAGTAAAACACAATATCTATAGTTGATTAAATGGGAAACATATTATTTCTAATTAATATTAGAGATATAGGTATTTTAAACCTACATGTTTTTCTTTGCAAACAAACATGTAGGTTTAAAATTTGGGTGTGCTTGCTCTCTTAACAATTTTTGTTATTGGTTTAAAACAGCCTCATCTTAACTCTAGTACCAAAATTGGGCGGTTGTTATATTTTACATATACCTTACTAATTTGGTCAAAAGCTGTTCATAAAAATTCGTATTGAAATTTCTGAGTCACTTACCGCATGTGTTTCAACGTTGTCATATTTATCGAAGTACTTAATACAAGTTGATTTACCAGATCCAATATTTCCTTCAATAGAAACTCTAAAAGGTCTTTTCTTTCCTAAGAGCACTCCATTCGCAATGGTTTTTATATTCGACATATCGTACTGTGGTACAGTGCAATGTATTTGTGCCTATACAATAATTGCGCTGAGATACCTTATTGTTATTATATTAAAAAATGAATTATTAGAATAATATACGTATAATGAGATAATTATTTATGCATTCTCGCGATTTGCGTGTTGACGAAATTTGGGATGAATCTATTGACATTTGGCGCCAAAATTTGAGAGGAGACATTTGACAACAGATGTTGTTGTACAGCTGATCATAGTTACTCCTAGCGGAGTGTATCAATGTACCAATTTAATAAAAATATTATTATAGTTGCAAAATCTATGGAGGGTAGAAGTAAGGAGAGTCATCTTATATGGGATAAAAGTCCAGTCCAGTTGTATGCACTAAATAACAGTTCCAAAATCCTCCACAATCGCGCTAGTGGATGCACAGGGTATGGTATGAATGTAGCAATCGTAGATGAATTGAAGTATGCCGAGTTAAAAAATTTAATGTCATTATCGACTAAAGTAGTTAATTATTGAAAATTTCAACAACTTACGTTGTACAAAATATTTTGGTAAATATAACCTTACAGAATTATTATAACCAAACGTGCGTTTAAGAGTTAAGAGTTACCTTGATGCAAATGTGGTGCCATCCTAATTTAATACATTTTGACGGACACTTTTTCATATACACAGATGACCCTCCTTACTTCTACCCTCCATAGCAAAATCTACATTTTAGGCGCCCCATAGACCTACATTACATACATTGTGCAATACTTTTATTGTGCAATAATATTGAATACCACCCTTGACTCCAAACGTTCAATAAATTCACTCAATAAAATTGACAAATGCGAGCGAGCAACAAGAAGAAGTTTTGGCGGCAACCATGCTGGTGATTTTGTTCAATAAATCTCTATACAATTCTATATACTTAAGTAAAACTCTCGTTCTTTATCTTTTATAGCATTCTTGCTCGCCATTTTGCTTAAATTTACGACACGACCATATATTAATCATCGTGAGCGTGACTGACCGAACGCGATTGCTCTAAACTATGAAGTGAATAATATTGTGCAATATTAAGCCTACACAGCGCAAGAAAAAATATTGCGCAATAAAAATTAAACCCACTCAAACTTTCGTTCAATCTTTGTGCAATCTTCAATATTAACCCTAAACGGTCAAATAATATTGCACAATACCTAATATTGCGCAATATTATTGGAGGTCTGTGGGGCACCTTAGAATTTTTACCAACTTAGTAAACATTCTAAAATATAGATTTGTATAAATGGTGATTCTTCAATGTTGAGGATAATACGGTTCCAGCCAGTTTTCTCTTTACTGTTATAACTACGATGAAGTAAAACAATGTTTTCCTATTCCATTATTACTTTTTTAACTATCAGCAAGTAAAAGAAAAACATTTCTTATAATTAATTAACAAAAAAACGCAAAAATCTACTGAAAACGTCATTATTTCGCGTGTCCAGATCACCTGTTCTTGGCTGTTTGGTCTTCTAAAATATTCAAATACCACTTAATAAAATTATTTATAGTAAAAAATTGTATTTAAAGGTCTATTGTTTCTGTTTCTTAACAATTTAAAGTATTAACTTAATTCTAAAATAGTAAAACACTCTTTCAAAAGTTTGTCACAAAAAAAGCGTCATTGTAAAAACAGGAATAGTTTTCAAATTTTTTCCACGATGATTGCAATTTTGGGGCATGTTTCGTGCCTACCGGATGTCCCTTGGTACTCTTCGGTTAGGCCACACACTTTGAACGGATTAGACAAGTCATATTTCTCTCAAGGTAAGCTTGAATATGGTTCTTCGAAATTTGTCATCTTTATAATCATTCTCCTAATTCACTTTATCGTGGTAAATAATATGTTCATTGATTTTATTCATGGCTTTATTTATGTATCGAACTGCAAATAACTCCCCATAGATATTTATTAGCTGTATCTAATCTTTTAAGACAAATTTCGAGATGTTTTCTGGAATTCGTCATTATTGCTGACATCATTATCCTGAAAATGACTGTTGAGAATAATGATGTATGGGTTAGAATAATGATTTGCGGATTTTTAACAATGACAAATGTTGAGAATAATGACGACAATACAATTATTAGCATATCTAACCATTAAAATAAAGTAAGCTGGTACATCAATTGATTAATTTTTTTCGTAATGTCTCTGCAGTTGTTTTGGGGAAAAAATCAGTATGCCTAGAAGTAAGGAATCCTATGAGAATCGTAAAGCCCAATATAAAATGTGTCAGAAACGGAGGTATCAACAAATGATTATTGATCTAGAACTGCTAGCCTTAGAACAAGTGAGAAGGCGACAGAATATAAAAAAAGAAAGAAAAGCGTAAACTGACGAGTATTGCTGCACCGCGCGATTTTTGCTTACTAGGTTACGTCTAGTTATATAAGAAAATATATAAAATAAGACTCGCTCATATCGAACAACGTTTATTTCAGCGGTCATTTGGGAGGAAAGGCTAACTTAGCCCCCAATAAGCTTGGTATTACTCAGCAGAGTAAAGCTTTATCCCAGTCCAACGCTTCCAACTTTACAAGACCCAAATTCGACCTCACATGGAGTACTGTTCCCACCTCTGGGCCGGAGCTCCTCAGTACCAGCTCCTTCCTCTTCATTGCATTCAACGTAGAGCGGTTCGAATCGTCGACGACAAGGCTATTTCTAATTGGCTTGACTCTTTGGCGTGGCGCAGAGATGTAGGTTCGCTCTGCATCTTTTACCGCATTCATAATGGGGAGTGTTCCGACGAATTGTTTGGATTAATTCCTGCCGTTAAATTCCATCATCGGACATCGCGTCAAAATTTAAAGTTCCATCCTCACCACCTCGATGCCTGGAAAACCACAACAGTGCGCCTTTGTCGGCACTGTTTGCCTCGCACTACTCCTTTATGGAATCAATTACGACTTCGGGACCTTCAAGAAACGAGCTTACCCATTTTTAAAAAGCCGACAACGCATCTGCAAGACCCCTGGTATTGCAGATGTACAAAGGTACTGCTTTTACCATCAGGTGCAGTACCTTTGCTCATTGGCCCCCCTCTACTATAAAATAAAACAATGGAAAGATTAATTAAGAAACTAAAAGATCAGGCGAAGCGAATCTTTCAGAATTGCCAACCCTTTAGGAGTAATTTCCCTTGCCAAACACATTAAATGATCTCTTCCTATGCCATCGGTAACGACAATATCAGTTAGCGCATGGTGGCTTCACTGCTCCCCGTCCTAACATATATTATCAATTTTTCCCTTTTTTCTGGCTTTTTTCCTTAAGCCTAGAAGACAGCTCACGTCATTCCTTTTCCTAAAGTCTCAGCTCCTACTAATTTCTCTAAATATCGCCCTATACCAATTCTTCCATATTTGTCCAAGATTTTGGACACGCAGTTTAGCCCTTACCTGCAGGATAGTAATTTGTTCAATATATATATATAAGATATATATATATATATATATATATATATATATATATATAAGATTCAATATATATATATAAGATATATAAGATAGTAATTTGTTCTAAATATCGCCCTATACCAATTCTTCCATATTTGTCCAAGATTTTGGACACGCAGTTTAGCCCTTACCTGCAGGATAGTAATTTGTTCAATCCGTATCAATCTGGTTTCCGTTCGGGGCACAGTACTGTTACTGCTACTGTTAAAGTCACTGACGACATAAGACATGCTATTGGTAATAAACAACCTACTTTATTGGTTTTCTTGGACTTCAGTAACGATTTTATCTCTGTGGACTTTGATGTGCTGCTTGGTACACTTCGTTCGCTGAATCTTTCCCCTCAGTCTGTATCCTGGTTTGACTCATATCTCCGAGATCGTTCTCAATGTGTTCATTTCGAGGATTCTTTCTCAAGTTTTAGTAAATTAACAGTTGGTATTCCACAGGAGGGTGTTCTAGCTCCACTCCTATTTTTCGTGTTTATCAACATAACATCCAATGCCATGTCCTCCAGTTTTCATTCGTCATCATCATATGCGGATGCGGGTGATCTGCAATCGTATCGTCCTTTCTCTGCTCCGGATGTTCTTGAGGCAATCAGCGCTATATATGAGGATCTGTCGCGTATTCACTCATGAGCGGAGTCATCTGGTTTATTAGTAAATCCCAAAAAATACAGTTTTTAATTATAGGTAGTGGAAATGCTAATGTTCCTGATCTCGTATATAGCAGCAGTGTTATACTGTATAGCAAATCAGCTAAAAATCTAGGCCAAATTATAAGTGGAGATTTCTCTTGGAATGTTTATATATCAGAAGTATGCAAACAAATTCATTCCACCTTTCATTCTATCAAACATTTGCAAAGATTTCTTCCTTTTAAGACTAGAGTTATTTTAGTGCAAACATAAATCTTTCTTTATTAGATTATGCTGATATTTGCTATCCTGATATCACAGAAGAAGGCCTGAATAAACTCGCACGCTTACAGAATGTAGGAATTCGCTTTGTTTTTGGTTTTAGAAGATTTGACCATATTTCCAATTTCAGAACATAACTCACGTAGCTTCCTATTCGGGAGCGCAGAGACGCTCAGCAGGAACGCTCCGCAGGAACGTAGACGAGCTTTTCATCGATATTACAATCAAATCTAGTTGTTTTGATTGTAATATCGATGAAAATTGTATCCATAGGTATAATAAAAACCATATCCCAAATAATAACTGTAAGTACACTGAGAATATTAATCCAAATCCTGTCGTTTCATTATCTAGTACACATAAAGAAGAAAGCCGCGATCCAAATCTCTGAAAAATAAATATCCTTTCCTCCTATTTAACCAGTGTTATACTCTTAACAATGTTAAGTGTTATCTATTTCGATTTTATTTCTTTGAGCTGATAGTTATTAGTTAATATAATGTGATGCAGGATATAACAATTGAAAAATAATAAAAATATTGTTATATTTTAATTATATACAAGAAGTTATATTTCTGTTCATCAATGTGTAATTTTTTGATTAACATTATATTATTGTTAAATTATATTAATTACACAAGAATTTATGTTTGTGTTTATCAATGCGTGATTTTACGACTAAATATAATTATGTTGATTCTTAATATTTTGTTTTATTTTAATGATAAGTGAAATAAAACAGGTGTAAAATCATTATCCTCAACAAAAGTCATTTATCCTAATTAAATTGTCATTATTCTCAAAAGGTCGTCATTGTATTTTTAAAATTTTTCGAATATCTGCCTAAATATTAATAATACAAAGGTGCCTCTTACTCCGATATCAAAGATTTGAATCAAGTAACAGTTCTCGTACTGATCACTTGTTGTGCCACGAGGTTTTTATTTTTTTCACCAAATCATTGAAAATATATTACGATCGAAGAATGACCCAAATACCCTCGGATGAGTAGTAATAGTTCCATGGTAATACCATCGAGCTATGCTGCTATGAGCTACGCTGACTGGTAATACAAATATGGTCTTATTTTGCAAGCTGTTACCACATTTGGCGCTACATATCAGCAGATTGGAATAAGATAAGATTTTTTCGAATCATAATTTTCCGGGCTTTATACTTTCCATCTAATGATTAAGATGTTTAGTCCCTCTATGGTTTAGTCACAATTGCGATGCAGTTTCGGATTAAAAAAATATGCTACCATGGTCTCGAATTATAGCTTTAGGCTTCCTGTTCTCCAAAATTAGGAAGACGAACTATGAACTGTTAGATCCCATAGTATTTAGAGCACTGGTTGATTAGTAAACGTCAATATGAATTTCGATAGAAGCGGAGCTGGGCATTTTTTAGTACCTACGTATGAGGCATTGATTAGCAGATGTAGTTGAATCCAAGGAGCGGGTATTCGAAGTTTGCTTAATCACAGTGAAGGCATTCAATCGTGCATTATTAATTAAAAGGCCTGTAATAAGGTAACAACGCTTATATTATGCAAGTACCTATATTATACAAATTTGTTAGGTCCTTATGAAACTCGACGTTTCAATTATGTTACATTTTGGTAATGGGTGGTTGGAGTAGGTTTTCATTATATTTTGTTAGGACAAGATTGTTTTTTTTTTATCTTGTTTCAATCGTGTTTCTTAAATTTCCACTTTTTTATATTATAAGATAGCAAGATAGCAAACAAGCAGATGGGTCTCCTGATGGAAAGAGTCAACATCGCCGCCTATAGACACCAAAGATGTTAATGGTGCGTTGCTATCTTATGGCGAGATCTAATGCCACATGCATAAGTTTACTGGCTACCTTAACCTCCAAACCGGAACACGACAGTGACTAGCACTGACGCTTTTGCGGTGGTACCAGACCCGGCCGAGCCGATGCAGAACTCTACCACAATGGTAGTCACTCGGTCGCCTTTTATGACCTGCCTGGCAGAACGACAGTTAGCGTATTCTTCAAAGGAGCCCGGGACTAACAAGGGGTAAACATTTACGTCTTTGACTTTTAGCAAGGAAAGTCCTTGGAAGCTTCGGCAAGAAATAAATAAATATGCGGTTACTTCTACACATCTTTACTAAGAGTCAGAGTAAAAGCTTTTACCTGAGGGCATTAATGATTTTAATTAAATCGTTTCTAAATTGACTTTCGTTTTAGGAACCTTCGCTGCAATGACCGTGTCAATAAAAATATTCCTCATAACTTGGTACGTGCTTGCAAAACACCCTACGTGGCAGTCAGATTACTTTTAAATTTTGATAAGTGCAATGCAGCGAATCGAAGTTATTGAGATACTAGCTGACACGGCAAACGTTGTTTTGCCTTACATATTAGCAATCCATAGCGGACAAACAACGTAACACGTAATTTATATAAGTCTACGGGATACGCAGCCAAAATGACATTAAACTTTATATGGTGGTTAAGTATTCTTAAATTTTCTAATTTTTCGCGCAATTTTCTTAATATTTTCTTTTATAAGAACCTTTTCCTTACAAACACAACAAAAAAAAATTACCGAAATTGGTCCAGCCATTCAGGCGTGATGTCGTGACCAAGAAAAATAGGGATTGATTTTTATATATATAGATAACTCATGTTCTATAGATTAGTCTGTAGCACATGATTATGGACCTGTTGCATTCCTGCAATAAATCTGGACGTGATAACAGAGAACAGCGCTATCCTTATTCACGAGTCTATACTGTAACGACCAGGGCCGAATTTGAAGATCCGCAGGCCCTAGGGTTATTAAATAGCGTTTTATTGTTCACCACATAGAGATGGAGAATTTTTAAGCAGTATTCTTACTATTACAATATAACATGTTAAATATCGATATGAGTGTTTTTAATATTCAAAAATAATACGTTTGTGCAAGTATTTTAGTCAAAAATGCGAAAGAAGACCTAACACTGTAAAAAGGGGTAAGCACCTGACCCGTCGAAACTTGGATATTATTTATCTTTATTGTGGAGGCCATCAGGCTGTAGCTCCATATGCCTTCTCTTAAATCCGGCGCTGGCCACGATGGTTGCATAGCTTGATGCGTTGCTTCCTGCAAAGGTGCCTACAGCCAATTTAGGATAAGCTACGAGTAACTTACATTAAAAAAAAAAAAACAAATACTTTTAACATTTATCTTAATTATAAGGTAAATATTTTGTTTATGTTTTTTAGTAACACTAAACTATAGTCCACAACCCCATGCAAAGGCTTCGCGACCTCCTAGGCCGCAACCCACACTTTGAAAAACACTGATTTAGATAGACAGAAAATCCATTGAAGAAGTAGAAGTTGCTATTATCTTGAGTTTTGGTGTATTAAGGCACATCACGTGTGCAGACAGGTTAGATTTATTTTTAATTAGTAGAATAGCAAACAAGTACCAATATTCTCTTGATTGCAAAATACAGTCATTGCCTGTGGACACAAAGTGTGATGGATTGAAATACCACATAGATAAGTATACTGGATACATTACCATCCAAATTGGAACACGATAGTGGCAAGCAACGACGATATTGCAGCAGGAATAAGTAAGATGGTAATACTAGGCCTTGTGGATAACCTACCCACGCAAGTTATATAACGATATGTACCCATGTCGTCAAAGTTAGAGGACTATGTAAAAATACTGTGTTGCTAGTATTTTTGAACTTAGTAGTTTCGGAAATAAGGTAGCAAATTCGCCGCATCTGCCTCCTCGGCCCCCGTTGCATGCTTCATCGCCATTATGGCTTCATCAGTGTCTGCCTCAGATAATATTATTTTCAACGTGACTATCTTATCACAGTAGCTACACCTTTAAATCAGCTGAAAGTTTTAGTAGTTACACCATTACTAATCCTTAAAAAAATAAGGTAAAGATGGTTTCATTACGGCCCAGAAGAAGTTTCGACAACAACGACAGATTGGCTGTAGTACTGTAACGTCTGGACTGAATGTTGCGACAAGGGGTTTCCTGGACTGAACTGTAGGTACGTGCTACATAAATTTAAAGCTTCTCACTAGAGAGAATTAAAAACATAGCATATAGTTCGTATTGCTGGACCACAGTACAAATTTCAACTAATTTGTTGTGCAAGTTCCGAACACAAAGCTGAAAATCGTTCTCAAAAAATGATAGTTTTTTCGTGAGGTATACTTTAGTAGACGTTTGAACAAGTTTTTCATCATTTGTATGTCTAACATTTTTTTTATTTAAGCTATTGTTAAACAATACCGACGCCATAATTTCAAGCCATAGTTAGGTACATGAGGCTACTCACACGATTTATTTACAGATCCCAGCGAATCGGAAAAGGTGGTAAAAATGCTCCATCCTTTTGACTGCATTCAGATGTAGAGCGGCTCGAATCATCAATAACAGGATTATTCTGACCGGCTTGATTCTTTGGTATTACGTAGAGATGTGGCTTCGCTCTGCATCTTCTTTCAGATCTATCATGGGGAGTGTTTTGAGGAACTGTTTGGATTAATTCCTGCCGCAGAATTTCACCATCGGACATTGCGAAAAAATTCGAAATTTCATCCTCAACATCTCGATGTCTGGAAATCCACAACTGTGCGATCCTCGAGGCACTTTTTTACCCCGCACTATTCCGGCAGGGGTTTTTCCAAGCGGATACGACTTAGGGACCTTCAAGAAAAGAGCCTACTCTTTCTTAAAAGGCCGGCAATGCAACTGAAAATCTTCTGATAGTGTGGTTATCCATGGGCGGCGGTGATCACTTGCCATCAGGAGAGCCTCCTGTCCGTTTATCCCCTTTTTATATAAAAAAATTAATATAAATATATTAAAATACAAATTTAAACGTTTTCCTAATGGGCTTTAATCTTTGATCTTTCAGCTTTCAGGATCTTTGTTATCCGAAAAATAAAAATTTATATTTTTTATTTTCATTCCTATTTAGGACAGTTTAACTGGATATATATTTAACGCTTTTTTCCCAATTTCAGCGGCATCATCATACTTAATTTTTTTTTATCAAGGTATTAAGTAGTAGTTACTTAACCTTGGTAGGACAGGTTACATATTCTAGTATTTATATTTGACTAGTTAACGCTCTCTAGTCGAAATTCGATTTTTCCCCCAAGTCGTATCCGTTCGGAAACATCCATGTCGGTAATTGATTCCACAAATGAGTAGTGTGAAGCAAAAAGTGTGGAGAGAAACGCTTTGTTGTGGATTTCCAGGCTTCGAGATTGTGAGGGTGGAACTTCAAATGTTGACGCGATCTCTGATAATGGAATTTAGCGGTAGGAATTAATCCAAACAACTCTTCGGAACACACCCCATGATAAATACGATAGAAGACGCAGAGCGAACCTGCATCTCGGCGTAATACCAAAGAGTCAAGTCGTTTCGAAAGAACCTGGTCGTCAACTATTCGAATCGCTTTCTCCGACTGCGATCAAAAGGAAGAAGTTTTTTTCATATTCGTATTAAAAGTTCAGTACGTCAAATCTCAGATTTAAATGTTTTAGGGCGCGCATTTTTTTCTTAAAAACTTATCACAGATCTTTAGTTATTATATTATATACGATTCAATAAGCTGAATAACTAGAATACCTCGCTTTTATGTTATAATATCGCTCTTTATAGTGCCCAGATGAACAGTTTTAATGAAAAACGTTTCAACTTTCACGCCTTAGGTTATATCGGTAAGTTTATTAGAAACGTAAGCTGCCTGCCTTGTGGCGTCAATTCATTATATAATTTCCACTTTATTAAAATTTCGCTGCGGGAAGCCTCAGGCACCGGCTTCATTAAGTAATGGAATAATGAATGCATTGTTTGACGGCTTCCACGACGCTAGTAACAACAAAGTTCCGGTGTATAACCGCTGCATTTTCCATTGTCTTTAGGACCAATTTCCTCTCGTGAGGCGTATTATTCTAAGTTCTGCTTTTTTAATATTGTTTCATGTATAGAGACCAACTAGTCAGACTGATTTAAATTAAAAGCATTCTTTAAAGCTAAATTTGAAATCTTTTTAAATATATGTAACTCTAAATTAAAAATTTAACAAACGCGCGAAACATTTCTTTATCATCAGATCACCAAATGATCATGAAAGAGGTCACTTAAAATATTTAATAGATTCAGGCGTTACTTTGCAGAAATCCATAATTTAAAGAAGAAATTATGGTATTTAATTTGCAAAATTTCCGCGAAACCTTATACGGAACTGCTGTGATGCAACAGAAATGAAAGGTAGTGTAGGGATTGGGGCAAACTTATCCAAGGCCCGAGAATTTGAGAAGAACACATCGGCAACAATAGTCCACCCACTTCCACCACACTTTCTTCCACGTCAGAAGCAAGGCAGTATCATACAAATTATGTATGTAAATTTCACCCTTCTGTAATGCTAAAGTGTGGTGGAGATGGGTGGACTATACTATAGAAAAACATATGTAGGTACATAGTGTGTTTTACAGATTAACAGGTATATATTAAAGTTCCTCGGAACACCCGCCATGATAGATCTGATAGAAGATGCAGAGCGAAGCCACATCTCTACGTAATTCCAAAGAATCAAGCCGGTCAGAAATAGTCCTGTTATTAACGATTCGAGCCGCTCTACGTTGAATGCGGTCAAAAGGAAGGAGCATTTTTATCACCTTTCCAGTGTTTCAATTGATATATTTATTTAGTCTTGCCTTTAACAGTTAATACACATATCTCAACTACCTGCAGCGTGTAGTCATTATAAAAGTTTTTGGTGAATTCCGCGGGAACAACTTATTTTTCTGGGATAAAAGTTAGCCTTTATGCTACTCCAAGTCATCATCTACACGTATGCCAAATTTCATCTAAATTCGTTCAGTAGTTTTTGTGTGATTGAGTAATAATCGGTTGACCGAATTCTCAAAAAGCAGAAAGTTATTAATTCACCTGTATTTTTTTGTTCGTTAGCTCGGAACTCGGTCATTTATTAACCGACTTGGAAAAATATTTTTTGTTTAGGAGGGTATACTACTCATTTAGTCCTCTATATATTAGGCGGAATTCGGGGTTCTTTGTTATATCATAAGATAGCAAATACACAGATGGGTCTCCTGATGGAAAGAGTCAACCATCGCCTATAGGCAGCAATATGTTAATTGTGCGTTGCTAACTTGAGGCGAGATCTAATGCCACATGCATAAGTTTAACGGTTACCTTATTCTCCAAACCGGAACATGACAGTGACAAGCACTGACGCTATTGGGGCAGGAATAGGTAAGGCGGTGGTGCCAGACCCGGGCGAGATAATGCAGAACTCTACCACCTAGTAGCCAAGATGTTAGTGACTCGCATAGCCAAGCCAAAGGCAAACTTCCTTACACGACATGCGTGGCAGAATGGCAGTTGGCCTATTCTTCAAATGAGCCCGAACCAACATGGGGCGATATGCGTAATTAACAGACTATATGTTTGTTATTTGTTATTATTTCAATGTCAACAAATTAGACAATTTTCTGTATCGTCCCGGCTATAAATTGTATAAAATTGGATACTTTCCAATTTGGCGCAAACACCTATAACTTGTGTCATTGTCAGCCATCGCATAAGTAAATTGTAACCACAGGTTAATTAACATAACCTGTGGTTATAATTTACTTATGCGATGGCTAATCTAAGTAAAATGTGAAACTGATTGGCTATATCTATATACATATAATAAAATCGTAGGAAAGTCAATGTATGTCCGGGGTAAACTCAAAAAGTACTGCATGGATTTACTTCAAATTTTGCATGAATATTACTAACAGGTTGGGTTAACATATAGGCTACATATTATCACGCTATCACCTACGGGGGAAGAGCTGTGCAGGGTAAACGAAGTCCACGCGAACGAAGTCGCGGGCAACAGCTAGTAATTAATAACAAATCTATGCATAGTGAAACAGTTGTGAAACAGTAGAAGTGTTAAAATCTATAATACACATAATAATATCGTAGGAAAGTCAAAACTGTACATTGAATATTTTTTAAAAGAATACTTGGGGCGTGATCTACAATCGATATCGAAGCCAAAAATATAGGTTTTAGAATTTTTGTCTGTTTGTCTGTTTATCTGTTTGTCTGTATGTATGTCCGGGGTAAACTCAAAAAGTACTGCAGTGATTTACTTCAAATTTTGCATGAATATTACTAACAGGTCGGGTCAACATATAGGCTACATATTATCACGCTATCACCTACAGAGGAGGAGCAGTGCGGAGTAAACGATGTCCGCGCGGACGAAGTCGCAGGCAACAGCTAGTTTAAAATAATAATACGTATAACGTAAGCTTTTTATTAACCGGTCTGTTATTCGTCATATTTTTTTATATAATCTGTGATTAGAAAATGATTTAGAAAATAATTTGCATAATTAGTACATGAAATAGAAGCCTTTTCTATATAATAGATTCAGGCGTTACTTTGCGGAAATCCATAATTTAAAGGAGAAATTATGTTATTTCATTTGCAAATTTCCGCGAAATGTTATATGGAACTGCCGTGATGCAACAGAAATGACATAGGACAAGGAATAGGGAAAACTTATCTACACCACAGCGGCACAATAAACCAAATAACTTAAATTTGCAAATTAAATACCATAATGTCTCCTTTTCTATATAGGTATTTTTTTGAGTTTATGTAGTGCACTAAAATATATGTAAATGCTGTAGAAAATGGTTAAACGGCTACAAAAACTTAAAATAATCATTATGATTATTTTAAGTTTTTGTAGTATATAGTATATAGTAGATGCCTTAATTCTATGATAGAATTAAGGCATCTACTCGTATTTCACTTAATGATTATTCTCATTTTTCCCTGAAGTATTTTTATATTTACGGTAAATACACTGATTGTGGACACTTTAAGAACAAATTTGAAGTATTTTTTAAATTTCTATAATACCTATGAAATTTTTAACATTGAAAATATTATTAAATATTGAAAGTAATTTGTTTATTCTATATTTTTGATGTGTGTCACATAAGCGACCAAAGAGTATACAATACTACGTGTAAGCAACTGTCATTATTTTATTTATTTTTTATATTCATGCATAACAAAAACGTACATAGGTTAAACTTAACGCCTAAGGGCATTCTATACTAGCCAACCTCGTGCAAAACAGAAACATGACTAATGGATTTGGTGCATCTTAATTCTATTCAATTTCTATTCTATTCAATAATCAAATAAAAACTTCATTCATTTTGACCAGTCATCAACAAGGCAAACCCTGTTATGGACACCCAGTAATAAACAATACGATGGTTAATAACTAGCGTTGAATATTGAGTTAGAAATAGAATAATACGCACTTTTATTGTTCATCAGATTATAATGTATAAGTATTGAAATTAGTATTAAAGAACGTAACAATTATTTGTTACTTTTGATGTCTAAATATCTACTTGAATTAGATTAAAATAGCGCCTCCGTTTTTTGTAGACGATTATTTTTAGAACACTATCTACTGAATTAGTTCAAAAAAAATTATAAATTTTGAATTGCATCTATTCGAATTGAGTGCACCAGTAATAAACACTCATATAAAATATTGAGAAATATAATCCATATGATGTAAGGATACGTTGTTCTCTCGTGTAATTTCCATGCTAAATCCAACGACTTAAAAACACGTTTTAGATAAAATAAAGAAATAATAAATCGATAGGTAAACTTTTTACTTATTTTGCAACAACGGCCTCTAATAATTTTTTAAAACACTTTGTACCTAATTCGGGCCAATTTTGTTTCAATAAGACGGAAATGACTCAAATTTCAAATAGCAAATTTTAGTAGCTCGATGACTTATGTCCATGTAAAAATGTCGCTAATAAATGAAAACTTATTCTTGCCTTTATTCTACATTTGTTTTTTTTATCCATGACTGGCTCCTTGTCCATTACCAGCGCATTTATCTTGCCTAAACGAGGAAAATCTTTTTACCAATCATTAAATTTTTATAAAATTCTGAGATAACTTTCAACCGAATCATACAAGATTTAACTTGACCTTTTTCTTTTTGAGTCACAGCCTAGAAATAGCATTTGTACAATGCCTACAGTTTGGCTGAATGGCTGTTGACATCCTATTGTCAGTGGGAGACAATGGATGTGTGAAATTTTCGTGTTTGTTTCATTTCATTGTTTGTAAAGCACACAGCAAATTGTAGTGTTACATACAGACTATTTTAGTTTTTACGTCGTTCAACGTAAAAGCTATTTTTGGACAAAATGTGTTAATATTTTTCTATGAAAATATAAGAAATGAATAAAGAATTAACCCAGTAGGCCCCAGCTATTAATTTTTCATGTTAGATATTCACAATGTTTACGTACTTAACTAAGCGTTTTATTATTGAAAACTACCAATATCTAGTGACTGACTTACTGATTTAATAAGATATCAAGATAGCAAATAAGAACATGTCGATCTTATTAATAAACTAGCTTTTGGCGGCGGCTATTTTCGCGTAGTAGTCGGTATCAGACGTTGGGGATACGACTTATCAATCAAAGTTAGATGATACGACGCCGCCTACTTAATTTTTTGAGGAAATGAAAATCTCTGGGTCTAACGTTTAAATGCACAATGACGCATGGCATTGTGCATTTAAACGTTTTTTCAATGACGTAAATGTGCGATTTCTTTTATCTACACACTTTTCCCACATTTAAGGATGGTTATTGAAACAATTGTAAATATCCTCCTGATGATGTTTGCATAAGCCAAATCGCTTAGATATTAATTATAATTATCTTTCTGTGAAAAACATTGTGAAAAAGTACAAATGTATTAATTGTTAAAATATTATTTTGTAAAATACTTGTTTACAATGGTTTGAAGAATATTAATATTAGATGGCTCTCC
Source organism: Apodemia mormo (assembly GCA_036924255.1). NCBI lineage: Eukaryota > Metazoa > Arthropoda > Insecta > Lepidoptera > Riodinidae > Apodemia > Apodemia mormo. The sequence continues at coordinate 5,201,192 of JAUPFN010000010.1, read as the reverse complement.
TGATGGAAAGAGATAACTGCCACTTATAAATATTAAAGACGTTGAAAATAGTGATAGTTTTGGCTAACCGTATTATACAAACTCCTTTTCAGAAAGGCAGTTCTGTATATAATATCTCTATAAGAGGCCCGAACTAAGACAGACGAATTTTTGAATTTCATAGAACTCCGTTATTAAGTTTGAAATAACGTGTAATTCCGTTCCACACAAAAGATTACACCAAAGTTGCACAATCACCAAGTCAGACGCACGACATAATTAAATTTGTCGTCGAATCCGCGAACCCACAGAGTCGTTGAAATAAATTAAACTGAATTTTGCTGGAATACTTGTTTGTTTTTTCCATTTGTGTTTGCATGGGTAATGTGAACGTGTTTTTACAATAAAGAAAACAGTCATAAGGAGAAATTTTGCTTTTATATTATTTAGTCTAGGAAGATGTTCTGAAATGAAGTTTAAAGACTTATCTTAGGTTTTTTAAAAACTAATTTAATAAAATTATATATAAGTAGTTGGCTAACATTGATGGTGGTAGAGTTCTGCATTATCTCGCCCGGGTCTGGCACCACCGCTTTACCTATTCCTGCCGCAATAGCATCAGTGCTTGTCGCTGTCGTGTTTCGGTTTGGAGAGTAAGGTAGCCGGTAAACTTACGCATGTGGCATTAGACCTCGCTACAAGATAGCAACGCACCATTAACATCTTTGGTGTCTATAGGCGATGTTTGACTCTTTCCATCAGGAGCCCATCTGCTTGTTTGCTATTTTATAATATAAAAAAGTTGTGATATTTTTATTCATGGTTAAATTTTAATCATCTTATTTTTTAATTTTTATAAAATACTAGGGGTCCGTTACGTGCTTCGCTACGTATCGCCATTTATTGAATTCATTTGTTACAAAAAATGTGATAAATGAAGAACCGATCTACCGATTTTGTGCAAACTTCACATAAACCATCTTCTGAATAGTTCGAACAAAGTCTAAACATTCGGTTTGGATAGGTGGACCCATTCTTGAGTAATAAAATTACAACGAAAAGTGGCATTGATTTTTATATATATACTACTATTTTTGAACCAAAAATTATTTGATTTTTGGTTGAGACAGCAAAGATGAAAAAGTCTACTGTTGCATATATACACTAAAGATGTTAATGATGCGTTACTATCCAAGTGGCTGTTAATGGCACATATAAAAAGTAAACGGCAACTTTACTGTCCAAAACGGAATACGTCAGTGACAAGTATTGACGCTATTACGGCAGGAGTAGGTAAAGCGGTGGTACCAGCGCCTAAGAGGGGAGGCGTTGCAGAACTCTACCACCTAGATATACCACATAATCGTTGATTGTTTCATTAGTAATATATTTGACTGCCCCGTTGATCGAGTGGTAAGCAAAATTAACTACAAATAAATGGGGCTCGGGTTCGATTCCCAACTGAGACAAACATTTGTGTGATGAGCATAGATGTTTGTATTTCTGGGTTCGGATGTTTATTATCTATGTTACAGTGTTTACATTGGTATTTACATGTATTGGTATCGTTGACTAACACAATATAACAAGTAACTAATTTGCTTATTTTGGGGTTAGATGAATTCGTGTAATTTGCCTAGCGATATTTATTTACCGCGACTTCGTCCATGTCCCTAAGTTACTCTTTATTATATCATCTGTCAGTGAAAGTCTTGTCAAAATCGGTCTAGTCGTTTCAGAGATTACCGGGAACAAATAGACAGACAAACATTGTAAAAATGTTATTTGTACCGTGCATACATCCAATTGCATTTAGTAAAAAACAGTTATTTTAATATTACAAACAGACATTCCAATTTTATTTATTTGTTTATATTACAATTTTGCCAGCCTTGCCAACCAGTCAGCCAACACAGGGGTCTTATTCAGGTTTGCCACAATAGTTTTGCCGCTTGTTGCCTTCATTTCATTGGAAACAGAAAATAGCCGATTAGTATTAATCTAGTGCAACGTGACAATGTCATCCCTGATGCAAGGTTAGGAACAACGCATTGTTAACATCGCCTATAGACATCAAAATATGTCTATAGGCGATAACTTGGATTAGGCTTTTTATTACGAGAACTACATATCTACTTCACCTTTAATAAAGTAGTGCGTATCCTAATATTTCATATATTTTTAAAGCATAATATTATGGTCCTAACTTTTTCATGACTCCTCCCTAAACTATACAAAAGTATTTCTCGTGGTATACACGCAAACTTTATTCAAATAAAACTTTTAACAATATTGTAATCATTGTAAAGACGTGTGTGAAATTATAACCAAAACACGCACTTTCTTTTGTAATTTATCGGGGCTTTACCAAAGACTTTTATATTGTTATGAGTTTCGTTAAGGTGCATCCACAACGATTAATACATATTTTGTGAATACACGTTTTGTAACACCATTAATTGTTTGGTCTGTTATTTCAATTCAAACTGGGCACACCTAGAAACTTGTAGCCCAAACATTAGGAGTCTTAAAAGCTTTGGGTATGTCAAGTTGTAAGAGGTAGATTAAACGTTATAATTGATTCACAGAACAAGGACGTAATTAAAAAATTGTGGTAAGAGATAATCGGTTAGTTGTTACCAATGTGTTTAGAAGCCGAATTTAACCTTTTTATGTGGTACAAACTAAGAAGAGTCTAAGATTTTCTAGGGCTTAGTGCAAGTATAAAAAAGCTCTATTTAATTCCTATAGGGCTTTAACAAAGATTTTATATTTTTATGAGTTTTGTTAAGGAGCGTCAATAGCAATATATAACGTTACGTTAGTGGATCCACATTAGGCAATACTAAAATTATTTTTAGTTTTGTGTAATGTAGAACTAACTTTCTATACTTGCTATTTACTATTATATGGTGAATGTTGCTCTTCATTTCCTTCAATATATGCGAACATAAGCAAAATATATATCAATGTAGGCGCTAAAATACAGCGAGCTTGATACACCTTAATCAAATCGGGTGTGGTGCGAAAGTAACATCAAGTGTTTTTAAAATTGCGTTAAGAAGAGAGAAATGCTCGTGCATATCTAATGGAAGCAAGGGAAGTACCTATGTCTGAATTGTGATGTACTCGATTGTCCTTGGCAGTGAAACTGCCAAGGACAATCGAATACATCGAGGACAATGGATATGGTGGTAAAATATGCACTTGTGAATGTTATAAAGTTTACAAAATATATAATTTACAGGAACAGGAAGTAAATCTACTATCCATCTGTGACTAATATAAATTGTGTGAATTTGTGTTTCGTAGTGACAATAAATGTTATTTAATCAGCAAATGGCCGATCTATCTGATCAATGTCTTCGTTTTTGTACGCTTACCAAGTTCTTACTAGCTCAAAACCGTCGTTTTAACAAATACAAAATAATTCCATGTTGCTGTGTTGAGTCACTGCTTAGTTACATTTTCTAACTAAGTTAAACGGAGTTATCATAGTTTTAAAATATTTGAATTGTGCCTAATATAGAAACATTAAATAACTTAAATATTTTGATTTCGAATAACAACGGCAAATACCGCTGCAAAAATTTTGAATTGTGTATGCATCCTTATATTATAAATTTGCTACAAACAATATTTTGCGTTTCAAAACAGGGCTTTTGTGTTCGAGAAAATCACAAATTACACTTTCTCTAAATTATTATATCATGAATTTAGACTACAGGCCTAGTCTCTGCTAAATGTAGAAAACTAACTTTGCCGAATTGGTCCAACCCAATCATGTGTATAATATTACTACTAATATCTGGTTGACCGAGCTTATATATATATATATATATATATATATATATATATATATATATACCCATATCTTGGGACCCGAGCTTTTCTTGGACCTGGAACCTTGATAAATCGATTCTTTGACCCGAAAAACCCCTAATTTGTGACTTTCATGAAAATCGAAATCCAATATATATATATATATATATATATATATATATATATATATATATATATATATATATATATATATATATATATATATATTATATATATATATATATATATATTATATATATATATATATATATATATATATATATTTCGCAGAAGACAATAAATTATAATATACCACCATATAGTCGTCTTATCACTGAATCAGTGCGCACGTTAGGCACGGTCGGTTCTCTAGCTGTGAGTCCTCTTATAAACCGATCTACTGACTCGGATTTCGTTACGACAGGCGATATTTGATATATGCTGGCCGATGGATGACTGTTAAGATATAAAATGACGTAAGTGACGTACGCAACGTATAAGTCAAATACACTTTATTCTACTCTAGATAGCGCTACGCTACCTTAGGTTGCAAATACTCTCATACTTCCTCACACGGCCATTCTGACAGACAACGCGCTCTCGCGTGTCGCACAGTTATCTTCGTAACATTACAAGCCTGTAGGCAATATGTAATAGAAATTTCCACTTCGTCAAAATTTTACTGTCTTTTGGTGTGATACAAAGCACATAAAGCTCATAGTAACGTCGCACAAGAATATTAAAACGACACACAACGCCGACCTGGGAGCTGTACTAAGCACAGAGCTTCCTTTACAATCTGAATTGCTAGTTATTGGAAGCGCGGAGCTTCCAATACACTTTCTTATTAATTACACAAAGCGTTGAGCTTCCAATGTACTTCCTTAATTGTTACATGAAGCGCGGAGCTTCTAATACACTGACTTGTTATTTACACGAAGCGCTAAGCTTCCAATGTACTCCCTTAATTGTCACATAAAGCACAGAACTTCTAATACACTGATTTATTAATTACATGAAGCGCTAAGCTTCTAATGTACTTCCTTAATTATTACATATAGCGCGGAGCTTCCAATACACTGATTTATTAATTACACGAAGCGCTAAGCTTCCAATGTACTTCCTCAATTATTACATGAAACGCGGAACTTCCAATACACTGATTTGTTAATTACACGAAGCGATAAGCTTCCAATGTACTTCCTCAATTGTTACACAAAGCACGGAGCGTCCAATACACTGATTTGCTAATTACACGAAGCGCTAAGCTTCCAATGTACTTCCTTAATTGTTACATGAAGCGCGGAGCTTCCAATGTACAGAACTGATAATTACATGGAGCGCGGAGCTTCCAATGTATAGTTTTTATAGTTACGTGAAGCGCGAAGCTTCTAACGCATTGACTTCTTAATTACACGAAGCGCGGAGCTTCCAATGTACTGACATGATAGCTACATGAAGCGTGGAGCTTCCAATGTACTGACATGGTAATTACATGAATTAAAGTGAGACATGGTGCTCCAAAAGCATTAACACAAAAGTTTTTTTATCTTAAAACTAACAATTTTCATGATTTTTCACTGCATTTCTGGAACAATATTAAGAGATATCAACACAGTAACATTTAAATGTTCGTACAATTTTTTTTTAATATAATGTAACAGTAATTAAGTAAAGCACAACAAAATAACATTATAATAAAAATAAAGCAAAAAAAAATGTTTTTGTTCTCATTTATTTTTGATACATTTTCCTATTTGTATAGATGTACAATGAATGTACAAAAGAACGGAAACAGGCACAGAAATCGCATTACGAGGATATAAAAAGAAGGTTAGATACATCTATTAATTCTCATTATAAACTCTTATTTGGCTCACCTTCTTAATTACTATTTTAATCGTGAACATCTGTTATTTTACAAGAATTTGAAAATCTTTCCATAATTTATTAATTAGCCTAGGATTTTACTCAACTAAAACTATATCGCTTACATAAAAAAAAAATGTACTTCGTTCTAACTCTTATTAAAGCGTGCTTTATCGGCACAAGCTAGTTCGTCCATCCTGGCTTAAGCTAAGCAGCTAAACTATCCGATGGTATTTTATCAATTTTACATGTTAAGCACCGGTGAACATATAATGTTCTGGCACAAGCGGTAGTGTTGGAAAACCATATATGTTTTCGTATTTTATTTAACGTTGTATCTCAAACTATATGTTTTGAATCCTCATGAAAGTGTTAAATAAGTTGCCTATTATAATTTTAAGAACTATTACGTGATATAACATATTTTTATAATTTGAAAATTTTTATGAAGCTAGCTTATTTATTCTCCATAACATATAATGACCGCAAAAATTACTTCGAATGTGTCGTTTACTAAAGCCTGGATAATCCAGTTAGTGTCAGGGTCTAGCCTCTGGTCGAGTTGAAACCAACCATATTGACGACTAAAATAATAAACGTGTGGTATCCCTTTCCTGTACTCCACATCAAAATGCCTACCTAGGCCCATGTATTATCTATGTATTCAAGGAGCTAAATCTTTTTTTTATGATGAAATGCCTTAAGGCCGTTGTAGTTTATGACATCCTTGAAACTTGTCCTGAGAAGAATAGTACCTGAAATGCTTCAGGGCTTTGGCTTTTTCTTTATTTGATAAAATTAACTTGAGTGTCGATTTTTGCGATAGTACAGTTCCATAGCCGAGACGGCTGACGTATAAATAGCTACATTTTTAGAGTCAAATATTGATAATATTGTCATCTGATATTCATCGAAAGATAATAATTATCATGCATGGTTTTTAGCTTTTAAATCTCTGAAATAAAACAAAGGCTATCTGTCCCCTTTTTTTTAAAAAAGAATAACAAGGCAAGTGTAGAGGGTTATGAACTTATTTTGGAAGTGATATCCTTTACAGAATTTATTTTTGTAGAGATTAATGGTTAAGGATGGTGTAGTACGACTTTATTTAAATTTTCAAGTCTCATTTTTATTTCACACATAGTAATGAAATAGTGGGAATTGCCCTTTGTGCAAACGCAAACCCTTTTAATCAAGTAATATAGACGGGCAATATCATCGTCGATTAGAGGTGGCCGTTTCTAACGAAACGCTGCTGACGATCGATGTCGGTCCATGGTGACGACATCCGGTGCCGAAATGCCCAGTAACGGATGGGAATAACACTCAAATTCAACGCGATGGCAGATGTCGAATAACGACACTGTAATCGACGCCGCCAATTATAATACGTCGATGCCCGATGGTCCTTACTGTGAATATCCAACTGTGAATAAACAACGGATGAGCGCAACGTTACCAATTCTAAATGCCAACCTTACTGCGTGCTTGAGTAGAAAATCATCCTTTCAAATGCGTATCCAAATTTTAACTAACTAAACTAAAAAAACTTTATATTTCAATATTTTGTTTATCTATTTACATCAACTGTCATTTACTCTCCTAAATGTTTTTACGTTGATGCACGACAGTATCACAACGTTTATGAAAACGCCAAACCATCAACGTGCTTGACGTTTCCCAGCCAGTACGCTAGTAGCTGTCCGACACCGTTGTTGGAAACAACGATATTGACAATGATAACGTTTACGAAACAACGACGTGTATCGATGCTGAAAAATAACAAAACACCCATGTCTATCGTCGATAGTAATATTGGTCTCAATATCATGTAAGTCTGCGCTCTGTAAAACATAAACATCCACTTGAACTTTTTTTTGTACTGTGCGTACCTTTGTTTTTATAATGAAAGGTTTATTCCGGGTCGACTAAATAAACATCCCGCCCGATAATGATGTCACAAGGTGAACAATCAGAGCCGCTAACTAAACATTGTAACTTAAAACTTGAGATCGATCCCAACGCATAAATTTATTGATTTGTCACCTCTGTGGTCTAGTGGTCCAGTGCCGGTACCACGTGAGGTCCCGGGCTCGATTTCTGGGTCAGGCAAATTAAAGAATGTGCTTTTCACCTTTGCAAAGTAATGCTGCCTGGGATTAGATAAGTGCCCAGCCGGCAATCGGCCCGCCACCCATTGTGAGACCAAACATACTCGGCCAATTGCTGGCGCACCGGCTGCACCTCCACCCACCTCCTCGGAGATACGGGCATGAAAATACTTAAATTTATGTTCTGATTGTGAATATAGACTTACTAACACTTGATTTTGTATACTTATCATCTCCTCGTTTAGAAAAAATACACCTGTTCCGTATGTCCCACTTTCAGACAATAAGATCACTGAAAATTAGCACGCCATTTGTCTGGCAAACTAGGTTTAAGTTCATAATTTGTAATTAAATAACGTCTAACACATTGTTACCCTACTTTAAGCTAATAAAGAATTGATTGATTGATTGATTGAACACTTTCATCACTAGAATTAAGGCTACAAATCTAAACTTTTATTAAAAATTTCGACATTTTGCGTTATAACTCGATTTATAATATTTGTAACACTATACGATCGTTCTGTGGCCTCAGATCAGAAAGTGATAATTACAAAAATAATTTTACATGTATTATGCACAATGCACAATGCGTATGTATTGTTATGATCAAATGTAATATTCTGTTTTTAACTTATCTTGAAATGTTCATAGACTGTAGAAGAGTACAGTATTGATGGAGATATGTCTATCTGATCAAACGATCCGTTTTTCGCAATGCTAATTGTATTATTAACATTGTTCAGCTAAAAGTGCACTTATGATGGTCTGACCAATGGCCACAGCATTGTATTCTAGTCAATGACGTTTAAGGTAATTCATAAATAGTTACGGATTGATAGGACGTTTGTAATTTCCAATTTATGTGTAGTGCTAAAATATCTGTCAAGTGCCACGAAGTTATCTATACTAAAATTATAAAGACTTTACATTTGATTGCTCGTTCATTTGTTACAATTTAACTCAAAAACTACTTAACCAATTTCAAAAATTCTCTCACGCCCAGAAAGCCACATTATTTAGCAATGACACAGGCCACTATTTTACCTACTGGGCAAATAGAAGCATTGATTTTTGATCACGCGAATGAAATCGCGAGTAACTGCTACTTAGAAGTATTTTTAATAAATCAGATCATACCTGGCTGTCGAAGATACCTGAGACGACGACTTCAATTTTGTTCGCCAGTATTTTTAATAAATCAGACCGTACCTGGTAGTCGGAGATACCTGAGATGACGGCTACAATTTTGTTCACCTCGCTCCACCCAGTTTCTATTTCATCCACCATTACTAGGTTTTTTTTTTTATAGAGTTCTCCACATAAGTTGAATCGCAATTACTAGTATACTGCACCATGTCGTGAAATCTTCCAATAGTAGCGAACTGACGTGATTAACATTCCTTTATTTCATCCAATGTTTTGCATAAGGGTGATTTTGACACCCTTTTATGAGCATGGCCTTGTAAATGAATGAATACCATGAAATAAAGGAAATCTTTATTTCGTGATGAATACGGTAATCCTTGTTTCGCACTTTTTTATTTTATTTTGCACTTGCATCACCATTTTCTTCAAATTGGTTCGTTTTCAACGTTCATGAACTGGTGGGCCGATAGTAATATTAGACGCATTGGATTTGATCCCACCGCTGCTTTCGCAGAAGACAATAAATTATAATATACCACCATATAGTCGTCTTATCACTGAATCAGTGCGCACGTTAGGCACGGTCGGTTCTCTAGCTGTGAGTCCTCTTATAAACCGATCTACTGACTCGGATTTCGTTACGACAGGCGATATTTGATATATGCTGGCCGATGGATGACTGTTAAGATATAAAATGACGTAAGTGACGTACGCAACGTATAAGTCAAATACACTTTATTCTACTCTAGATAGCGCTACGCTACCTTAGGTTGCAAATACTCTCATACTTCCTCACATATATATATATATATATATATATATATATATATATATATATAACTGAAATCTCGGATATACAATATACAAGAATTGCTCGTTTACATACACGTCATTGGTCCAAACTGTGGTCCAACCGTTTCCGAACATTTTTTCATTTTTTCATATATATATATATATATATATATATATATATATATATATATATATATATATATATATATATATATATATATATATATATATATATATATATATATATATATATATAACTGAAATCTCGGATATACAATATACAAGAATTGCTCGTTTACATACACGTCATTGGTCCAAACTGTGGTCCAACCGTTTCCGAACATTTTTTCATTTTTTCATATATATATATATATATATATATATATATATATATATATATATATATATATATATATATATATATATATATATAACTGAAATCTCGGATATACAATATACAAGAATTGCTCGTTTACATACACGTCATTGGTCCAAACTGTGGTCCAACCGTTTCCGAACATTTTTTCATTTTTTCGTTTTAAATAATATTTCAAAATATCGTGCTCATGTAAACTGTTAGGATTCAAAAAAGAACAATGTGTCCCGAATTAAAAAAAAACGATTACGAGTGTCTGCTTAAAGCCCTTGCAAATATTATGAGAAAAGGAAGAACGTGCTAAAGGCTCATTACACATTTTGAACGCAGCGCTCGGTCAACTTTATGATTATCGTTGTACTGTTATTAAGCGGGTTTCTGAGGCTTTTCCTTATAAAATATTTTTCAGAATAATTTATATCAGGCTTCCGTGTAAATGAAGATACTGTAATTTTATTGCTGATGGTTATGGTTTCTGAGGTTATGCTAGGATTAGTTGTTATGTTTTGTGGTAGCGTTATTTTTTTTTGAGTTGGCAAAGAATAAACTTCATGAGTTTTGAATTTTTTTTTAAGATTAGCATAACAAAAAATTTATAGAGTAATTGCGTTGTATTTTTTTTAGAAAACAATTATTAATGTATTTACAGAATGTTATATTTTTTGTAAAAAGCACGCTTAAACGATATAAAATACGACGATTATTTCTTGTTTAGTTTCAAACTTAGCCGTCTCCATCCTCGAATGTAAAACAAAACGCGCCATGTCCATTTCGACTAATCACAGTGCAGTATCAATGTTTAGGACGCCATTTTAAAATTAATATGTTGTCGTTTTGAGTTGTGGCTATATGTGCTTTGTAAAGGTTTTATATTATTAAAATACAAAAAATAAACAGTGAAATAGTAAAGTTACCACCAGAAAAAGTTAAAAAGAAAGCAGTATCTTAGAAAATATTTCAATGTAATAAATCACTAGAAGAACTGAAGTAATTTCATTTTAAACTTTTGGTTTGTGGGGAGATATTATAGCTATTAGTTAGGGTTACCAAATTTATACATTTTGGACAGCTTTAATAATGTGATTTCCAGATAAAATTGACCATTTTTACCTTAAGACTAGCTTTTGCCCCCTGCTTTGTTCACGTGACACAAAACCATCACATTCTTATGCTTAGCCTTTGTTACTCTCAAAAAATCCAGCTTTCCTAAGATGAAACAGTTTTTCAAATCGGTTTAGTCGTTATTGAGTTTATCCATTACATAAATACAATCTTACAAACAATCAAGTAGTTATACGTATGTATGACTAGCAATCAGTACAATCGACGTAATCGATCATATAGCAAAGAAGAATTTCGCCACCTCGAGCCTGTCAACACTGGCTCAGTGGAAGAGCGTCCCGGCTTTAGGGAGATGGTCGCAGGTTCAAATCCCGCGTGTCGATATTTTTCTTTGTTTTTAAGGTTTTTCCAGTTTTCCAAGCACGGGGTGCGTGCTATAACACAAAAATAAACAATCAAGTTCTTTTTTATAATATTAGTGTAGATGAATAGTGTTGATTATAAACAAAAAATGGGATTTTTTAAGCTATTGCATAGCTTCTATCGCGGGCCTTGAGCGTGAAGACCGAATCCAGAAATTCCGTAACGATAAAAACCTAACACCTCCACTCCGACCGGCACAGTGGTGATACTTTTTAGTTTTTCCATCTATCGATAAATACCAGAATTTTCAATGACTTTTTGAAATATCACGCTTGTCTCTTTAGTTCAGCAACCCGCCTTTAGATGGCATTGGTTATATTGGAAAACTACCGTAATCAGCTGTTTGTGAGAAAGTATATAGGTGTATAGGTATTTATCATCTACGTACAACAGTGAATATCTGTATTCGTATAATTTGTGTACAAAGTGTTTTAAATATGAATAAACAAAGTGCATTTATTAAATATTCCTGAGGAACCAACATGTATTGAAAGATAATAAAAATATTTTGAACAATATTAACATCTCATTTATTTAATAAAAGAAAAAAAATTTGTTTTTTATCGGTCACTACGCTCAAAGTGTAACTTGAATTAATATCAAAGAAAAAAAAAACAAAGAAAAATAATACTGCATAAATAAAATAAATATATAATTGTAATTGCATAAGTTGATAAAAAATGCTATGCAATAGCTTTACCGCAGCAGTCTCCGAGTGCCACACGTCTTTTTTTGTATAAAATTACAATTTTGGTCATTAAGTATGTCTGGTTTTTTATTTGCATCAACCCTGATAATAAATATCGCAATGTCATATCAAATTCTTTCTGCTCCATCTCATGTCAAATCAAACGTAGCCAATTCTCATAAGTTTAAATCAAACATAGCCATCTCCAATATTAAAACCGCTTTTAAAGAAAAGCTAGCG